>JASDQU010100466.1:279592-340164 GCA_032191745.1 Picea mariana | reverse complement strand
ATACACTACCTTCTTAGTTTATGGGTTCCAAAGCTTATAACCTTTGAGACCATCTTTATATCCAATAAAGATACATTTTTCAGCCTTCTTATCCAGCTTACTCCTGTTTTCCTTTGGAACATGAACATATGCATTGTAGCCAAATACCTTAAGATGTGTGAGAGAAGGTTCCTTACTAGTCCATACCTCTTGTGGAGGCTTGTCACCCAACGCTGATGAGGGTGATCTGTTGACCAGATAACATGCAGTACTCACTGCCTCTGCCCAGAATTCTTGCCCTAACCTGACACCACTGAGTATGCACCTTTCTTTTTCCATTAGCGTCCTGTTCATCCTTTCTGCAACTCCATTCTGCTGAGGTGTACATGGAGTAGTCTTCTACCTTGCTACATCGCACTTCTTACAGAATTCTTCAAATTCATTCCCGCAAAACTCTCCACCATTATCTGTTCTCAGCACCTTAATTATTTTCTCTGTTTGATTCTCAACAAGAGCCTTAAACTATTTAAACATGTCAAAGACTTCAGATTTCTTCCTGAGGAAATATATCCAAGTTTTCCTCGAGAAGTCATCTATAAATGAGACATAGTACATAGATTTTCCCAATGATGGGATCAACACAGGTCCAAAAACATCACCGTGAACTAGTTGTAAAATTCCTTCTGCCCTCGTTGCACTAGAGGGGAATCTTACCCGATTCTGCTTCCCATATAGACAATGTTCACATAAATCAAAATCCAGAGAGCATTTAGACATACCTTCAACCATACCTTTATCGTGTAGTAGTCGAAGACCCTTCTCTCCGATATGCCCCAATCTTTGATGCCACAACATAACCTTTTCTCCAGAGACTGTAGGAGTTCTTTCTTCAACTCCAATATCAGGAACAATGGAGATATTACACCCATCACTAATAGTGCTTCCTAGCAGCTTATACAGAGTTCCAAACTGAACTCCCTTCATCAACACCATTTCTCCTCGAACCATCCTGCAAGTTCCCTTTTCAAAAATTGTTTTTACCCCTGCATCTTCCATTTTGCTTACAGAAATCAAATTTCTGGCCATACCTGGGATGTTTAGAACACCAGGCAGTGTTATAATCCTTCCATCTATGAGTCTCAAATTGACCCTTCCTCTTCCTATGATTCTGGTTGTCGAATCATTACCTAAGAAAACATTACCTCCATCATACTTTTCATATTCGTAGAACCACTCCCTGTCGGGAGTCATATGAAAGGATGCACCAGAGTCAATCAACCATGCCTCATGATCTGCATGTGTTCTTGAAGAGGCCAAGTACACATCCCCTCCTTCTTCCTTGGAGGTCTTTTATTCTGTAGAAGAAGACTCTTAAGATCCCTTCTTTTTCTCAACTTTGGATCTACACTGCTTCTTGTAGTGTCCTTCTTTTCCACACCTCCAACATACCCTTACAAACTTTCCAGGAGATTTAGATCTACCCTTAGACTTAGATCTCCCACTTGAGAAATTAGATCTATTTCTTTCCTGGGAACGTCCTCTTGCAAATAATGCGTCTGTACTACTTGTGCACAGAATATAACACATACCCAACAAGAAAATCAAATCATCTATCTAACAACAGTACTGGAAGAAAAAATAAATTTCAGCGATGTCTACAAGGACGACATCATGACAACTGTGTAAACTTTATTGTTATTGATAAACAATACTTACTGAATGACATTGTTGTGGTGAAACTGATCCAAAACTTATTTTTGATAAAAAAAAAACAACAGAAAATGAACAATGAATTAAACAAACAAAACAAAACAACGAAACATAAAACTATATACAAAAGTGATTTCCACATGGCGTTTATCAATCAAGTTGGTTCCACATAATGTTTCAAGTGGAAACCATTTGTGCTATAGGAAAATAATCGCTCTTCCAAATCTTTTAAAAGAGAAGAGTTTGCGCCTAGGACAAAAGCGATCTTGAAAGGACCTAGCCATAATTTCCGAAACTTCGAATGTCTTCCTCTGTCAGCATGGGCTGAGTCCCAAATAAATACTTTCTCATTTACTTTAAATCTGATAGCTTTTGCGCATTTGTTAAAATATTTCTTCATGGTTTGCTGTCTTATCTTTATGTTTTCCAAGGAAAACATTCTTTGTTCTTCTAAGGCTAAGAGTGCATTTATCCTTTGAGGGACATTGGAAGAATTTAATTCTTCGATTTGTAGCATCAACTGTAGGGAAGAAAGCTCCAACTCAGTAGGCATAATGACTTCTTGACCATAAACAAGCTGAAAGGGAGTGCAACTTGTGCTTACCTTGGTGGTAGTGCGATCTACCCAAAGGGCGTAAGTGAAGAGGGTGTGCCATTGACGAGGCTTATCTTCAATGAGCCTCTTGATGATCTTTACTAGATTTTTGTTAGTAGACTCAGATTTCCCATTTCCTTGAGGGTAATAATATGATGAGGTGAAATGTTTGACCCCCAATTTAGCTAAAAAATGAGTCAATTTAGAGGAAATGAAAGCGGGACCATTGTCCGTAATAATCTCTAAAGGGATGCCAAATATGGAGAAGCTTAGTGAAATAATCGTTGGCTTTCAAAATGAAAATCTACTCTGCGGAAGACAAAGGATTAATAGGACCAATAAAGTCTCGAACCCATTTAGAAAATGAAAAATATGGGAGAATAGGTTGTAAAGGCATAGTAGAAAGCCACTCTTTCCCAATGAATTTTTGGCACTTGTCACAAGATATTGCCAACTTATAAGGATATTAAAAAATTGAAGGCCAATAATAACCTTTTCTGATGATTTTAAAGGCAATAGATTTAGCAGAAAAGTGGCCACCAATGTGCATAGCAGAATCTGAGAACCCATGATTTTCCTGTAACAATTTATGTGCTTCCTCATTATTCACACATCGAAGTAATATACCATCAACAGACCTCCTGAACAAAAAGTCTCCGAAAATAATATACTTGGAAGATTCAAGACAGAGCCTTCTCCTTCACTGAGGATCTAAGCCATCTGGGCATTTTTGATATTGCAAATAATACCATATTTTTATACTAGGGATGTTCAACAATAGAAAGGGTTTGGCTCTCGATATAAAACAATGCTGAAAGATGATTATCTTGATCGTCAATTTCTTCACTTTCTTCAACATGTTGAGCTAAGTGAAGGGCTAAGTCTCGTCCCTTGATTGTTTTCGAAGTCATGATGGTTAAATCATGCTCCTGGATTTTGGTAAGTCAATGTGCAAGCTTCTCTGAAAGATACATTTGTGAAAGAAAAAACTTGACAACAGACAAAGGGAATTTTACCTGTGCGTGTTTGCCTAGGATAAAGTGGTGAAATTTCTCTACAGCTTTAGCAAGAGCAAATACATGTTTCTCAATACAAGAGTATTTGAGTTCCTCATCTGAAAAAATTTGGCTCATGTGAGCTACATGTCTCTCATTATTTTGATCATCACGTTGTATAAGGATAGCAAAAACTGCTTCCTCAGTGGCATTAATATATATGATAAAATCTTTCTCAAAGTCCAGTTTTGCCCGAATCGGTGCGAAACTGATTGCCTTCTTAATCCTTACGAAATATTTTTCGACATCATCTGTCCAAGAAAAGGAGGGATCTTGCTTTAAAAGATTATGAATCAATTTAACCATTAAAGCAAAATCAGGAACAAACCTGCAAAAAAAGTTGATAATACCCATAAAGGCTTGAACCTCCTTTTTGGAAGTGGGGGAAGGAAGGTTCAGGATAAAAAAAATCCTTTCAGGATCTATGCTTATTCCTGAATCTTAAATGATATGTCCAAGGAGCTTTCCCATGGTGAAGCCAAAAACAAATTTCGAAGGATTTAAAGAAATGCCGAATTTTTTGCATCGTATGAGAACTTTTATGAGATGACCAAAGTGATCCAATCGATTATTTGAATAGATAGTCAAATCATCAAGATAAACCTGGATAATCCTACCAATCAGATCATCAAAATATATTTTCATAGCTCTCTGGAAGGTGGCACCTGCATTAGACAAGCCAAAAGACATGCGTTCATAAGCAAATGTGCCCCAATGTGTAGTAAAGGTGGTTTTGTATCTATCGGTCCTTTTTACCTTGATTTGATTATATCTAGAGAAACCATCAAGTAAGGACATCATTTGTGACCCTGCAACCTGTTGCAAAATCATTTCCATATTAGGGAGAGGAAAATGATCTTTAACACTTGCTCTATTCAATGCGCAAAAATCAACTCATAATCGAATCTGACCATTTGTCTTCATAATAGGAACTAAATTTGAAACCCACTCAGAATATTTAACTGAGGAGATTATACCATCTTTCAAAAGTTTTTCCAACTCCTTTCTAATAGTAGCTTCAAGCACAGGGTTAACGGGTCTTTGTTTTTTCCTAACTGGCTTTATCCCTTTCTTGACAGGAATGACATGTTGTATGAGAGCATGATTAAAACCACGAAGATCCTCGTATGACCATGCAAAAACATCTTGAAATTCACTTAATAGTTCTGCGAATTTTTCCTTTTCTTCGTTGGAACATTAGGCACCTAGTTTAACCATCTTTGGAGATTCATAGGTCCCAAGGTTCAAGGAAATGGTATCACCCACTTTGCTTTTCGACTCCTCTTCCTTACGTGTTTCTTTGTTGCTCACATCCCTTGACGAAAATGAACTCTCAAGAGGAGTAAATCCTTTTGGAAATTTGTCATCTTCCATGGATATGATTTCCTTATGCTTAATCAGTTCATTTTGTATGAAAGCACATATGCCTTCATCATTAGGGAAAACCTGCCATGATTGTACATTATCTGGAATGTGAGGATGATATAAAGATTGAAAAGTACAATCAGGCCTTTGAGGTAGAAGTTGTCGAGTAGGGGATGTCCCAAATAAAACTAACCTATCAACCATTGAATTAAGTTCCCTCTTAACATGGGTGATGTTAAATGACAATAGGTTCAAGATAAGAACCCAAACAATTTAGGTATAGCGTTTCATCAACGTATTGCTAGGAGAATAATTTTATGCACAAGGTTCACAACAAGTTCAGAATCACCAAAAACTGTAAGGTGACCAAAACCAAAGTTATATGCATTTTTCGATGCCTAGCAGTAATGCTTCAAACTCAGTGACTGTAATATTCCATATATAAAAAAGTATGCAGAAAAAAAAAAAAATAGCTAGAAATTGTAGATGAACAACAATATAACCAGAACAACACCACAATAATACCAAAATGATATCAGAATAACACTAGAAAGAGCACTTTGATTATTGAGAGAAATGTTCACTTGCCTCTTCGAGTGGGAAACCTCCAGCAGAGCAGAGCTCTATTACAATAATATCCAAGACAAAAGTTCTCATACACTCGACTCCTATTTATACTAAATATGTCTATCAAAAGAACCATCTAGAGGAAGATCCATCTAGAAGCGAAAGCTTCTATTAAGTCTTCTTACATTTGACTTATTCTTCCTTATTGCTAGGCCTTATTAATATTGACCTTTATTACATGGAAATATATTATTCTGCCTACGTGAGGGGTTAGGTCCCTAACATGCCCTCCCCCTTAAAAACAACCTTGTCCTCAAGGCTTGAGATGGAGAAATTGTTGCAGAATGGTAGTTGGTTCCCAAGTGGCATCTGCTGGAGTTGTATATTTCCACTGGACTAACACTTCATTGATAGTTCGCTGACGCAGATGACGCTCATGCTGTTCCAAAACTGCTTGTGGTTGTAGCCAAATGGAGCCTTCTTCGTCCAACTCGAGAAGGTTGGTTTGAGTTTGGCACTTAGTTCCAATCACCTTCTTTAAGTAGGAAACATGAAAAATAGGATGGAGCTTAGAATGAATGGGCAAAGCTAAATGATATGCCACTTATCCCACATGCTTGAGAACGGTATAAGGACCATAAAATTTGGGTGCCAGTTTCTAACAATGGTCAGCCTTGAGGGAATTTTTCTTGTAAGGTTGCAGTCGAAGAAACATTTGATCCCCTTTTGCAAATTGACATTCATAGCGACCTTGATCTGCTTGTTGCTTCATGCAATTCCGGGCCATGACTAAATTCTCTTTGAGGGTACGAAGAATAGCCTCTCAAACTGTAAGCGCTTGGTCAAACACCTGGACCTTCGAGACACCTAGAAAATATGAGAGAACTGAAGGTGGATTTTGTCCATATACCACTTCAAAAGGAGTCATGCGGGTTGCTGTATGGTACTAAGTGTTGTACCACCATTCAACTAGTGGTAACCATTGATCCCAATGATTCTGCCTTTCCGATGCAAAACACTTCAAATATGTTTCCAAACATTTGTTGACAACTTCAGTTTGACCATCAATTTAGGGATGATAAGCTGTGCTGAGATGCAATTGGGTGCCTTGTAGCTTGAACAGTTCTTGCCAAAAATTGTTGGTGAAAGTTGGGTCGTGATTAGAAACAAAAGAATGCAACATGCTATGAAGATTGAAGACCTGATCCATGAAACGCTGAGCCACAATGGATGCTGTAAATGGGTGTTGAAGAGCACATAAATGATCATACTTGGAAAGATGATCAACTACCACCATGATGACTGATTTATTTCCCGATTTAGGTAAGCCTATAATAAAATCCATAGGGATATCCCGCCAAATAGCAGGTGTAATCAGAAGCAGTTGTAGTGTGCCAGAAGAATTGACTGTTTCTTCCTTGTTGCGTTGACACACATCACATTCAACCACAAAATTATGAACATCCTGTTTCATACCATCCCATAAAAAAGAACGTTTGACCCTATCATAGGTTTTGGTAAACCTGGAGTGCCTAGTTGTGGGTGTAGAATGAAGCTCAAAAAGTACCGTGGATTTAAGTTTTTACTATTTACTTAAATACAAACAACCTTTATATCGAAGCTTATCATTGAGCCAAGAGTACCCTGGGGAAACTAGAAAATTGGAATGCAATTGTTGTATCACATGCAAACATTTGGGATCGTGTAGCCATTCCTGGCGAACAACTTGGAGCCAATCTAGTACAACGAGGGAGAGAGAAAAAAGGGACCCTTCATCTTCATATTTTCTGGAAAGTGCATCAACAACCACATTGTCTTTTCCTTTCTTGTAAATGATCTCATAATCATATCCAAATATCTTAGTCACCCATTTTTGTTGCTCGGGGGAGGAAAAACATTGTTCCAGAAAATACTTGAGGATTTGATGATTTGTCTTAATTTGAAAGCATTTCCCCAATAGATAAGGGAGCCAAAGATCCACAACATGTAGAATAACCTACATTTCTTTTTCATAGATTGATTTGCCCAAGTTTCTCTCAGACAACTGTTTGCTCATAAAGGCCAAAGGCTGACCCTCTTGCATAAGGACAACGCCAATTCCTTTCCCGGAAGCATCACATTCCAGGGAAAAGGTCTTTGTAAAATCAGGAAGGGCTAGGACTGGAGTGGTGGACATGGCCATCTTCAAGGTTTGAAAAGCCTGAGGAGCTACTGGAGTCCAAGTGAAAGAATTAATTTTAAGGAGTGCAGTGAGAGGTGCTGCAATCTTTCCACAATTCTTAACAAACTTGCGATAATAACCTGTTAAACCCATAAATCCTTGCAAGCTTTTGAGAGTCTTTGGGTGAGGCCAATCTTGCATAGCTTCAATATTTTTAGGATCCACCCCGACGCCGACCTTTCCAACAAGATCACCCAAGTACTCAACTTCCGAGGCGCCAAAAGAACATTTAGATTGTTTGAGGAAAAGTTGGTGCTGAGAGAGTAGATGGAGAAATCGATCCACATGAGCAAGATGGGTTTTCTAGGTTTTGCTATAGATGAGGATATCATCAAAGAAAACTAAGAAAAAATGACGGAGAAAAGGATGGAAGACATGATTCAAGAGGCTTTGGAAAGTGGAGGGAGCATTACACAAGCCAAAGGGCATGACCAAAAACTCATAGTGGAACTCATGAGTTCTAAAGGTAGTCTTAGGAATGTCTGCCTCTTTCATATGGATCTGGTGGTAGCCCGAACAAAGATCAAGTTTAGTAAAGAACTGGGTGCCACTCAATTCATCAATGACATGAATGGGAAGTTTGTCTTTAATGGTGAGTTTGTTGAGGGTGTGGAAGTCAGGACACATGAATCAATAACCTTCTTTATTAAGGACCATGACCACAAGAGAAGAGTAGGGGATTGTACTAGGGCAGATAACAACTGCATTGAGCAGTTCTTGAACCATTTTCTCAATTTCATTTTTTTGGGAAAAGGAGTGACGATAGGGATGAATATTGGGAGGAATGCTTCTTGGGACAAGGGGAATGAAATGATCATGAACGCCATGGGAATGAGGGGGTCCCTGGGGAGTGGAAAAAACCACTTGATGTTTAGAGAGGATGGATTGGAGGTTCTACGACACAGAGGTTGTCTTAGTTGCTTGTATGGCATGGAGTTGGGAAATAATGCCAGAATGACCTCTTTTGAGCAGCTTTTCAATGCGATGGGAAGTAATGATCTCTAGGGTACTGATAGTGATGCCTTGGAACTTATATTGTTTTCCCTCTTGGTCGAATTGCATGGTTAATTCCTTAAAATCCATGAGAATGGGACCCAAATTCCTTAGCCATTATGTGCCCAACACAATGTCACAACCGCCCATGTCGATAGCAAACATATGAGATTTCAGATGGTATTCACCAATTTGGAGACACACATTTTCACAACGCCCCCCACATTTCATGGACCCACCATTGGCAATCATGATTTGGAAATTATTGACTGCATGGATATAGCAATTAGTTTCTTGGGAAATGCGGCGATGAATAAAATTATGGGTTCTTCCACTATCAACAAGAATGATGACTTTCCTATGCTTGATGTAACCAATTAGCTTGAGGGTTTGGCGAGCAGAGAAGCCAGTGAGAGCATTTAGGGAAATGACCAGTTCTACTTCAGGAGGGTCTGAGGGAGGGGTTATGTCAATGGGCTTAGGTGACATAGACACAAGGGGAGCCTCAACATCCTCCAAGATGGCCATAACTTTTTTTTTTCCTTACACTTGTGTCTCGGAAAATATTTGTCATCACAATTATAAAAAAGTCCTTTGAGTTGGCGTTCAACCATTTCGGCCCTGGTCAATTTCTAGATCTTTAGTGGAGTAGAAGGAGGAGTGGGAGTTACTAGTTTAGTGCGAGGAATAAAGGAAGGTTTGCAGTTTTGAGAAGAGACAACCTGTTGTGCTTCCACCATTCATGAGAACGAATCTCATCCTTGAGGCCATTGATAAACCATTCTAAAAAAAAAGCATTAGACATGCCCTCTGTACGAAAAGCCAATTGCTCAAAAGCTACTATAAAGTCTTCCACTATGCCAGATTGTTTCAACTTTGTCAAATGGCCTAAATGGTTGGTGTTAGTGTCAAAGCATTCATAAAGCTCTGCCACAAAGTGTGTCCAAGCCACATACCCTTGGTTGACATTTTTTCTCCATTGCCACCATTTCCAACGTTCTTGATCTAGATGGAGAACACCATACTAGAGTTTGGACAACTCATCCGTAATGCCATACAAAGATAAATAATGTTCCATTTGAGTTACCCAGCCAGTGGGATCCGATCCATCAAATTTGGTCACATCCACACGCAGAAGGCGTAGGTCACGCTAAAAATGATGGGGATGAAAATTATGGGAATGAGAGGAAGTTTCACCTTCAGTATGCAAAGGTGGGTAAGATAAGGGAAGATCTGCATGGATATGCAGCTTGGTGCAGATCATCGTAGTGACAGATTCAAGTTGGATAGTAATGTCTGGTTTGAGCTCTTGTTTGAGTTCCACGATTGAGGTAGTGATGGATGAATGCATCCTTTGATTGGTGGTGGGAATATTAGCACTAAGCTATCACACTTCTTGTTGGGTTTCTGTGAAATTAGAGTGCCAGGTAGTGAAGCGAGCTTCCAAATATTGGCTATGTGTATGGGCCATGGTGACGAGGGAACACGAAAAGGGACGGGTGGGACCAAACATAAAATGGGGTATGGTTGAAGTGTATCACAACGATCAGGGAGAAGAGTTGAATCCAATGGGGTAAAGGCCATATAAAGGTGTTGGAAAGGGGTCAGGTACAAAGAAAATTTTTGTTGAAAAATGATAGGTATGACTGCGATAAGGGCGAAGAGAGAAATCCAATGAAATAGGTCTCAAATAATGGTGCCAAAAAGATCCAGATTCTTTTTGTTTTTACTCCTACGGAGTTATACTCCGATCTGAAGAATACTGCAGTGATGAAATGCCCAAATGATTAACAAGAAGAAATGTGGTAATTTCGCAACTCGAATGCAGGAGACACAATTGCGCCGCAACAAATATAGTTTTTTTTATTTTTGTTTCCATCCCAAGGGTTAGGTATTCAAGGGTTCTACAAACAAGGGTTTTCCCTGTGATATAACTCTCTGATATACGTGCAGGGTCCAACAGTAGTACTCGACCCAATATCTGAGGGCACCAACTAAGGAGGTTAGACCGTGCCCTTAGCCGTACTAACCAACTACCTAGGTACTAGAGAGTATCTTCTCGAGTGCTGTTCTCAGTAGAACTATAACAGTTAGGCAACCGATCGATTTATCTATGGAGGGCTTCAAGAGATCTAGGATGATACGTATACATGTGCTGTCTGATGCACTACCACTCGAAGGGGTACCAACTGGGGTTGAAAGGGCGGAAAACATATGTGCGCTTAAGTACCCCTTGTATTTCATGCATGTATGAATCCATGACTACAAGTTTATGTGCGTAACGATAGATCTGTGTAGCTTAAAGACACTGGAATTCGTCTCTACCTTGAAAGAAAATTAACCCACAATTTTCTGCTGAGGAAGGTGCTTTGAAACCACTTGTGATATTCTAGATACAAAAAAGTATTCAGAACAGAAATAAATATCTAGAAATGGCAGATGAACAACAATATAACCAGAACAACACCACAATAATACCAAAATGATACCAAAATAACACCAGAAAGAACACTTTGATTACTAAGAGCAATGTTCACTTGCCTCTTCGAGGGGGAAAACTCCAATAGAGCATAGCTGTATTACAATAATATCCAAGACATAAGTTCTGATACCCTTGACTCCTATTTATACTAAATATGTCTATCAAAAGAACCATCTAGAGGAAGATCCTTCTAGAAGCGGAAGCTTATATTAGGTCTTCTTACATTGGACTTATTCTTCCTTATTTCTAGGCCTTATTAATATTGACCTTTATTACATGGAAATATATTATTCTACCTACGTGAGGGGTTAGGTCCCTAACAATGACATTGTTTGTGCAGGCAAACTCCAACCTATAAGAAAAGTTATGGATTTTACCTATAGGTGAGTACAAGATAATGCCAGCTCCATTACCTTCGTTTGAGCATGAGCCATCGTAATGCATGTCCCACATACCATCTTCTAAATCAAATTGTTCTAAAGTTGTGTCACCCTCATCAACAAAGATAGAGTACACCCCTAAATCTTCCTCAAGATAATTTACATTCGGTTGAGGAATACTCACTATGTATGGTGAAATTATTCCTTTGCTTAGGACTATGATATTCTTTCCATTTCGGGGAATGGATAAGTGTGTCCCATCAAGCGAAATATATCCACTTGTAATGGCTTTCTAGTCTCTTCCTAGGATAATAGAATAGTTTCTTACTGGCATGCCGATTTCTTGGATGCTAAGGGTTGTCCTTATTTCGGGATGTGCACATAGAAATAAGGTTACGTCTTTGATTTCACCTATTGTTGACTACTACGGAATGTTATAGGAGAGCATGCTTCTAGAAATTTCATTAGTACATGATAATCCTAAATCTTCCATAATGATTTTTGACATAACGCTTGGGCCCGAACCGTCATCGATTAGGAAACAATGGGCTAGCTTATCCATAATTTTTATAGAAATGAAAAATGGAGGGTTTTTTACAGGGTGTTTAAAATTATTTAGACTTATCTTATTTATAGTGGGATTCTCTTCTTTTTCATGTTCAAAAATATTGACTATGGTGGAAGCTTTTCCTTCCATAAAATTCCTAAGATGCTTTTGTTGTTTAGGGACAACAACCATGTCCAAAAGAGTAACATCGTCCTTGATATTAGCTACTTGGTTAAGGATGTTATACTTGGAAGAGGTAAGAGGGGAAGGAACTCCTTGACTCTTGGGAACTTTGATAGTTTGTACATTAGTACCTTGTGAATATGAGGCTGGAGTGGAAGAAAAACGAGGGGAATCATATTTCCCTTTAGGGGCATAAGATTTATTCCTAGTATTTATGATCATAACATCTTTTGGTTCTGCCCAATCTAGAACAATGATAGTGGTTTCAGGCTTCTTGCCAAATATTTTATCTCTGGAACTCTTCTTAACTTTACAAGTACTTTTTTCATAATTTTCTTCGCATAAGTTACACCAACTATGAGACATAATGGCCTTGGTATGGAAATTGTTTTCGTTTGTATTCCTAAAAGGCGTTGCGGAAGAAGAAGATGCCCCAGGAGTAAGCGAGGTAACATTTCCCTTTCATTCATAGGATATCATTCTATTGTTCATATCTTGTACAAGTTGTAGGAGGGAAGACATATCTGTTTGTTTGACCGAGTCTCCTTTAGGGAGACCTGTTCTTTCAAGTTGCTCTTCATACTCCAGGAAAGTGTGGAGAGCGAAACCAATATTGTCAATAGCCTTTTCTTTGAGCCTATGACGATAAAGAGAAGGAATCAAATTATAGTAATGCATGAAAGAGGCTTGGTTTTTGGGGTGGATTAGTTCAAGGATTTGATTGTACAATTTGGTGAAACAAAGATTAAAGGAATTAATAGTCTCACCATCTTTGTAAGAAATATTGTTATATTCCCTTAACTGTTCATCCAGGCTCTTGGATTGTCCATAAGTGGACTTGAACCAATAAAATAACTCTTCCCAAGTGGAAATCATCTTTGGAGGGATATCAAAGGAATCAACTTCTGCTTTCCCTTCAAGGGAGCTGAAAGATAAGCACATGCATGTATCATTGTCGTTATCCTCGATATTATGACAAGCATTAGAAAACACCACTAGGTGTTCATTTGTAGAAACAATATTATTCCCTGAGAACTTAGGAAAATTCTCTTTAAATTTGGGTAATGGATGAGTAGTAGGTGCTAGATTCAAGGGAGAAGATACGTGCCATGGGGTGGTTGTAGCATCTTCCTCAAACTGAAAAATCTCGTACTTATTTATAACTTTAGAAGGTTTAGTAGCCGATTGTATAGGAACTTGATGATTATATAGACTACCAATTACCAATGAGGCCGAAGGTTGGGATGATGCAACACCTCCAGCACTGCTAGAACTACCCGCTGATGCAATTTTGAAAGTGATGGGTAAGGGTGAAAAGGGAGATTTGGAAGAATCAGACAAACTCCTCCTTAGAGTGCTTTCTTTGGTCAACAAAATGGATTTCCTCCTTCCTATTTCAATGATAGGAGTAGCTTCAGGGGACAATCCTCTTCTTCTTCTAGAAATGCAAGGATTTGAGGACATGAAAATGAAAAACCAAAGACTAAGGAAAAGGAGGTTACTGCTGGTTTCTAAGCTGCCATTTCCTGGATTCCCCGCGTTCATAAATACTTATATCTTGTTCAAATACTTCCCAAGAGCGTTCAAGCTCAACTCAGGTACTAGCAATTTCTAGGATAATATTGAATAAAGTCAAGACAATGCTAGTCTGGTCTTTAAGACCATGATCAATATTAGGCTACCTTGTAGAAGGTACTGTCATGAGAAAAATCAATCAAACAGAAAGATTCAAAGATAGTCGTGAATACAATCAACCAGAGAGATATGGAAGATCTCCCCAGTATGGTCACCAAATAAATGTTGAGGAAAAGGTACATAACACCTTACTCAATCATTTTTAGATCTTTCCTGGCTAGGAACAGATAGTTGGGAATGTCACCCGAGTTTTATAGCCTCAAAACATTCACTCAATCCACAAGTATTAATTACAAGGATTAAGGCTGGTTTTATGATTTGTAAATGTTGCGATGTAAAGATAAAATTTATACAAGGCTAGAAGAATGTATACAACTTTTACAAAAAAGTAAACATGGAGACCAAAAGAAAAAAGATGAACCAAGTCATGAAGACACATGTATGAGACAAAACAACATTTTGATTTATTTCATTCTGAGATATAAAAAGTGTATTTCCCTTTACAAACCCCTACGAGGATATGGACCAAATTCAGATTTATAGGTCTCCGATGGGCACCATACAAAGAGATTCCGATAGTAAAATAAAACTGAAATTAATGATCTGGATCAACTTGCCACAAAAATGCTTCCATTTGACTCTGCAAGATATCCTTTATTAGCCATGAAAATTAATTCACAAATAGACAAGAATACACAAACTATCAAGGATGAATCAACACCTCTAAAACAAGCGATTGAAAAGTATGATTTAGTTTTGAACCTTGCTTCCTTCAATAAGACCCTGTTGTCAACAAGAGGATTAGGCTTTCAAGTAAACTCAAAAATGAATGAAAACTGAAACTATCTCATTTAATTAAAGAGAAAACCTTAGTCTTTTCTTTCTATTTCTATTCTCCATTTGTCTCTTCTTCTCATTGAACCTTTATTCTTTCTCAATAAGTTGAGGTAGTTCAACTACTTTCTTTAGTTAATCCAAATTAACTTAACTAATTATTTTAGGGAGAAATAACTAATAATAATTTATAAATAAGGGTCTAGCTAATAATTACTAAATAGGTGGGACCCCTTGTGACTCCCATCATTCTTTTTCCAATCATCAATTATAAAATACAAAATTTTATCATTTGGATCATATAACACCCTTGTAGCTCCCCTTGGTACTATTCAAATTGAATATTTAAATATCAACAAAATTTAAGGATATATCCCAAAAAAACAATATATCCATTTTATCTAGAAAAATATCCAAAATAAAGCTTTCTGTCCCCAAAGTTAAATTATCAAATACTGTCTTCATTATTGAAAATCATAAAAAAAAACTTTAAAATTCATATTTGCTGCTTTGAGAGGAATATTTGCTCTTCTCACTGCTGTCTCCAACTGACTATCCTTGAGTGGCCCTTGGTTGGTTAGACCCTTGGGGCTGTATTTCGCTGATCACATGAGAGAAATCATCTTTTAGGTGGAAGTCTGAAGACACATACTTAGAGGATTCTATGGATGGAATGGAGGGGGAAACCACTACTTTTCCTATGTCTTGCACAGGTTGCGAGATATCAATTTTTGATATTTTTCTAGCGTGCGGGGATTGTACTGGCGAAACAACATGAAAAATTTGAACATTGGGATTAATTGGTGGTGGTAAAGGAAATGACACAGTGGGACAACCACGATGGTGAGAGACAGGCTGGTGGAAAATTTATTTTCAATCATCATTAGCGGGGACTTTGAGCTGCGATGACAGATGTGGGGGAACGAGAATTCCAAGAAAATTCTAAGGAGGCTAAAACAGGGGTCTGTCAAGTCGAGGATGCAATATACCATGGTCAACCAAATTAAAATACCTAGCTTGAAAAAATTGGTTCAAATATTGTGGATCAACATCGAAATGAATAGAAAACCAGGGCCTCCTATAGCCTCGATTCCAATTTCCCATGCCTCTGTTATTTCAGATATTGTCGCCTCTACTGAAAAAACTCATCATGTTTTTTACAATTTGTCAGTCATGAAGTTCTTAATAAACCATACATGAAACTCTACTTACATAAATCAATAGTTGGCTCTAGAATTTACTTACGAGACACATGCAATCCATCCATAACATGTCATTTATTAATTGGAACGTGAACAAGGAATTGATAGGGTTAATGGGAAATATGGAGGGCTTGTATTTAGCAAAAAATGATATCATGGAGGGGAAGGAATATACAAATACTGTTCAAACAATTAATAAAACAATCAACTATGTATCTAAACATATCCAAAACATTGATCCTCAACTCTTGCCATATCAACTTCCTTTCATTTCCACACAGACTCCTCTTCAAAATAAATATCACAGAACATGGAATGAAGAAGTGAAACTGGGATCGTGAAAGGGGTGTATTTAGAGAGAATTGGTAGAATGGGGGGGGATTCTTACATATACTGTTCAATTGATATATCAAACATACCATCTCTGATGTAAATTCACAATCAAAATATTTTACTGTTCAAAAAATTTAAAGTTTGAACCATACTCTGTCTCCAAAACAACAACCCAGAACTAATGCTTGCTTCACAAAATTGCTCACTTGTCTTAGAAACTATATTACACAGTTACCAATTTAATATGCCCAGGATTTTGAAAAATAACCGTAATAACAATACTGCCTGTATATAACAGAGTTGAAAATGAACAACATCATAATCGCCATAGGAAATACAACAACAATCTTGGAGTGGACAAGATACAACCATAATATCAACAACAAAAAATTTCTTAAAACCCACAGGGTCCCTTGAAGTGCCCCAAAACAAATCCTTGTATATAACCATAATTCAATCAAAGCACAATTTACCAAACTTCCTCATCGTATTTCATTCTGGTTCATATACTTTATTCAAGCATCATACAACTTATACACATGTGCTTTTTGTAATTACAATAGAACATGGCAAGTTTATATTTTAACAATAATTCTCGACATTTCTATTGACGTCATGAGCTTCATATGGACAAACTGTAAATTCAAGCAAATAAGTGAATCCGACACTTCCTCCATATTTGCATAGCAAGTGACCAATCAAAACCCGTGCCCAAACAAAAGAGCACGAACAACGCTTTCATCAAATTTTGGGTAAGAAACACCTTCACAATAGTGCATAGGGTTTATTATGCAACAATGACAGTAAGTGGCAGAAGAAAGCAAGCTAACAACCTGAGGGTTTGGCCATAACAAAGCACACAATGTTTACTCCCACCACAATGTTCCACATTAATACTCACAGAGTCATGTTTATGGCGCGAGCGTATTAGCCATGAAGACCAACAATATTAACATACAGGAGGAGTGTTCACAAAAATCCATGGGTAAGAGGCAGAGAAAACCCATTTTCGAACCGGGAAGAAAACCAAAAACAAGGAACCAGAGGCAAGGTAGGCCTGAGAGTTTCCCAACCATAGTCTTTTTCATAGAAAAATTGTGAACAACTACACACAGTAAAATCCACCCACAACTCTTTTAATGCCAATGGTCTGAAAACAACCAACACAGGAAACAAAAAATTGCAAACAACCAATACACAGTCCGAATTCATTATAACAGCCTTGGAAATACACAGACAGAGAGAAAACAAGAGGAAACTATTGAGTTAAAGAGCAGAGTGAATGTTCATGGATGGAAAAGCAAGAAAACCCCATACATGTGTACAATATTTCTTAAGGAGAAATGACCATGTTGTATACCTCCTCCATGACCGAGCAAAGTGGATCAACAACAACCAACAAAAAAAAATGAAAAAATGACTAGGGTGGTGGGCTCGAGGTGAGTTAGAGTGACGTGCATTTACTGCACATCGCTTCTCCCTTCACATTTTCAATCATGGCTAGTATGAGCCAAGGCCACTACACAACTCATCGACCATTAACATTCAAAATGATTAATACAAGCCAACTATTCCAAAGTTTTCTCATGTTCCAATTTTGCAATGCGCCAACCCTTGCCATTATTCTTATTTCACATATAACAATACTTTGCTAGGGATACCTCGTTCCAACATTACTTCCAATTCAAACAATGCATGTACCCTTGTAGCATGAAGTCACCACATTAGACATATAACTTAAGCATGGAGTTTAGGTCCTTCCTCAAAATAAATGTAACATAATAATACTTGCGAGTGTTATATAAAAACAACACCAAAATCATATCACCCCTAACATCATATTTGATTAATCATTCTGACATATTTTTTAAATGCAAATAAACTGTAGGGCTCATCTCAACCAACTCGTAAGCATGTAAAGCATAACTATTGTTTCTTCGTCATAATCACACAAGTTACACCAGGGCTCCCACCTATTAGTATATTATTAAATATAGCTAAATAATAAGTCATAAGGCATTTGCAACCATTTGCAAGCAGGTACCCTATGTTGCGCTTTTGGGCATCAACAATGAGGTGGTCAATAGTTGCTCAATTTGATAGATGTTTGATTTGTGTCTCAATGATGGTTTCAGGTTCTAGTATGGTTTTCCCCACTTCATCATTCTATGGAAAAATAATATGAATGGGGATCTTATTTCCAGAACTTCTTTAAGCAAGAAACATGGGAAATTGGATGTACACGTGAGTATGGAGGAAACTCCAATTTATAAGCCATACTACACTTTTTTTGCAATACCTTATAGGCACCATAGTACTTGGGTGCTAATTTATTGTCCTTTTGTGGATTGAGGGGCATCTATTTGTATGGTTGCAACCTCATAAATACCCAATCCGCCACTTCAAATTTCCTTTCACTATGATGTGGATCTGCTTGTTTCATCATATTTTGTGCTATAACCAAATTGTCCTTCAATAGTTTTATATCCTCTTGTTGGTGCTCTATGTGATCTTCCATTGCTTGAGCCTTAGCTTTCCCTCTTAAGGGTGATGTGATAGATGAAGGATGATACCCATAGAGTGCCATAAATGGGGACACTTTATATGAAGTATGAAAGGAAGTGTTGTACCACTTGATTTTGTTAAGGGTAACCACTTGATCCATTGTGCTCTTTATTAGATGCAAAATATCAGAGATAATCTTATAGATGTTTATTGACAATCTCAGTTTTTCCATCAGATTGAGGATGGTAAGAGGAACTATGAACCGATTGAGTACCTCCATCCATTTGATGGAAATCCTATTTATATGAAGTGGAAAAGGATAGAACAAGGTGGATGGAATTCATTTTGGCCACGTGGGAAAATGTTTCATTATAATCAATCTCTTCTACTTGAGAAAATCCTTTGGAAACTAACTAGGCCTTATTTCTTTCAACACTTCCATCTGATGCATAATTAGTTCTATACATCCATTTACATTTGACAAGTTTTATTCCTTTCAAAAGAGGTACAAGGATCCAAGCATCCATTAAGGAACACTATTCTTCATTCATTGTTGTGTCCCAATTTGGATGATCAAAAAGTTTTGCAAATGTTTTTGGATCACGAGTTTCTAAAAATTGACCCAAAAGAGGAGGCTCACTGAAACTGTGAAAATGTATGATGTTGATTTTAAATATCATTGGAAAGATCACCAACTACTTCTCATCTTGTATAGAGCCATCTGGGAAGTTGTGGTACTAGTGTAGGTTCATGTTCAATGGAGCCAACTAGAGGAAGGTAAGTAGGAAAAGGTGGTTTTTCATCATCACTATCATCATTTCAAGAATAAACCATAATATGATTACTAGTATAAGTTTGGGAATAGAAGATGACACAAACGTTGAATCAGGCCCATAGACCTAAAAACATTTATCAAACTTGACATCTCCCCTAATAATAGTTTAATTGGAATGAGGTTGCAAATCATGAAAGTGGATTACATCTAGTTTAATTTTACTCCATGCTTCCTCTAGTGTTATATATTTAAAATCCTTTGTGGTGGTGCGATTAATTATGTAATTTTCATGAGTAATGGCTTCTGACAAAAAAATGAGGATTTAATCCCTTAGATTGGATCATACAATTTGCCATTTCCTTTAATGTTGAATTCTTTCTCTCAACAACACCATTTTGTTGTGGTGTATATGGAGGAGTACATTGCATTTGAATGCCCCATGTAATGCAGTAAGATGTAAATTTGTTATTAACATATTCACCTCCATTACTTGTTCTTAACTTCTAAAGTTGATGTTTAGATTGCATTTCTATACAAGGGCCTTACAATTCATAAACATGTCAAAACATTCTCTTAAGTTTTAAGAAATAAACTTGAGTGCATTTGGAGAAGTCATCAATGAAAGTTAAGAAGTACTTGAGGCTAGAGAAAGAAATAGACTGCACAAATCCCTATGAATAAGTTGCAAGGGGGCTTAGGCATGCTAAGAGACACACTTGTCAAAAGTATCCCAATGATGCTTGCTAAGAATACAGTTGAAACAAACACTATCTTTGTAAGAAATGAGTGGAAGACCAATCATTATGTTTTGATTACACAACCGCTACAAAGCGATATTTTAGATGACCAAACCACTCATGCCAAAGTTTTATCAAGTCATTGCTATGAGAAATACAAATTGATGCAAGAGATGATGACCCAAAGTTATATAATATGCAAAAATTGGTAATATCATCAACAATTCTAGTTGCTATGACATGAGTATGATCTTTTAAATCCTTGATTAAATCTTGGTGAGGTGAAAGTTATATTGTTTTACCTTCACTTAAATGAGTGATTTGATAAATTGATAGATGGATGTTGGAAAGCCTTGGAAGACAATACATTATTGAAATGACCATCATATAGCATAATTGTTCCAAACCCTACAACACTAAGAGATCTATCATCACCTATAAATATTTGTTTGGTGTTACGTTCATTAAGTGCAAAAAAAAAATGGTTTTATCCTTATACATATGATAAGATTCCCTAGAATAAAAAATCCCCTCATTAGAAGAAATAGATGTTGCGAGAATAACATATACAATTTGATTAACTATCTTGATTATTTTACATTCAACAAGTAAAGTTCAAAGTGTTTTGAACTTATATATAAAATCTTTAATGAAAGAGAAATCACTAGGATTTAAGAAAATCAATTTATTTTCAAGTTGGTGCTTGAATCTCATTGTGTTTACCAAACATGGTTTCTACCTTTTTCCATGCCACATTTGGGGTTAAGGTGAAAATTGAACATCATTGGAGATGGACAATCCGATTAATCCGCATGATTCATCATTTTTATTAGGAAATTTCTCTTCCAAAGGTAGCTTGGTAAAGTCCCCTACTTCATAGTATATCGTCTATATGAGATTTCCATGAGAATCATTTTGAATTGGTAAGTAGGAGATCACTTGGACTAGCCATAGTAAGATATGCAACTAATATGGCTTCAAAAGTAGAAATAACTATCCAGATGGAAACTTGAAAACTTAAAAAAAACAAGTAGTTAAAAAAATGACATTGAAAATGGAGTTTGAATGTCAAAGTTATGCCCTTTTGAAGAAATGCATAAAAAAAACCAATATTATATGCGACAAGTGTAGCTTGATCAACGTAGTGACATGTGCAGAATGAGGTTGCTAAGAAAAAAGAAATTCCCTTCTCTAACTTTCCCTAGAAGCTCGCTTTTACAAATAAGTTACTTCTATAATGCAAGCGACCCATTTTTATAAATTTGGTAAGTAGAGATCACTTGGACTATCCATAGTACAATATGCAGGTAATATGGCTTCAATAGTAGAAATAACTATCCAGATGGAAAGATTTCAAAAAAATAGTTTAAACAAATGACATTGAAAATGGAGTCTGAATGCCAAAGTTATGCCCTTTTGAAAAATGCATAAAAAATAACCAAGACACCATGTGAAAAGTGGAGTTTGAACAACATGGTGATAGGTGCTCAATGAGATTGTTAAGTAAAAAGAAACCCCCTTTATAATGTAAGTGACCCATTTTTATAAATTAAGCGAGAATCACTTTTACAATGAAGTTACTTTATAAATTAGAATTGCATGCAAAAAAATAACTTAAAAAAAAAACATTAAATTAATTATATGAATGATTCACTTTTGTAATTTAAGTGAAATGCACTTTACAATAAAATTTTGTTATAACTTAACACACAAAAACAAATAGTTTTTTTTTTCTTTTCGAAAAACAACTCTGAAACTTTATGAGCTCAAGGTTAGATCTTGGTTAGTTTACTTGGAAAATGCAATTTTTCTCTCTATTTCTTATTTGATGAGATCACAAAAAGTGTAGGCAAATAGAATACACATAAAATGAAACACTTTTTTCTCGGTTTCTGATTTACTGAGATCATACAAGGAGCACAACATAGAGCATACACAAACTAAAAAAGAAGCAAACCAGAAAAAAAGAAAAACAAAAGTGAACTAAGATAATAAAATAGAATGGAAGAGATTCAAAAATTTGCAATGAAATTGTATACCTTTGTATTTGATTAAAAATGCCGTATCTTGGGTAAATGATTTTTTTTTTGGTTGAAATGAAAAGGGTTTTCAGTTGAAAACAACACTCTAGACACAATGGAATTGTTCTCTCAACCTAGAAATGCTAAAAAATAACATAATCTAAAATTCCTTTGACTCATGTAGTGACAGAGGTTCAAGATCTCAATCAAAGGTCTTCATAGTGGCTATAATACTATGTTCGATAACGAAGGTATATACACAGGTAGAACACCTTAAGGCAACCACTCACACAAATAGATCAAATATTAGTACACCAACGAATTTCATGGTTAAAACCATTAAATAGGGAAACAATCCACAACTCAGGTCAACATGGTCACTCGAGACAATATATTATTGCAAAAGGAAAATAACTTACATATGGGTTTATTACAATTGATCCTCAACAAACGACCCTCCTTTCTCTTTAAATACAAATCATGGACCAACCGAGTGCTAAGCGAATGATCACTTTATTAGTATAAAGGAGAAGATGAACCATTAGATCACTTTATGTATAGAACATAATCATGAATATTAGATTAGATAATCACTATGCACACTAAAGAAACACACTAATTTTTTTTTTTACTTAAATTTTAACAACCCCCAATTGAACCAAGGATCATTACTATGTGGAAAACACATAAAACAAAATTTTTTCTGCTAACTTATTTCCTGTAGCTTATCAGCTATGAATCACACACATATTTAACTATTGTATGATACCATGGAATAGATGCATCTACAAAATTCTAAAATAAACATAAAATGAAACTAATAAGCTCAAATACAATATCATATAAATCATTCTCCAACACAGAGTTAATACACAACAATTAAACTCATATTGCAACACATAAACAAGATAAAACACTTATATTTAAAAAAATGGTTATGTAACCAGATGCTTGGGATGGAAATTCAAACCAACCATAGACTTGTTGTTCCAAATATCAACAGAAAGTCACCCCTGAGTTGGGGCTAGCAATCCACAAAAGAGGGTGGTCTCATTGTCTACCAACAGCTCAGAAAATCCCACAACCCACTAATATTCTCCTACAACTATCTCAATTTTCCACTAGCTCTCTTCATCTTGACCTTCCCAACCCAAGGAATGTACTCCTTCACTTTACTTAGTCCATCAAGGGTGCCATTCATTTATTAGGGTCTCTTTGACACATGTAACCATGAATCTCACTATTGGGAAGCTCAAGGGAGCTCACTGCTAAGAAAAATAGCAAGAAAAACAATAGCAATCACTTGTTATAGTGAAACTCACAAAGATGTTCACTCTTCAGGCTTGAAAAGTTGGATCTTCATTGTTCTGCTCCAAATACACTCCAAAATGTTCCCTCCATGGTTGCTCCAACTCCAAATCTCTTCTTTCCTATTCCCTACTTATTCATGCAAAAGCATGACTGTCTAAAAAAATTGTAACTACCCATACGCATTTTCTCTCTTTGGCTTACTTGATTGAATTATACTCTTCCCCAAATTGATTTTACTGATCCCCCGTGTTCCCAATAACTATGGGATCTGACCTCTCACACCCACCCTCTTACATGTATTCAATGTATGGCTTTGGGAAACTCAATTAGAAATTAGAAGGTTCATATACCAGTAGTAATTTTAGGAAGTGGGTTGAATTAATAGACATGGGTAATTCCCCCTTGGACCCCTATTAGACATTCTCTTAGACCCTCCCCTCTCTTGCATATTAATCGCCCCCCATATCTGTCCATGTCCCCAAACAACTTGCATCACATTTTATTTATTGAAATTCAGAAATACAATTCGCATATACATTGCTTGGCCGTAGCCACACATTATATCTACATTAAACATTAATTCAAGTGGGGATTATGGTGAGGATGTTACATAAATATACATTATACCAAATTGATCATAAATAACTCCTAAGTGTCTAAATATCCTAACATTTCCATGAATGTTGCATTTATTGTACTTTCTTTAAAAGGATGAGAAAGAGAGAAAAAATGGGCATAATTTGTGAGTTGATCCACCACCACCACGATGACATTCTTTCCTTTATATTTTGGTAGACTTGTGATAAAATCCATTGAAATCGTTATAAATAAACATAATATTAACATAAATTTAATAAATCGATAATATATTATAATAATTAGAGTCATGACTCCTCGTTAAAGGTGGCTTGGATATAATATATAACAGGCCCCTTTCAATGTAATCATAATCCATTCAATTATTCAATCATTATTATTAAATTATTTATGCATCGAACATTTTATATTACACTGGTATCAGAGTGAACTCCATATGGCTTCCAATCTTCACAAGACATCTTACAATTTCCGTACAATAGTCGTTGTACCAGCCTCCATATAACCGCTGTAGCAACCACCATTTTTTAACCTTGATCTATGCAATTAATCAACTAAAGGGAAATACAATGCAATTAAAATCATTAATAAGATAACAATAAAATTAATATTTGGAAAAAATTGATCGAAAAAATCCGCCAGTGACTAGGAAGATGTCGACGACGATGGACAAATTTAGTATAAAATTGGAAAACATGCAAGCAAGATGGGACCAATTGGAGGTACATATCATGCATAACCATGACAAATTATTAGATAAACAAGCTAAGTTGAGTGAGAAGGTTGTTAAACTACAATAGGAAGTCACTCAAAATCACATCAAGTTAGAATAGGAACAAACAAAATTAAGTGCTAAGATTTATACAAATCATGAATAATTATAAAGCCTCATAGCAAAGTTTGTTACATCCCAAAACAATATTGACCCACAATGAAATTCTTCAAATGTTTCAAATACTCCAAGCTTGTTTAACACACCAAATTCGTAAATAAATATAACCTCGCTTAACACAATAATCCCAGAAAGAAATATACCTCAGGTCATGATAGTTCATAACCAATTCCCTCCATATACCAACTTTTCATATACACCTAGTGTCAAAATTGAATTGTCAAAATTCGACCGGAATGACAGAGAGGGAGTGGCCTAGTTTAACAAAGAATAAGAATATTTCAAAATTTATGGTATCTATAGTGACGGTGAAAAAATCATATATGCATCCATGCAACTAAAGGGAGACACATATAACTGGTACATGTGGTGGAAAAAAATTGGATACACGATTGATGCAGGAGCATCTCCCACATCAAACGAGCCAGCGCGGAAGCAAAAGGACAGCTGGACGAGCTAGCACAAATTTTGAAAACACCTTGGGAGTTGTTGCACAAATATTAAATGAGCCATTAAGATGAAGCGCACTTGTATATTGTAAATGTACCTTGAGCGGATTACTCTCGTTCTTTAGTAGGTAGACGAAATTTAAGGTAGTTAATGAGAGGTAGATAGAATTTAATTCTAGACTAGACAGTTGTAGAGCGCAAGAGGGAAACAGGATATAGACACCCTCATTGTGCATTGTAACATTATGAAGTTAGAAACATTAGAGCAGAGCAAGCAGAGAGCTGTGTAAGAACACCCATGTACAGACAATTGAATTAATAGAAGAGCTTTGATTCAAATTCATGGTTTGTGTTGATCTTTGTGTATTGATGTTATGCTCATGAATGTTTGCTTCCTGTTATACATTTTCTTTTATATGCTGTGTATATGATTTCTTGGTTGAGTTTGAAATCTGAAAGGGTGAGGGAATGAGTTTCAATTGTTTCTCTATCTGAGCCAGAGGATTCCTGCAAGGAGTGCAGTTGAAGTGTCCGCAAGGAGTGCATTGACAGAGGGTTCAGATAGAGATAGCTTTTGTTCTCATTCATCCCAAAAGGTGCAGTTGGGCACAGGAGCTGTGCAAGGAGTGCGCAGGCTGGATAAAGTCTTAGGGTTGCGAACCTGAGAAAAGAATTGAAGGACTGCTGCTGCAGGTGTGTGCAGAGTCGAGGAACTTCAACACTTCGATGTGGTTGAAGACTTGCCACAAGGAGTGCGTGCAAGAGTTTCTTTCTGAGGACTTGAAGATCGTGGAGAAGCTCAAGAAGGATAAGGCCTTCAGAGTTGTTGAAGGACAATGCATAAAAGTTGTGCCTTGAAGGTTAAGCAGGCGTCGCAAGTTTGTGTGTAGGTGAACAAGTCTTCATGGAAGAAGTACTTGGTTCATTTCGCAGAATTCATCAGGAAGGAACGGATGGTCAGAATCCTCTGAGGAGAATTCGCGACACCCCGTGGGTCGTCAGATCTCACCAAGGTGCAGGGGAGATACAACAACGTATTCCCTAGGGTTCAAAGCTCAGGACAGATAGAGCCGTTGATCCAAGCCAGCCAGGGCCGTTGGATTATTCATGAAATCGCCTATCGGGATTTCGTGAAAAAAGAGTCGAAGATTAGGCAACGAGAATCGTGATATTGCGATACACGATATCTCGACGACTACGTAACTAGTGTGGGCCACAGCTGAGTCGACGAGTGGAGGATAGGTAGCACAAGCTATCGGGGTTTCGTGGCGAGAAGTCCCGATACAATAGCATCAGGATTCGTGAAATCGCGAACCCCGAATTTTCGATAGAGGTGACAGGACGTTGAAAGGTCAACTCGCACGCGTGTCGGATAATCGGCATATCCGGAGTCGGGAGTCGGTAAAACGAAGTGTTCGACATCGCGAGTGCTGAAATCGCGATAGGGAGAGTTCCGACAGGAGAAGGAAAGGGTCAGTGTTGACTTATATCGAGTTTCGGGGGTTCGAAACACCAACGCTCAACCACTGATCTCGCGAAACCGTGAAGTCTGATTTCCCAATAAGTAAAGAGAGGGGGATCACGCAAAGAGTTCTGTGGGTACAGATTTTTCGATAGGGAAACAGAAGGACCGGTTAGTGTTCTTTGGGCCGAGGGAAGAGAATATCCTGTGAGCGAGCGTGCCTACAGGTGCGTGCTGCGTCAGTTTGGTATCAGAGCACAAAAAGACTCTTTGCTTTCTGTAGTAGAGAAGAGGAAAATTCACCATGCCACCGAGAAGAGATAGGCAATCACCCGATCCAGAGGTGCAGAGAAGAAGAGGCAGGCATGTAACAGATCCAGCCATAGAGAGACAAATGCGTGATCTCCGAGCTAGACTCGAAGACATGGAGACAACGCAAAGATGCACAGCCAGTGCAGGGGATCTAAGTGATTTCGAGAGTGAAGTTGAGGTTGAACGAGAAGAGGAAGTTGCAGCCGAAGATGCATCAAACGAGCATTTGATCAGAGCTATTGCCAGGATGGGTGCAAGAGCAAAGATGGACATTCCAGTTTATGAGGGAAACTTGGATGTAGAGGAGCTTCTAGACTGGATTAGAGCTCTAGACACATACTTCGACTATGAAGATGTCGAAGAAGACAAGAAGGTCAAGCATGCTGTCACATGCTTGAAGGGACATGCAGCATTGTGGTGGGATGAGCTACAAGCTGACAGACACTGCAAGGGCAAGCAAAAGATCAAGAGCTGGGACAGGATGATCGCAAAGATGAAAGTAAAATTCATCCCCAGAGACTATCAAATTACTCTATTCAGGAGGATGCAGAACCTGAGACAGAAGCTGATGATAGTGAAAGAATACACTAAGGAATTATATAAACTGAACATCAGAGCAGGTCATCGGGAGAGCGATGATGAGAAGGTTTCCAAATATATGAATGACCTGAGATATGATATACAGGATGAGATGAGCATGGTAACCATCCAAACGGTGGAAGATGCTTATTAGATGTCTCTGAAAGCTGAGGAGAAGCTGAGCTGAAAGAAGAGTCAGAGGGGCCGAGGCAGAAGTCATCCCAGAGGCAAGGCAGTGGCCCAGGACAAATTCCAGAAGGCCAACGAGGAATGGAAGAAACCTCAGACTCGTACAGAGAGAGGTGGAAGTTCACAGAGAGGGCCATATGTTGAACAGAGAGGGCAACATAATGAGCAGAGAGGAGATTATGCTGACAACAACACTTTTCCTCGTACTAGAGGTAGAGGAAGAGGATAAGGTGGAGTCATCACATGCTTCACGTGTGGGAAAAATGGACACAAGTCTTACGAGTGCCCAGAGAAAAAGAAGGACATTGGGGAAACTCACATCATCGAGGCACAGAGGTGGGATGTTGAGGCGGAAGACGCAGAAGGCGAAAGATCGCTGATGATGTGAAAAGTCCTTTTGACACCCGAGAAGGAGGTGGAGAGTTCAGTCCAAAGGACCAGACTTTTTAGGACTGCTTGCAAGACCAAGGATAGGCTATGCAAGGTCATTGTAGATAGTGGTAGAATGGATAATCTCATATCTACAGAGATGGTAGAAAAGCTAGAGCTGGAGACGACTGATCATCCAAGCCCATATAGAGTTTCATGGCTACAGAAAGGACACTAGGTAACTGTCACTAAACAATGCTTGGTTGAATTTAAGATAGGTGGATATAATGATAAGATCTTATGTGATGTCATTCCCATGGATGTTTGTCATCTATTGCTGGGTAGACCATGGCAATATGATAGAAATGTGATTCATGATGGGCGAATGAACACATACACCCTGGAGAAGAATGGGAGGACACACATGTTGCTTCCGATAAAGGATAAGGAGGTGAAGCCGGAAGTAAGCAACATAGTACTTCTCATGAGTGGGAAGGAACTTCTTACAGAGGTTAAGAAGAAGGAGGATCCGAAATTCTTTGTGGTCAGGAAGCCGAGGATTGTTCTGACTAGCACAAGAGTGGATGATTTACCAGATGAAGTTCAGGAACTGCTGGAAGAGTTCGCTGATATCATAGTGGACAAATTACCTTGTTCGTTACCACCGATCAGGAGTGTGAGTCATCATATTGACCTCATATCAGGGGCCAGTTTGCCAAACAAAGCTGCGTACAGATTGACACCGCAAGAGAATGAGGAGGTTAAAAGGAAAGTCCAGGATTTATTGGACAAATGATTAGTCAGAGAAAGCTTGAGTCCATGTGCTGTTCCAACAATACTCAGTCTGAAGAAAGACAGAGGCTGGAGGATGTGTACTGACTCAAGGGCGATCAATAAGATAACCATCAGGTACAGATTTCCATTGCCAAGAATGGATGATTTGATGGATTGCTTAAGTGGAGCAAAATTCTTTTCAAAGATTGATTTGAAAAGCGGTTATCATCAGATTCGCATGAAAGAAGGTGATGAATGGAAGACTGCATTCAAAACCAATGAAGGGTTATATGAATGGCTTGTTATGCTGTTTGGCTTAACAAATGCGCCAAGTACCTTCATGAGGTTGATGAACGAAGTCCTGAGGGAGTTCATCGGGAAGTTTGTCATTGTGTATTTGGATGACATACTGGTTTACAGTAAAATAGTGGCAGAGCATCTGAAGTATTTGGCTACAATGATGCAAAAATTGCAGCAGGAGAAGCTGTTTATAAATATGAAGAAATCCTTGTTCATGAAGACATAACTCATTTACTTGGGGTTTGTTATTTCGAAAAATGAGTTGAGGATGGATCCAGATAAGGTGGAGGTAATCAAGAATTGGCCATCACCGAAGAATATATTTGAGGTGAGAAGTTTTCATGGTTTGGCTAGTTTCTACCGAAAGTTCATCAGGAATTTCAGTGGGATTAGCGCAACAATGATGGATACAGTGAAGAAGTGGCATAAGTATTTTCACTGGACTGATGAGGCTGAGAAGAGCTTCAAGTTGTTGAAAAGGAATATTACGGAACAAACAGTTTTGGTGTTGCCGGATTTCCTGAAGACATTTCAGGTGAAATGCGATGCAAGTGGGTTTGCAATCAGGGCAGTCTTAAGTCAAGAAGACAGGCCAATAGCATACTTTAGCGAGAAGCTGAATGAAGCAAAATTGAAGTACTCCACATATGATAAGGAGTTTTATGCTATCATACAGGCATTGAAGAAATGGAGGCATTACTTGATCCCGAAAGAGTTTGTATTATACAGTGACAATCATGCATTGCAGTTTGTGACTCAACAAGAGAAGTTGAATCAGAAACATGCCAAATGGGTTGAGTATATGTAGAATTTCACATTTGTGATAAAACATATTTCTGGTTCTGCTAAAAAAGTTGCTGATGCTTTGAGCATGAAGTGTTTGCTGTTGTAGGAGTTCAAATTCAAAACATTGGGTTTTGATGATCTCAGGGACATGTACGTAGATGATCCAGATTTTCAGGAGGCGTATGAAGTAGCTGAGAATCCAGTTCTCAGAGACCGAAGCCAGTGGGCCGAGTACATGATCCAGGAAGGATTTCTATTTAAGGGCAATCAACTGTGTATTCTGAAATGCTCCATGAGGGAGAATCTGCTGAAGGAGAAACATGGTGGTGGATTAGCAGGACACTTTGGCCATGAAAAAACATTCGCAAAGTTTAACGAGTCATATTTTTGGCCGGGAATGCGAGCTGATGTCAAGATATTTGTAGACAGGTGTATAATTTGCCAGCATTCGAAGGGAAGGAAGCAGAATGTAGGATTCTATCAACCATTGCCCATACCAGAGAGGCCGTGGGATGCGATTAGCATGGATTTTGTATTGGGGTTGCCAAGGACACAAAGATGTGTTGATTCAATCTTTGTGGTGGTGGATAGATTTTCCAAAATGGGACATTTCATCCCATGCCAGAAGACTAGTGATGCAACTCACATCGCAAATCTATTTTTCAAAGAGGTCATTCGAATTCATGGGTTGCCGAAGAGTATAGTTTCGGATAGAGATACGAAGTTCATAGAGAATTTTTGGAGGACCTTATGGAAGAAGCTGGGAACTAATTTGGCATTTAGTTCAACTTATCATCCTCAGATGGATGGACAGATAGAAGTAGTGAACAGAAGTCTGGGAGACTTGCTGAGAAGCTTGGTGACAGAGCACCACAGCTAGTGGGACCATGTATTTCCGCAGGCAAAGTTTGCATACAATGAATCAGTCAACCGGAGCACAGGCCAGAGTCCATTTCAGGTTGTCTATGGCATGGAACCGAGAGGAATTTCTGAACTGAGGGATTTAGAATAGACTGCGACTAGGAGCGCTAGTGCAGAAGATTTCGCAGAAGCGATGAAAGAACTTCACAGCCAGGTGAAGGAGCGACTGCTGAAATAAATCCAAGAATATAAGCGCAGAGCAGATCAGCATAGAAGACAACTCCAGTTTGAGGTTGGTGATATGGTTCTGACACATTTGAGGAAAGAAAGGTTCCCGAGAGGAACATACAATAAATTGAAGATGAAGAAAATCGGACCCTGCAAGGTCTTGAGAAAATTTGGGACAAATGCTTATGAGATTGAATTACCTGATGGGATCGAAATCTCTCTGATATTCAATGTCTCATATTTGTACCCATATAAAGCTGAAGGAACAGGGACTAGAGATGAGCAGCTAGTGATCCAATGGACAAAGCAGATGCTAGTTGCAGAGAAACTGCAGATGGAGTGCATACTGGACAAACGAGTTGGTAAGAAGACTAGAAGGAAAGAATACTTCGAGTATCTGGTCAAGTGGAAGAATCATCCAGTTGAAGATGCCAGCTGGGAGACTGAAGCAGAGATACAGAAGCATGGACAGACCGTGCAGGAGCTCATGGACAGGAGCCCATGAAAGTTTTCAAGTGAGGGAGTATGATGCAGGAGCATCTCCCACATCAAGCGAGCCAGCGCGGAAGCAAAAGGACAGCTGGACGCGCCAGCACAAATTTTGAAAACACCTTGGGAGTTGTTGCGCAAATCTTAAATGAGCCATTAAAATGAAGCACACTTGTATATTGTAAATGGACCTTGAGTGGATTACTCTCGTCCTTTAGTAGGTAGACGGAATTTAAGGTAGTTAATGAGAGGTAGATAGAATTTAATTCTAGACTAGACAGTTGTAGAGCGCAAGAGGGAAACAGGATATAGACACCCTCATTGTGAATTGTAACATTATGAAGTTAGAAGCATTAGAGTAGAGCAAGCAAAGAGCTGTGTAAGAACACCCATGTACAGACAATTGAATTAATAGAAGAGCTTTGATTCAAATTCATGGTTTGTGTTGATCTCTGTGTATTGATGTTATGCTCATGAATGTTTGCTTCCTGTTATACATTTGCTTTTATATGCTGTGTATATGATTTCTTGGTTGAGTTTGAAATCTAAAAGGGTGAGGGAATGAGTTTCAATTGTTTCTCTATCTGAGCCAGAGGATTCCTGCAAGGAGTGCAGTTGAAGTGTCCGCAAGGAGTGCGTTGACAGAGGGTTCAGATAGAGATAGCTTTTGTTCTCATTCATCCCAAAAGGTGCAGTTGGGAACAGGAGCCGTGCGAGGAGTGCGCAGGCCGGATAAAGTCTCAGGGTTGTGAACCTGAGAAAAGAATTGAAGGATTGCTGTTGCAGGTGTGCGCAGAGTCGAGGAACTTCAACACTTTGATGTGGTTGAAGACTTGCCACAAGGAGTGCGTGCAAGAGTTTCTTTCTGAGGACTTGAAGATTGTGGAGAAGCTCAGGAAGGATAAGGCCTTCAGAGTTGTTGAAGGACAGTGCATAAAAGTTGTGCCTTGAAGGTTAAGCAGGCGTTGCAAGTTTGTGCACAGGTGAACAAGTCTTCGTGGAAGAAGTACTTGGTTCATTTCACAAAATTCATCAGGAAGGAACGGACGGTCGGAATCCTCCGAGGAGAATTCGTGACACCCCGTGGGTCGTCAGATCTCACCAAGGTGCAGGGGAGATACAACGGCATATTCCTGAGGGTTCAAAGCTTAGGATAGATAGAGCCGTTGATCCAAGCCAGCCAGGGCCGTTGGATTATTCGCGAAATCGCCTATCGGGATTTCATGAGAAAAGAGTCAAAGATTAGGAAACGGGAATTGCAATATTGCGATACGTGATATCCCGACGACTATGTAAATAGTGTGGGACACAACTGAGTCAGCAAGTGGAGGACAGGTGGCACAAGCTATTAGGGTTTCGTGGCGAGAAGTCCCAATACAATAGCATCAGGATTCATGAAATTGCGAACCTCGAATTTTCGATAGAGGTGACAGGACGTTGAAAGATAAACTCGCACGTGTGTCGGATAATTGGCATATTGGGAGTCGGGAGTCAGTAAAATGAAGTGTGCGACATCGCGAGTGCTGAAATCGCGATAGGGAGAGTTCCGACAGGAGAAGGAAAGGGTCAGCATTGACTTATATCGGGTTTTGGGGGTTTGAAACACCAACGCTCAACCACTGATCTCGCGATACCGCGAAGTCCGATTCCCCGATAAGTAAAGAGAGGGGGAAGAGTTCTGTGGGTACATATTTCCCGATAGGGAAACAAAAGGGTCGGTTAGTGTTCTTCGGGCTGAGGGAAGAGAAGATCCTATGAGTGGGCATGCCTGCGGGTGCGTGCTGCGTCAACGATAAGTTGGACAAAGTTTAAAGAAGATTTTTTTGAAAAGATTCCAAGATGTCAAAGAAGAGGATTTTTTTCATAGCCGAAGAGACTACAACAAAAAGGAAACGTGGACGATCTCACTCATGGCTGGGAAAGATTGACCACAAGAGTACCTCGGTTATCGTAGGAACTTCTAGTTCAATCATATATAACTGGTCTCAAACCTCACATTGAGAATGAATTGAAATTACACGATATTACATATATGGAATCAATTATACATAAGGCAAAGGAAACATAGAAAAAACCTGAAAGATCATCATTGCAAATATTTGATAAAGTGTACTCAAGGAAGAAGCCCCCCCAAACTACTGATGGAGAAAATTCAAGGTACCTTCCACCGCACCTAAGAGAGGGAAGAAAAGTTAATTTGAAATCCCAATGAATAAAATAAGACAAATTCAAATGTTGTGGTGAAAAATGGGACCCTATACATAAATGTTTCAAAGGGAATACCACCATATATATATATATATAAATGTGAAGTAAAAGATGATTCATATAGTGAAGAATTAGTTGAAGGAGAAGTGAAGGACCCGTAAAATTATTTTCCATAGTCAAATAATGAGAATGAACCACAAATATTGTTTGACAGGTGTTATATTCTTTGCATGTGTGTGTGTGTTTGTGGGGTGGGGTGGGGGGGTGCAACAGATTTGACGACTGAATCTGACAATCCCTCCCTAGTAGCGTTCTTTGTGTCATGTGAACCAAGTGCTTTCCTAGGGGTGGGAATTATTCCCCCCCTGGTTACAAGAGCGTTCAGATCAGTGCCCCTAAATTTTATTTTTTGGTGGTTTTTTTCTATTTTTTAGCATTTTTTGCTATTTTTAGCAGTTTTCTAAATTAATCCAGAATTAAGGGATTATGTTTTTGTTAGCTTTATAATACCTAAAATATTGTGTATATATTGTATTTTTAATGGTGAAATTAATACAATGGAGAGTTGAGAGGTGTGACACCAAGGAAGGCTAGTTTTCTCTCGGTTAATGGTTTCCAATGTAAATCTCTATGTACTGTGTATGCGCCATTGATTACTTTCTATTTTTCTTAGAATTTGTATGCATTGATTTACTTCACAGGTTTAAAACTTACAAATATCTCTATCATCCATGATAGTAATAGCACAACCTTAGACTTTAAAAGTGAAGGGGCACATAAAAAAGAGCAATGTAATGGCCTTAATTGGTACATGAAGTACCCATAAATTTGTTGACACAAATATTGCAAAGAGGTTAAATATTTTCGTATATCTAATTCCCAATATGAAGGTCATGGTAGCTGATGGAAAGCAAATTGAAAAAGTGGGGAAATGCCACAAATTCAAGTTACATATTCAATACTACAACTTAGAATCCCAACTTTAAACTATACCCTTGGGAGGAGTAGATGTGGTCTTAGGAGTCCAATGGATACAAACATTAGGTACTTATTCTCCTAACCATAAAAAATACTTTATAAAGTTTAGATGGAAAGGGGAGAAATACAATTTATATGGATTCCGACCTCCCCAAAATAAAGTTGTGTCTTCCCACCAAATGATGAAGCTAATTTGAAAAGGTGCACAAACATATATGATACAATTTTTCCAAATGAAATTATTGACCTATGAACTAGTAAATACTGAATCACCTGAGATTCAAAAATTAATTCAAAAACAAAATAAGTTATTTCAAAATATACCTCTGGAGATACCACCTGAAAGAAAAATCGAGCACATAATTGAAGTGAAATCAGGGTCAAACCCTATCAACATCAAGCCCTATTGGTATCCACACCATCAAAAAATGGAAATAGAGAAAATAGTCCAAGATCTCTCGAGGTGTGGTATTATTGCAAAAAGTAGAAGCCCCCATGAGGCTCCCATAATTTTAGTTCGTAAGAAAGACAAATATTTTAGATTGTGTATAGATTACAGAGGATTGAATACGATTACAATATAATTTTTTTTTCCTATTCCCTTGATTGATGAAATGCTAGATGAGCTTCATGGAGCTAGATACTTTTCAAAACTGGATATGAGATTAGGATATTACCAAATCTGGGTAAGTCTAGAAGATTTGGAAAATACCACCTTCCAGACTCATATTGGGCACTACAAATTTAAGGTGATGCCTTTTGGGTTAACTAATGCTCCAACCACCTTCTAGGATACCATGAATGAAGTATTTTGACCCTACCTAAGGAAGTTTGTGTTAGTGGTTTTTGATGAAATTATTATATATAGTAAAGCATGGGAAGAACATCTGAAGCAAATGGAACAAGTTCTCTCCCTCTTAGAAAGGAACTAATTTTATGCAAAGATGTCAAAATGTACCTTTGGAAAAGAGGAAGTAGACTCTAGGGACATGTAAGATAAAAAGATGGAGAGAAGGTAGACCTAAATAAAATAAAATCAATCACAAAATGGCCCAGGCCAAGTAATATTTCTAAATTAATGGGATTTTTGGGTTTGACAGGGTACTATTGAAGGCTTATCTGAAACTATGCTCACATCACCGTTCCTCTGAAAACCTTTAAATAAAATTCATTCCAATGGGACAATAAAGTAGAAATATGTTTTAAAGTATTAAAGGAGATTATGTCCACCACACTAGTATTAGCCACTCTTGACTTTTAAAAACCTTTTGTAATCGAGTGTGATGCGTTAGGGTTCAAAATAGGAGCAATGTTGATCTAGGATGACCATCCTATATTGTTCAAAAGTAGGAAGCTCAATAAAAGGGAATGCTTAAAATATAGATATGATAAGGAAATTCTTTCCATTATGTATTCCCTATCCAAATGATGAAAATATCTCCTTGGAAGCATATTTTTGATTCGTATAGATCGCAACAGTCTCCAACACCTTCTCCAACAAAAGACGCTTTCCATGGAAAAACGAAACAAACAGAAAAAAATTCCACTTTGAATATGAAGATATTACACAAAAAAGATAAGGAAAATATATTAGTTGATTCTCTTTCATTAAAGGATGAGGAATCATTGTCATTTGCAGTTTCGGTTGTAGTTCTAGAATGGGTGAATGAAATCCGAAGTGAATATGCAAAAAATCCTGAAACATGTGCTATCATCAATAATCTTGTCCCAAACTCCAAATACAAATAGAAAAATGATATCTTTTGGTATAAAGGAAAAGTTTACCTAAGATGATCCCAGCTAAGGGGTCGAACCATCGAGAGAAGTTTCAAATAAATTAACATAGTTTTCCTACTTTTAATAATTTACCTAAGTCCAAATTCAAAATTTAAGTCCAATATTCTTAAGGAGTCCCATGACTCACCAACAACAAGACACATGTGATTTTTCAATACCCATTACAATTCACATCGATCCTTTTTTTTGAAGGGGACGAGTAAATAGATTCAGAAAATGTAGCAGAATGTGGACAATTCTAGAGAAACAAAAATGAAAATGTTAAGCCCCCAGGATTGCTCCATACACTACACATTCCTGACAAAAAATGGGAAGAAATATCAATGTAATTCATTGATAGGTTACCCATGTCATATGGGAAGGAAAAAATCCTCGTAGTGGTGGATAGACTCACTAAATATGCTCACTTCATAAGAATTAAGAAGACATATTCAACAAAACAAATTGCGGAAATATTCTGTAAAAATGTTTACATGTTACATGGATTTTAAAAAATAATTGTTAGTGATAGAGACATAAAATTTAAAGCTAATTTCCAGAGATAATTCTTCACACAAGTTGGAACATATCTCAACATGAGTTCAACCTACCATCCCTAAACAGATGGGAAAACTAAAATTGTCAATAAGTGTTTGGAAGTGTACCTTTGTTGTTTTGTAACCAATAAGTAGAATGAGTGGTTCTAATGGTTACACCTTGCTGAATGGTGGTACAAATCTACATATCACACTTCAACTAAAATGACTCCATTTCAAGATCTTTATGATTATGAGCCTCCTAAATGGAGGGAATTCACTATAAAGGAAACAAAAATTCAAGCACTAAGAACTCAATTAGAAGAAAAACAAAATCTCTTTTAGACACTCAAGGAAAACTTAAATATCACAAGAAATCAAATGAAGCAACAAGCTGATCAAAATTGGATAAAAAGAGAATTTGAGATTAAAGATTGGGTATTCGTGAATCTCCATCCCTACAAACAACTATCCTTGAAACATCAAGGAAAGAACAAACTGACTTGAAGGTTTTACAGACCATGTCAGATCAACAAAACGTTAAGCCAAGTAGCATGACCTGGATCTACTGGATAAAATCCACATTCACAATGTTTTCCATGTATCTTGTCTCAAGAAAGTATTGGGTAAGAACCACACATCACATACAACACTCCCTACATTAGATGATGAAGGGATGATCATTTTGGAACCATAGGGTATTATTACCACCAAAGAAAAGAACTTATGCTTCCGAGTAATTATATAGTATCTCATCAAGTGGAAGAACCTACTAGAAGGAGATGCGTCTTGGGAGATAGAGGAATTTCATCAAAAAATCCTTTGTTACCCATGCTTTGAGGAAAAACCATTCTTAAGGGGAAGGGAATTCTACACACACACACACACACACACACACACACACACACACACACACAATGATAAATCTAAACATAATATTAAAATAAACCGAATAAATTAATAATATTCTTGTAATTAGAGTCACGACTCCTCGATAAAGGTGCCTTGGAAATAATATATAATGGTCCCCTTTCACTGTTATCATTATCCATTCAATTATTCAATCATTATTATTAAATTATTTACGCATCAAACATTTTGTATTACATACACCTCTTACCAATGCTAACTAGGTATGGATTGTTGGATTACTGAGAGGGGGGGTGAATAGGTAATAGAGCAATTCAATCATTTTTAACCATATAATCCAAGTGTTATATCAATGTAGCATTATCATCCAATAACTGTAGAGTAAATAAGCAATGAACAAATGAACAATCATACACATACACATACACAGTACACTAGTGTTTTACGTGGAAACCCAAAGCGGGAGAAAACCACATAATGCTTTTTCTTATATGTCTTGAAGAATTACATTCATTGGAAGTACCAACTTCCTTTGTTTTCTAGATGCAACTGGAAGGAGGCTCCAACTCCCTTGTTTCTCAGTCTACAACCTAAGGGAAGCTCCAACTCCCTTATTTTCTAGCTACAACCAGAATGAGGCTACAACCCCCTATGTTCTCTGGCTACAACCACCTGTCCTTGCCCCGTCCAACCACCTTGAAGTAGAAGTAGAATGATGGAACCACTTTCACACTATCACTATGAGATATACCACTATAAACCTATACCAATAAACCTGAACCATGCATCAACCATGCATCGACCTGTACCATAAACAAGTGCATCAACCATGCACCAACCTGTACCAAACAACCTGCAATCAACCTGTACCATAAACGAGTGCATCCAACCATGTACCAATTATGTACCAATCATGTGTCAACTACTCATCAAATATGATTCATCAATATGTACCAAAATCATCAACTATACACCTCATGTATGTACCAACTCATCAACTACTTGTCTCAACCATGTACCTAACATGTACCTTAACCAAATGCCCTCATCAATTTAATCATCCAAATATGATTTGTAACTCTATAATAGACTTGGTGTATATGATCACATACCTGCAAACATTCCTTAACTTTCACAATAAGAGACTAGCATTTTCATCAAACTTTTCTTTAGTCTCACATGACTAGTTTGAGATTAGTCAACAACCCTAACTTGAAATAATCATAAATATGTAATTGTAATGAATAAAGATCTGAAAATAGTACACAATGTTCTTCAGTTTGTTTTATGCAATTACTCCAGGTGTCACTACTTGGAACCTCTCAAAAAAGGAGTTATAGCAAAAATGGCATACCTTGTTGAATTCTGGATTATTATAGAGAGTGACCTTGTAGAGTGTGCCCCGCACATAATATTTGTTGAATTGATCTGAAAATGTTACAAAAAATACTAAAGACTGTAATATAATCAACACATTTGGTATTACTGCATTTAGATATGTTATGAAGAAGTTATGACGTTTTTACCCGAAACACCTGTTTTAGACTAGTTTCAGGACTAACCACAAACCCTATTTTCCATGGAGTGTAACTCCAAAAATACAACGACACACAATATGAAGTTTTTACCACAGATACTTGGATATGTTTCCTCAATGTCCTATCAATTTCACAGTATGAATCATTCTAGAGAAAAATTTATTTAAAAAATGGTGAGATGACCTGTAAATAACATACCTTAGAAAGCATCATCAATAGAATTTATCCTCCCTTGAATTCTGACCTTCTTTTTTTCACCTTCCCTCTAAAATTCGGCTTAGATATCCTTTGGTTACCTTAGTCACCTATATATATATATATATATTCAATATTCTCAAGTTTGATATAAAATGAGAGAGCCTTTGCCGCCCTTGAAAGTGCATCCACCCCCACATTTTGTTTCCCTTTCTCGCAGATAATGTCAAAGTCATAAACTAGCATCTTTGTAACCCTTTTTTGTTGTTGTTATAAAGATAGTCATCGTTCCAAGAAGTAATTTATACTAACATGATATATTTTTACCTTGAATTGTCTTCCTATTAGGTAAGGGCACCATTGATTAACTACATGTAGTATGGACAACATTTCATTCTCAGAAATGGATTTGAATAAGTTAAAACTACACCAATGCAAGGCATCACACTCCACATTAAATGTTTTTGTGAAGTCAGGTGTGGCCATGACTAGAGTTCTACAAATATCCTCCTTAAGTTTTTCAAAAGATTGGGTTTCTTTTTGAGTCTAAGAAAATGCATGCCTTTTGAATAATGCTCTTAGAGGTACTGTTATTCAACCATTTTTTTTAACAAACTTGTGGAAATAGCTAGTCAATCCTGAGAATCCTCTAAGATTCTTCAAGGTTTTGGGAATTGGCTAATCCACCATAGATTTAAATTTATTATGGTCCACTTTGATGCCCCCATGAGATACAATATGATCCAAATATTCTACTTCTTGAACACTAAAGGCACACATAGAAGAATTTGCATATAGTTTTTTCTCCCCTGATAGTTTAAAGATCGTGTCAACATATTGTATGTGATTTTTCCAAGATTTGTTGTAGAATAGTATAACATCAAAATGTACTAACACAAATTCTCTAAGGAAGGGATTGAAAATAGAATTCATCAAGCTTTGAAATGTGGAAGGTGCACTAGTAAGTGAAACAACATGACCACAAATCATAATTCTCTTCATGTGTTATAAAGGTTATTTTGGGGATGCATTTTTATATCACTCTAATTTGATGATATTATGAATGGAGATCCAATTTAGTAAAGAAAATTTATCATGTAATTCATCAATGATAGGAATACAAAATTTATCTTCAATGGCGATCTTGTTGAGCTCTCTATAATATGGACACATAAACCATGTACCATCCCTTTTGTAAACTATCACCACTAGTGAAGAGAAAGCACTTTGGCTAGGTCGAATGATGCAAACCTCTAACATTTCTTTAAACATATGCTCAATCTTTCTCTTTTGTACATAGGGACACATGTGATCATGCTCTTAGGTAGGAATGAGACCTTTGGGTATCTTTGGAAATACCTTGAAGTGATTGGGAAAATTCTTTGAAGATATAACAGAATTGAGGGTTTAGATATTTGAACATCTAGTGAGAAAAATTGTGAAACTACAGCATGTTGGCCCTTTTTTTTAAACAATTTTGTCATGTTGTTAGAGTTTATTACTTTAGATGGTTTCCCTTGGATAGAACTGAGATCAACCTCTTTTCTTTCCAAGTAAAAATTCATGAAAAGTTCTTGAAAATTAAAAGACATTATTCCCACCAATTGTAACCATTGGACTCTTAAGACGACATCAACACCACCCATTTGTTTTGCAATCATTGTTATATCAATTAAATAATCTCCCATATACTATGGAAATTCCTTACAAAATTCATGGTACCTCCATTTGCAATCATTATTTAAAACTTTGATGTTGTATATATAAAAAAATTGACAAGTTTCGATAATTTGTAGCTAATGAAGTTATGGGTACTACTAGAATCAATCAAAACTATTTCCTTTTTCTTTTTGATATATCGTTCTATCTAGAGAGTTTGAGGAGTGATAATGCCTACCAAAGCATGACAAAATATGGTTGGAGTAGTTTTTTCTAGTTTTCAATCTTGAGAAGGTTCTAATTCTAGTTCTTCCTCCTCTTCACAATCTATATAGAATCATTTATTCTACAAACTTATACCCCTTTCTATACTTTCTCCCACAATTGAAATATAATCCATTTTCTCTTATTTCATTCATTTGTTGAGGTGTCAATCTTGTAGGTTGAATGAGATTAAGAGTGGGGATTTTGTGTTCTTTATAGGTGTTAGTGGCCACCCTTCTAGTAAGCATATTTTAACTTTCAAATTTATTTTCCACATTGAAAGCATGCACCTATGATTTATGCTCCAAGAGACACATATCATGTTGAATGCTATCCTTTAAAGTGTCGATAAAGAGATCCAACAAATCATCCTCTGGAATGTTCTTCACTCATGGAAGTAGTTATAAGAAATTAAGTGAAAACCACATGAATAAGATCTCAAAGGAGGTGACTAAGTCTATTAGGGAGTCAAGATTTGATGAATATACTGATGAAGTATGATGTATCCAAATTTCAGACATGGAAGTGAATTATTGGTGATGTAGAAGTCCATACAAGTTCACCATAATGTCTAGACATAATAATCCAATTAAAACTCCTGGAAAGGCTTTTGAAAGCTCATCCTTCATACAATAAGAGAATGAAGAGAGGGAATAAAACATGTCCAAGTTGGAAGAAGACTAGACAAACTATAATATACAATTTTAAATAAAGACGACCTTGAAAAAATGAGGGAGGATCTTAAAAAAAATGACAAAAAAAACACTTTTCTTTTTCTAGAGGAGGATTTTTAGGAGAACAAGAGAACTGAGTTACATATAACCAATTATTCATTACTCTAATATCCACGTAATCATGGGTTCAATTTAGGACCAATAAACTACTTCATTTCAAAGATCAACGTGAGGAAGTATGATGGTCATGTTCCCATGCCATGTATATACTAGATGAATAAATTCTTTGATCTACACCAAATGCCAACCTTACAAAAGGTAACTATTGCATCCTTGCATTTAGACCCTGATCAATTTGTGTGGTACTGATGGCTATGTGATCACAAAAATAACTTTCTTGTCTCTTGGTCGGTTTTCATGGATGTTGATAGCACAATATGAGAATATTAAGAGCAACACTTTCTTTATCCACTGATAAATCTCAAGCAAAGAGGTGTCTAGACGATTTTTCCTCGAAGTGTGAAAAGGAACATTTATATATCTTACACTAGTTTATTAGTCCTAACTTTTGGAAAATATTTGTGTTTTTGTTTGTTTAGATAGCCTATTTGCTTGATGTTTTTATCATGGAATCCTCAATGTTGTTTTCTGCAAACAACGTTAAACTTGTATGTTGGAAATATTAGTTTTTCAAGTATCTAAAACACCTAAATTATTAAATGGTCTCTTGAGATTTTATTTGGGATCAATTGCTATATATTTTTGTTTCAAACATATATATCTTTACATATTCCTAGAATATTTTGGAACCCTCTTTGAGTTTTTTTTTTTTTAAATTTGGCTTACCTATGTCTTAGGTAGGTTCAGTCTAGAAATTTGTATATGTTTCATGTTGTTCCAGATCTTGATGGTGGATACCCATTTGGTTATTGATATGCAATTGGTTCAACAATATTCTAGTCCAAGTATGCATTTTTTAGTGTATTTTGTAAGGAAATGGAAGCCCTATATGGTAAATACTTTGAATACATATTGAGGGGATTTTGTTATGAATATTATGCTCCAAGTTAGGTTTTTTCTTTGAAGGATTTTGTTAGGGACCTAACCCCTCACATAGATAGAATAATATATTTTTCATGTAATAAAGGCCAACATTAGTTAACAAGGCCTATTTAATAAATGTGAACAAGTCAATGTAAGAAGACATAATAGAAGATTCCGCTTCTAGAAATATCTTCCTCTAGAATGTTCTTTATAAGATAAAATTAGTATAAATAAGAGTATGAGACATGAAAAAAATTGTCTTGAGAATTATTGTAAAAGAGATATTCTCTACTTGAGGTTTTCCCCTCTAGGAGGTAAGTGAACATTGATTTATTTGAATAAAGGTATTATTTATGGTATTAATCTCTCAATATTTTGTTTTTCCATTGATATCTGCTAAATATTCCTATTTCTACATATTATATTACATCTGGTACCTTACAAGTGGTATCAGAGAACTTTCCTTGGCATGAATTGTGGGTAATTGTTTTTTCCAAGGTAGAGACGTGTACTGCTGGTGTCTTTAAAGCACAAATATATTTCGTTCAACTGGTAAAACTATGGTGGTAAAGACTAAGGCAACACAAACGGTTTCATGAGGTTGCCTAGAAACCAAAGTTTTGCCCTTGTTGGGAATCTTTGTAACCCATGTTGGTACCCCTTTAATAATACCACATTAGAAAAAATATATACACAAACATCACTCCCATGCACTGACATGTATATTGGGATTCCCCTAGGTCTCCCCCAAACCATCCCTAGATCAACCGATTGACCGCCTGACTGCTATAGTGCAAGTGAGAACAACACTCAGGAAGATACTCTCTAGTACCTAGGTAATCATATAGTAAAGCTAAGGTTATGGTTGAGCCTCCTTAGTTGGTGCCCTGAGATATTGGGTTGAGTACTACTGTTCAATCCCACATGTATATCAAAGAGCTATAGCACAGGGAAAACCCTTCTCCATAGGCACCCTGCAAACTTGTTGACTTATATATAACCTCACATATTTTATTTTTAAATTATTTTTACTCAGAATTTTTTCAATTCATGGAAGGTTCATAACCTTGCTCATCAAGTTCCATGTTATACAAAATAAAATTCTATTCCTGCCGCATCCATTTTTCACCATGACTTAGCCATTTCTTAAGTTCTCCCATAATGATAGGTCTGTGGGTTGGTATCATCATTCTCATTCAAGTCCGCTCTTCCGCTGTCATCAGAATGCACCTTATTGTTTCACGACCCTCATTTTTCACTTTTCTTAGAATATTTTTGAATTTTGAAGTTTCTTAGCTTGATGGGTTTACGGGTTGGAAAACTCGCGGGTTCATGTTTCCCCATTTCATTTTCTTATGCTCCATACGTTTGACCAAATATCGACTCTCTTGATAGATCTATACTCAACCAATTTTAAATTTCACTGTGGGTTCATGGGTTCATATTTTTTACTTCACTTCTTTAGATCTATGTACGCTCCTCCTCTGTATTACATAAATTACTTTGCACTTCCCCCAAGACTTATTAAATGCTAATATTATGGAGAACAATGTTTAATTAATTTTGAAAAGGTTGTTATTAATGGAATATTTATTGAGGTAATATTTCATTTAATTTGTAATAACTCTTTCATTGAAAAAGGAGCTACAAGTTATATTATCAAAAGGGGATTTACTTTGAAATCAATGTTTCAAAGTTAATATACAAAATTATGCCAACTTTCAAACAACATGGCAATGAAAGGAAGAGAACATTTCTGCAGGGATAATTTGAATCTATTCGAATGAGAAGATCGAAGCTTCCAGTGGTCGAGGTCATACGTGTATTATTCTTCACTACCACTACTAGAAAGGAACAAGAATATAGTTTGGATGTTAGACATCGCTTCAATAGGTTGCATACCAAAGGTTTTTGAATCTAGGGAAATTGTTTCTTGGTGTGTTGATAAGTATGAACAGAACCAAAGAGTGATTAAACTTTAATGGGAATGGCATGTTTCCTTGTCACCATCAATTTTTAGAAGAATGTTGAAGCTCCCCGAGCCAACCATCACATTCAAAGGGGAGGAAACTAGACAGTTCCTTAAGGAAATCAATTCTAGACTTGATATCTTGCGGGAATACCTTGAAGATACTTCCATAATGTTGGGAAATTTATTGAATATTCAGTTTAGTTAACTCAAAAATCCTTATAAATATATTGCATGGCTCTTTATGGGAGTCACAGGCCAGGAATCAATATCAACAATTTCTCGGTTATCCCTATACATTTTATTTTTCACAGTTTATGAGAAGGTAATCTTCGACTAGGAGAATATTATTTCCATAGAAATTTCCTCACAATTAGAAAACTTCAGGGAAAATAAAAGATTCTACATGTCTTCATATTTTATATTTTCCATCACTTATTGTCATGTTTTTAAAGGTTTGAGTATCAGAAGGAGGGTTGATTGTAAGATTGATCCAATACCCATGTGGTGCAAATCCCTTTGGAGATAGATGGTTACTTATCATTTTTATGAAGTCTATAATGAATTTGTTTATTTTTTCAAGAAACTTATATTTGGTTCAAAATCATCTAGATTATCTCTATAAGCATCAAAATTTCTAGATAAAAAGGGGAGTTATGAGAAATTGGAGCATTATATTGTGATAACAATATTTTGTTCTTGTGAGAAACCTTTCTACCTCCCTTATTATGTTTCATACATAATTTTTGTCATAGAGCCCACAATACAATATAGATTCTGGGTACATTTCTTCTAGACAAATGGAAAAATAAGTTTATTCCAATGCCATGGAAAATTGGGCAAATTTTATTAAGAGGCATTTCCAAAATTGATGAATTCACATTTCAACTGGATCAATACAACTTGAAATTTGCAGATAAAATCAAGGGTTTGACCCTAACCATTTTTTCATGGACCATATGACTTATATTGGATACAATAATTTACTTGCAAATGCATTTGTGTTTTAATAAGAAGAAGGAGATAGTCAAGACCCACCAAAACCAGTTGGTGAAAGAAAAATGGAAGATATTGAAACTATTGCGAGTACTACAGATAAACACAAATAAAGAGGAAACATTACAAATGAAAGAAGTACTCATTTTCTAAGTGTATAAAAATGAAGCAACCTACCCAAACAAAGTTATCAACCATTGAAACCACAACAAAACAAATACTCTACCAACAATTCTGATGATGGGGGTTGACCAAAATCCTCCGAGAGGAAATTTGGGGAAATCTCATAAACTTTAGATCAAAAGAAAAAAAGGAAATTTACTCAGCACGAGGAAGAAAATATCATACCTAAAGGATAAGTTTCACTTCAAGATGTGTATTTGGACATGGACATTGAATATATTGAGTTCCCAGTGTTAGCACCATGTTTTTTGTAGTTAGAGTCAGAGGTTTGTCTAAATTTTTTTAGATCCATGTCTTGGTTTTATAAAAATCAAATCTTTCCTGAATAAGTCGCAGCTGGTGTGTCAAATTTTATGAGGTCAGTGATCTATTTAAGAATGGTTTGAAATGTCGAGTAAGGATTTTGGCCATAAATTGGTAAAAGGTTGTAAGGTTCATCATGTTTAAATTGTAAAGGTCTACTTTCCTAAGTCTCAAGTCATGTCAAAAAAGTGGAATTTAGGTACCAAGGTCGAGTCAAGTGGTTAGGATAAAGGTCATGTCAAAAGATATTATGGGTCATCATTACCTAATCATGAAGTCAGAAAAGTTAATAATCATAGCACTCCATATCAATTGTATTATTGCATACTTCAAAGGAGTATTCGCTGCATGAGTTCACTGCACAAATATTTAACATACTTTCAAACTTCTCGTTGCTATGGATTTTCCATCCCTTTCCATAATTTCATTCCTTATCCGTTCAAGCATAAATATTGGTCACCCTTCATGTTTCTCCATCACTTTCAAAATTTGTGCATCGCCCATAGTTTTTCCAACAAGCTCCAAAGCCCTTCGCTGCGTAAAAACTATTTGTTGCCAGTCGCTATGTAAATCTACTATTTTGATTTTGCTGTGTATCCTCCATCGCTTTCAGTCACTGTTCAAGAGTTTTCCTTGGAGCCCGTTGAAAATTAGATTCTTGAATGAATTGTTTTTTCTCACACTCATCCTTTTTTCTTCTAAGCTAAATTCTTATTACCTACTGCTGTGCCAAGTTTCCCATTGTAGTTTGTCACTGCATCGAATTTTCCACTGTGTCGAATTTTCTGTCATGTTTTACTGCTGTATCGAATTTTCTGCCACTAATTTGCTTACCGTGCAAAGTTTCCTATCGCTACTATTGGCACAGGGGTAGACCGAGGGTTCAACTATACAACAATGCACCAACAAAACCCTAGCTACTAACCCTTTCAGAAACACCTGCGAAGAAGATGGAGTCTCACCCGAGGTAGAGGCAGGGGTGGTTGCAGGACTCTAGTGTGTGCAACCTTAGTTGGGACACAAATATGTGATTGTAACACCTTAACAAAGCACTTAGAAATTATGATTTGTCAATATTAAGTCTTAGTTTACATCACATCTAAACCCTAATAGAAGGTCTGCGTAGTATTCACATAGATTCAATAGACTCAAGCACTAAGCATACCAACATAGATCAGATCTAACATTAATTCACATTATTCGGCACTAAGATATCATATTAGATTAATCTATCATCTAACATCGCACTAAGAATTGAATCACATAAACAAAAGAGCAACCAAAAAGCACAAAGCATTCACAACACAGGATATACGTGGTTCACCCCCACCCCGGGGCTACGTCCACCAATTCTTTGTCTTCTTTATTAGCTTCTTTCAATCTTCTTACATGCACAAAGCCTCCAAATCATCTCCGTAGAGGACAAGAGATCTATGCACCTCGCCAGATCCTCCTTCCCTGAGTACATCTAGGCACAGAGCCTTACACAGTCTTTTACAGTCCCTTGCACTTAGCCGTGCAAGTCTCACATAGTGCACACAAAGAAACTACAGTTACCACTTGCACTTAGCAATTAACACTTAGCACTTAGCACACTGGCCTCTTATTACATCGCCTAGATACTTATTTATACATTAAAAAATGAGCCTAAACATGGGTAAACCCATGGGCCGACATCCCCATACCCATTACATAAGCCCAAAACCCAAAAATCCCTATAAAGGGGCCGAGATCCCGCGATCTCCGCTTTTACTTGTGCTTCACCTTCGACAGCCTATCGAAGTCCCAAAAGTAGGTCAAACGTGACCAAGGATCCTCAAAACTTGGTCAAGGGCCAACAGGCCCCCAACACTCACCTATGACTTGTCCCGAGTCACTCTGCTCTGAGTAATTCTTCCTCAAAAGCCTCAAGCTTGGCTTGAGTTTCTTCGACCTATTGCTGTGCCACGACCTCTTGCTTAGTGAAATCTTGGATTAATGCTTCATTGAGAGGTCCCTCTAAGCGCTGTTCAACTGCAATGACAACTTGCTCCAGTTATGCTCCTCAGCCTTTGATCTCTAGGAACAGTTGGCAAGCCTCGTCCTATACTGGTTGGAGCCTCTGAGTTACTTCCATGAATCTTCTCTGAATGGTGTGGACTGCTGTTGAACAATGCACTGTTCTTAGGATCGCTTCATCCTCTCAATAACTGACATGGGCTTCAATTGCACCTGTACTGTTTCTACTTGTTGCTTCGCCTCCTAGAGTTGTGACTCTAGTGCCTTCAATTTAGGATCCTCAGTGAGTCACTCATAGGTCTTGGCACTGCGATCACTTAGTTGTTTACATTCCATGGCTAGGGTCTTGATTCTTTCAGCTGCGCTTCAAGTAGTTTCTTCTCGTTGATCTCGCACATCCTGCAGAGTACTAGGCACTGTTCGTAACTCCAGATTTGTGATTCTTTGCTGAAGATGCTGGATGGCTTCTGCGAGCTACACTACTTGGTGTTCTACTAGTTCTTCCTCCTTCTGCTCCAAGCCTGTCATAGAGAAAAGTGCTCTGGTGACTGCTTCTTTTACTCCGACCTGCTCTGCAATCAACTTTTCTTTCTCCTGCTGGATTTGCGCTCTCTCTTCTTCAAACTTCACTTGAAGGGAGTCCATCTCCTATTGTGCAATCCTGTGTTGCTCTATAAATTCCTCCTGTACTTGATGCAAGGCCACTGTGACCTATTCTTTCTCAGCTTGTGCTTGATGAAGGTGAGATTCAGTTACATCATCCAGTCTGCAGAGTTGGGCAGGCTCATCTCCCAACTCTAGTTCTTCTGAGGGAGGGGGCACAGTGGAAACTGTGTGGCTCGAATAAAGGGCTTGCTGTACACCTCTTAGTTCTGCTTCAATTCTATTGTACATGGCTTCTTGTTTTTCTTCGTTTCTTTGCAAAATCTCTTCTGAGGCATCTCCTACAGCTAAAATAATGAAGTAGAAGTCATCGACCATGAGCACATTATGCATCTTTGGCTTATTGGATTTGGAATTCTTCCGCGATGAAGGTTTTGTGGGGGAAACTTTCCTTTTCTTAGATGGATCAGTGTCATCAGGGAGGTTCTGTGGCGGTGTTACTTCAATTTTATTATCTTATTCTTGTTCTTTTCCCTCTTTGTTCACTTCGTCATCACCTCCTCCGCTAGGTGACTCAGATGTAGTCTCTTCCGATGTGCTATGTATTTCCTGTACATCTTGCTTCTTTTTCTTCCTACTGCTTCTTGGGGAATCATACTCTTTGCGAGTAACCACCAGATTTCCAATGAGGTCCAGGTCAGACAGTTCTATGGGGTCAACAGGGATAAGGAGTTCTACAGGCCAGTCTTTAATGATTTCTTCTAGGTCCTCTGTAGTGAGATTGTAGTAGTACTAAAGTTCTTGTTTGGTTTCATCGGCACACGTAGTGATATAAATAAAATGCCTATCTACACGAAACTTCATAAGAGGCCTGAACCTATCCAGGGTGTTCGGCATCATACGAGGGAAGGACTTAATAACCCTCCTAAGTTGCAGGTAATAGGTATGAAATACTATGTTTGACTGCCACTGCTTTCCCATATCGCTCGAATACCAGAGCTTGGTGAAATTCGTATCGAGTGGCTCAAATGTATCGATGTTAGGGAAGGTCACACCTTCTGGCATCTCCCAAGAAGTAAACACGATGAGGATCAGGAGCTAGCTGAAGTGAAACTCATAGCCCTAATCCTGAACTTCACAGTAATCCAGTTCAAGCTGGTTAACTAGGTACTTCTCCTAGTTCATTTGTAGGCCTTCTACGCATTTCCCAGCGAGGTCAACGACAAGCCCTGTGACCTGCGTGGGTTTGTTCTTTCTTACTAGCTTTCCTACAATTAATTGGCATGATAGGCGCACTGCGCCATTCTGGATGGAGGCTAGCTTGTAGCCTCACGTCCCCTTCTCAACATCACCATATGTTTCTTTAATCGTCTGTGCCAAGGAACTGTCTGCAACTTTTCCTGAGTAGAATTCTTGTGGGTCTGGTCCCTGCATGCTTAGTCCGGTGATCCTATGGATTAGTGCTAGATCGACAGTGATTCATCTGTCCAACCATAGATAGCCATCATGGAAGCATGACATCAGAATCTTAACACAGGCGTTAACCTCCTAGGGCCTTCCAAAATGTGGAATCTTCATTACATTCAAAAGGGTGGACTGCACAAGGTTCATTGTCCATGGCTAGGGGATGATTTTTGTCTTCTTTCCCTTCATCTTGGTCAGATATTTGTGAGATGTGAGCATTCCATATCTCTTACGATCTCCCAGGTTATAGTCACTAATCTTCAAGGTTGGAATCCTCTCTAGCTGTGGTCTGACTCCGTGTATCCCCTTCAGGAGATAAGCAGTGATGACGATGTAGTCGAAGTCCCTCGGGACACTATCGTGACTCACTAAACCGGCCAGGGGTGGGATGTAATTGGGTAGGATGGATGGTAATAACTTCACATTCACCAAGTCATCTCTATGCTTGTTTCTTTTTTCAGTGGCAGCTCGGGATGGTCCGGATCCGCAAGCAGTCGACAGAGAGGATTGCACTCCTCTCATCGATGAACCTTTTACATCCATAGACATTACTCTTTTAGTCATGAGGTCGATGAGTATATCCTTCATATATTCTTTGACTATGCTAAGTTCTTCGGACATACATGCTCTTGGTTGAATATCTCGAGTTGAAGAGAAAGTACTCGATGCAATAGAATGGATGGCAATAGCTCGAGGATCACTACATGAAATCAACTGATCTATGAGATCAGATAATCACGGGTGGAAAAAGTGTTCTCAGTTCCAAGATCGATGGACTAAGTAAACAACTAGGTAACAGATGTTTCCAACGGGCGAGAAGCCTTCATTAATGCAGTTCTGTCTGTTACGACACGGTCCCAATGGTCTGATGGTGAGATTTCTAGCCATAACTGTTGTTCTAACCATTTGGGCTAATGGTTATAATGCCTCCAATGGTCATCTTACTTCACCATGGAGAAGTGCCATGTTGTGCTATACTGGTATCCCGACGAAGTTAAGATTCTGGAATCCTTCCTTCTGCGCAGTTCCTTCTGGAACTTTTTGTAACTTTTCTATCTTTTCTTTCTTCTTATTGAGCTTTCTAGCCTTCTTCCCGGTGATCTTCGTCTCAATATTCCTCTTTCCATTCTGATTCTAATCTTCTATGGGCATAGTAACTTCACACTGTTTATGGTCTTTACTAGGGTTCAAGGGAAATACTTCTTCTCTGTCTGGTGTAGGTGCTCTAATCTCCTGTACAGATAGGTGTCTCAAGTCCGCGTGTGTCCTTTCAACTTCGACATCCAAGTTTCTGGTTCTAAATAACTTTGACCTGTTCTCTTTTTATTCAATCAAATGTGCGATCCTCCTAGTCATGAAATCTTTTAATTATTGCTTCTTCTGCTCTAAGACTTACTCTTCTTTTCTTCTGGCTTGTTCCTTTTCGATCATAGGTTTTCCTAGTAACATGGAAAATGGGGCACTGTTCTCAATAAATTTAACAACCTCAAAATCTTCCTTTGTTGAAGTTCCATGAGCACCCATAGATATCTAGGTAATTCTTCCACACATGGTTATGAGCTTTCCTTTAAATAATCATATTCCTCCCAATGAAGGAATCATAGCAGGCTTCTTTAAAATTTCCCAAGTTCTTTCTGTCATGATATTCACCTATGTTTCCTCATCTAGAACGTAGTCAATGTCGAAGTCTCCTATTCTTGTTTCTATGCATTCTTTTTCTTTGAATATTTCTTGTAAGTTGATATCTCTGTGATCGTTCAAGGTTTCTTTCATTTGCAATAGTACAACTTCTGATTCTTTCTGGGGTTCTGCCCTGGTCTTAGTTTCTTGAAATTCCTCAGGGTTTTCTTGTCTCATATTCATTCTTTCAACCTTAGCAATCATTCTAGGGCAATCCAAGACTTCATGGTCCATAGCTTTACAATAAATACAACTAGGTCTTCTTCCAGGGCATTCCTTAGCAAGATGTCCCGGTCTTCTACAACTATAACAAAGAGTCAATCCCCTCTTTCTTTTAAATGATCCCTAGCCCTTCCTGTACTGCGCACTAGGATAATGGTAGATAACCTGCAAAAAATTATTTCTAGGATCCTGCATCCATTTGTTAGTCCAAACATTCTTTCTATGCATAGGAATAACATATCTTTCATTATTTCTATCAGATCTACTCATATCAAACCTTCTCTCTTCTAGCTGTGCCCTAGTTTTCAGGCTAGGAATTTTTTTATCAAACATACCTAGATCCATACTCTTGAAACAAAAATTTCCACTAATCTTACTTTCAGTAGAGCATAAAGCTTCCAAATCTAAAACTTTTCACTATTCTTACCTTTACCAGAGCACAAAGATTCGAGATCTTACCTCTTTTCTTCGGATATGACTTCTCTTCTTAGCACAGAGCTTCAGAATCCAAGTAGAGTACTGCGCACTAGGGTGATAGATCTACGCATGGAGTTTTCATAGTTTCAGGTCATATCTTCGCACAAAGCTTCTTCTTCCTCAGTTCCCATCAATCACAGTTTCAGGTCCAGGAAACATAACCATTTTTTGGCACATGGGAAGACCCGAGGTTCAATGATACAAAAACGCACCAACAAAACCCTAGCTACTGACCCTTTCAGCAACACCTGTGAAGAAGATGAAGTCTCACCCGAGGTAGAGGAAGGGGTGGTTGCATGACTCCAATGTCTGCAACCTTAGCTGGGGCACAGATCTGTGATTGTAACACATTAACAGATCACTTAGCAATTATGATTCGTAAATATTCAGTCTTAGTTTATAGCACAACTAAACCCTAATAGAAGGTTTGCACAATATTCACATAGATTCAATAAACTCAAGCACTAAGCATACCAACATAGATCAAATCTAGCATTCATTCACATTATTTGGCACTAAGATATCATATTAGATTCACCTATCATCTAACATCACACTAAGCATTGAATCACATAAACAAAAGAGCAACAAAAAATCACAAAGCATTCACAACATAAGATATACATGGTTCACCCCCACCCTGGGGCTACATCCACCAACTCTTTGTATTCTTTATTAGCTTCTTTCAATCTTCTTACATGCACAAAGCCTCCAAATCAGCTTCGTAGAGGACAGGAGATCTGTACACCTCACCAGATCCTCCTTTCCCGAGTAGATCTAGGCACAAAGCCTTACATAGTCTTTTACAGTCGCTTGCACTTAGCCTTGCAAGTCTCACACAGTGCACACAAAGCAACTACAGTTACCACTTGCACTTAGCAGTTAACACTTAGCACTTAGCACACTGGCCTCTTCTTACATTGCCTAGCTACTTATTTGTACATTACAAAATGGGCCTAAACATGGGTAAACCCATGGGCCGACATCCCCATAACCATTACATAAGCCCAAAACCCAAAAATCCCTAAAAAGGGGCCGAGATCCCGTGATCTCCACTTCAACTTGCGCTCTGCCTTCGACAGCCTGTCAAAGTCCCAAAAGTAGGTCAAACATGACCAAGGATCCTCAAAACTTGGTCAAGGGAAAACAACTACTTTTTCTTGCGCATTGTGCAAAGGTTACTATCTTATTCACTGTGTAGAGAGGCTATTACAATCAATTTCTACGTGCCTGGAATGGACATATACCAACATCATGGAAAATTCTCAAAGTAAAAGAAAGAATGCAAGAAGTGGCAAGGTTGTGAGGTTTGAACCACATGATTTAACGTTAATAAATGAAGAACCACCGATTAGAGTCTCCTTCAAACAAGCTGGATGGATACGTTTCTATGAAAATATTAAAGGATATTGCACAACTAACTAAGCTGTTCGCCCTCAATTTTACTGGTGTCAGTGAAAATATTGCAGGGATCACTTTCCAAGTGATAGAGGAAGATAGGTCAACTGCGATGGATATCCCTATGCAGGGAGAACAAATGGTTTAAAGGTATGCCAATAGATACTTCATGTTATATTGATTTCATCAATCCTAAATATCAAAATCGAAAAATTGGAGCCAACATTCCTAGTGAGTATCTCCTGGAACATTTTGAGAAACTTTTTAAGATAACTAGGAAGTACTTCATCTGTGAGGGAAGATTCGACAAGGTGCATCCATACCACATCGGGCTACTGATGCATTTCAGAGGGAGAAATCTGTTAAAATCACCTTTCTTCTTGTGTTGAAGCATGGGAAAGATGACAGATAGTGTCCAAGCCAAAGCTGACCAACCAGAGAACAACTTATTCCATTTTTCCTTGATTAAGATGTTGGTGGTTGAGGAGATGGGAAATTTGAACAGGGACTAGAATTCCTTACCGATTTCGACAAACATTCCCAGAGACCATAAAGGAGATATTCCTTTATCTATTGAGAAATCAACACTTCATAGTTGAGAGGTGAGAGGAGGAAATGTCGCTAAAAGAAGAAAAGGAAAAGAAATGGAAGACTCATCACTCAGTCATCCAACATCCCATAAGAGAAGAAAGCTAATATTTACTGATGAAATTGAGGAGATCTAAGCTCCTAGTAAACCACACACCAGGTCCTCTGCCAGGAGATTTCCCATACCCACAATTCAAGCAGAGCTTGTTGAATGTGGAAACTTGAGAATTGATGAAAAGAAAGTGGAGTTAGGTGAGGAATATGAAAATACTAAGGAGGTGAAACAACAACTAAAGAAAGATCAACATGTCATATCCCAATTCTATCAAGAAAACAAATAATTGAGAAGGCAACTAGCATAAATAATTCCTGAAGCACCAACATCACAGAGTCAAGCAGGTCATAGATCTCCTACCTCACCAACAAGAGTAGAAAATAATATAAATTGGCTGAAAAAGCAACTAAGAGAGGCTCAAGATGTGATCATTGATCTCTGGGAGGAAAAAAGGACATTAGAGGAAAGAATCATGGAAAATTTTAAGGAATGCATACCATCTATTGACGATGCATGTGCAACTCTCTTTGGCACTCAATCAAAATTAAAAAGAAATGCGGCTTTGTGGAAATAGGTGAAGAGTTTGAAAAGACAAAATTTTTCATTGAGAAGGAAAAACAGGGCCTTACAACTGCAAGTGATTTTGAACAAGAAATCTGTTAAGCCCTAATATTGGCTCATTACCCCTTAATTGGGGCATATTAGATTAGTAATGCTATTTTATTTATGTCGGCTTTAGGCCATTCGTTGTAATTTAGATTAGTAATGTTATTTTAATTATGTCGGCTTTAGGCCATTATTTGTAATTATACCTCCTAGTCTCCTATATATACCAAGGAGACATTTTCATTTTGAATCATCTTGTACTTGAACATTTAAGTGGGGTAAAAGGATGTTGCCCCCTCGAAGAGGCTTATTATCTGAAATTATCTCTTTTTCAAGCCGTTGAGTACTTTTCCTGAGGTTTTTCTATGATATATTGATGTTTGGTTCTTAACAAAATCTACAGAAAAAATGAATTATCCCATTCTTTACTTCCAATTGGATTTGCGCACACAACCTCAGCATGAAAATCCGCTGCACAAAATCACTGCACAGATTTCTCAGCCAACAATTGCGCAACAACAAACAAAATTTACTGCGTAGTAGTGACAGTGTTGTCCAACAATACACATGATGATTCATCACAACTGTATGATTGTGATTTTCTAAAATACTTTATGATTGTAAATAAGATTCCGAATGGTTTATGATTTCCAGATCGACTTTCCTATTTTTGGTAAATTTTGTAAAGGTTGTTATTCTCTTTGAAAACAAACAGATCCATAACTCTAGGAGATAGTAGTTCAACTCCTAGAAGCTAAGTGTAGCCTTATTTTCTATATATAGGGACCATTTTGATGTAAAAAAAGGGGGGCACCAACAAAAGTATAGACATTTTGATCCTCTATGTAATTTCCTGAATCTAAAGAAATACAAATGAAAAAGTCTTGAGTTCCTAAAGAAAAATATTCTAATGGTGGTGATATGAAGCTTTTACCTTTCTTTGTATGTATTTCCTATGTACTCATATTCATTCACACTTATCTTCTCTTTAAATTGGTAAATTTTAAAGTCCAGAATGCATCTAAATGGTGCTCTATACTGAACCGATCTATTTTTTGTCTATCTTCTCAGCTAAGATCAGAATTCATCTGTTGTGGTGCTCTGATTTTGTTGTATGTTTCTTTTCTTCTTTCACCCTATATGATTAAACTAAACACCAAATTTTATCACCTTATTTAGCCTTTGTTCCTATGAGGAGTTCTATCTACCAAGAATTGTTTTCTTTGTTTTCAGGGGTTGACTCCATAGCCCTAGAAGTACTATCTTTTGTCAGCAGACCTTGAAAAATCATCTTAAAGTTTTAAATCTAGCCATCATTTTAAAGAAACTTGTCTATCGGATATCAAGTCTCAGAGAGAGCCCTCTCTAGATTGGAAATGCTAGTTTCTAGTATTAAAGTTGGTTTGTAGGTTACCTTTGTAGATTGTTTCTTCAACCCAACAATTTACTCAGCATTAACATTTTGGTGCTGTTGCTAGGGACGAAATTGAAAATTTTCCCTGGGAAGAATGACTCAAAGCTTATATTTGATTCCTGAGGGTAACAATGAACCATACACCTTTTTGGATGAATTTTTCTTACCCTGGTGAATTCATTTAATAAGATTAGTAGCATAGTTTTGTCTTTTTAGAAAATAAGAAATCCTGGCTCCTAAGAGAATTTACACTAGAAGGAACCCTGATCTAGAACCTATAACATCTGTGCCTGATCTTGAGAAAATTTTGCACAAAAGAAAAGAAAATACAGTTCAATCTTTTTCTTTCCTGGACAAAGATCTATTCTTACCCAAAGACGGTTTAAAAAGTATTGATGACCTTGACTTTGATTTAAAATTTGAGCAAACCTTCTTCAGATCTAGATCAAAATCTAAGTTGAATGAAATTATCTTTGATGAGAAGAAATTCCATTCTTTGATTCCGACTGTCCCCATTCAGACTATTCCTATTTAGATTGTCTCTACTCAGACTGTTCATATATCCCAAAATACTCCTAGAGCCATGGCGACTAGATTTTCTCCTCTTGCCTTGCTTGCCTAATTGCATGATTTACGTCAAAATTATAATCGGAGAATCAAATCATTCGATGTTGAAGAAAATACATCAGCCCAAAGACACTTGGATTGGTTCAATGATTTTTTTGATCTAGCGGAAGTAGATTACGAGGATGCAAAACTCAGGCTATTTGCACAAAGTCTATTAGGAGAAGTCAGAAAATGGTTTAAATCTCTTCATGCAGTGAGTATCCTTAATTTTGCATCTTTTGAAACACTTTTTCTTGCAAGGTGGGGTGACAAAAAGAATCCTCTTCAGTTGCTAACTCAGTACAATAATTAAAAAGATCACCAAATGAAACAATACAAGAGTTTTTAACCAAATTTATGAAAGTTTATAATTCAATTCCTACCAAAGTTAAACCTCCTCCTGGAGCTGCCCAACTTTGATATGCTGATTCTTTTGACAGTGACTTTGCCTTGCTGTTAAGAGAAATAAGATCCAATAAGTTAGATGATATGATGAGCGATGCAATTGAAGTAGAGGTAAATTTGATTTCATCAGGGAAGATCAAACATAATCCTGACAGAGATGTGAAGAAGGCCCAAGGAGAAGCACAACCCTCAACTTCTGAATCATCAAATTAGAAATTTGATTTGATGATGAAGACTATGGAAATAATCATGGAAAGAATGTCCTTATAAAGTAACCCTGCCACCAGGGATCAAATTGATTTTCAACCCATAAATCCAAATTTTAGAAGAGCTCAAGTTCCTTAGATCAGGAAAAGAGATCTTATAAATCAAGGTGATCAACAAATAAAACCTCCTTTGTAAAAAAAATATGCAAATGAATATTTTGATCAAACAATGGAAGACAATATGCATTGTTGTGATGATACAAAAACAAATTTGTTCTTAACTAAAGAAGAACATTATCAATTTATGGATGCAAATGATAAGTTTATGTAGGATAACGATGATATGTTGTCATTGGAAACATAAGAGTTTAGGAAAGGATACCACAATGCTATTATGAAGCTTCAGAAGCAGTATAACCTCAAAAGTAAAAAGGTGCCTGCAAATCTTCCAAAGGCAAATCCTACAAGGGAACTTCAGATAAATACACCTTCTTCAAGCCAACCGAAGAAAGATAATTCAGTCAAGGATGCAATGAAGAAAGGAAAATCCAAAGAAGAACCCCCAAAGAAAATACTCGAGGCAAGAAAGGAAGCAATCACCAAAGAGGTAGAAAAGGATTCATCTCCTTTAAATTTTGAAAGTGAAATGGCTAAAATCAAAATTTTTGTTCCATTTAATGAGTCGATTAAGAATGGAGAATATAGAAATTAGATCATTAAAATGCTAAAAGTGGAAGAATCCCCTGATACCTTGAATGTACAAGATGATCACCCTGCTATCTTGTTTGGCCTACATGTGGAAGAGAGTGACGATGTTGATGATGTTCCTCCTTTCTATGTCAGTCTTAAAATTCATGACATGACCTTACATAATGCCATGCTAGATTCAAGAGAATCACATAATCTGATGCCCAAGCTGGTCATGAATGAGTTGGGACTAGATATTGCAAGACCTTATAAGGATCTTTTCTCTTTTGACTCAAGGAAGGTGAAATTCTTGGGTTTAATCAAAGACCTGGTTGTATCATTATCTCAAATTCCATAAAAAAATATGATCATGGATGTAGTGGTTGCTGACATCCCTCCTAAATTTGACATGCTGTTATCTAGATCTTGGGTTGCAAAGTTAAAGGGAACTTTTCAAATGGATATGTCATATGATACTATCCCTATTTTCGACCAATAAAGGAGGTTGTATAGAGTAATACTACTCAAGTACATGGTGAGTAGCAAAACTGAACCAAATAATCATCCCATTTACTCCATTGATACTGAGGTTGGTTCCTCTATTTTCTATAATGACTTGAGTTTTGAAGAGGGGGAGCTAACAACTGTCATGGCTATAAAAGAAAAAACTGATCATCAAAAAGAGGAAGTTACAAATCAACAAAACAATGCAGAAGATGAAATGTGGAATATGAACTTTGATGGAGCTGTGTTGGCAGCCAACCCAATTTTTTCGATTACTCTCGAAAGCTGCCTACACCCCTTGCGGTATCATGACAAATCATTGTCGCATTGTGTTAATGGACATGTTTCTCGTTTTCTTCAACCATTACAATTCAATTTCGACTCAGTTTTCACAATTGCAAATGTGAAAACACCTATCTCGTTGATTATACTGTCGTCGTCTTTTTGATTTGTTGGTTGATATTTGATCACTGGTTTATCATATGATTGGTAAAGGTTTGTCAAACTTATGTTCTTAATCTTTGTCTTACCTTGATTACACAGTTGCATGTATTCCACCATTAAACCTTTGGGCATTAAAGTTATTGGTTCTATTTATTGAAAGTTATAACATACTTGCGCATATTGTTTTATTCTTGTTATAGTTTTCATTTGATTATCATATAAAAACATTGCATTGTGTGGCTCTAAGGTTTTGGAATACAAACGCAAGGTTTTGGAATACAAACACATGTGATATATGCTAACTA
>JASDQU010100466.1:189735-240980 GCA_032191745.1 Picea mariana | reverse complement strand
TGATGACCTACTGATCCTTTTCAGAACCTTGAACACTTTGCTTTTGCTTCATCAATTCTTTCTTGGATGAGTTGTTTTCTTCTCTTTCTTTCCTTAGATATTTAATTGCACTGATCAATTTTTCTTTGTAATCAACTTCTGCTTCATCATACTCTTCCTCCTCTAAATCTATCTGACACGATAAACATATTTCTTCTTGTCCTGTATCTGCATCTTCTTTGGCATTTTCTGAATATGCGATGGGTGAAGAATATATGTCATGTAACTTATCCCAAAATTCTTTGGCTGATGAACATTTACCAACCTTTTCTCTTACCGGTTTAGGTAATCCTTCCCAGATGAAATCCATTGCTATTTTGTTATTCTTCTTCAATTCCTTCTTGGTTGTAGTCTTTGCCCTTTTTGAACTATCATATCCTATAACAACTGATAGCCAAATATGATGTCCTTGTGCCTGTAAAAATACTTCCGTCCTTCTGCTCCACATCTCATACTTAAAACCATTCTGACCATTAAACATTGGTACTCCATTCTCAAAATAATCCATGATCTCCTTCCAGTGGTTAAACTGTTTCTTGAAGGAACCTTGCTTTGATACCAATTGTTGGATTACTGAGAGGGGGGGTGAATCAATAATAGAGAAATTTAATCCCTTTTAACCATATAATCCAAGTGTTATATCAATGAAGCATTATCATCCAATAGCTGCAGAGTAAATAAGCAATGAAAAAATGAACAATCATACACATACATAGTACACCAGTGTTTTACGTGGAAACCCAAATCAGGAGAAAACCACAGAATGATTTTTCTTATATGTCTTGAGAATTACATTCACTGGAAGAACCAATTTCCTTTGTTTTCCAGCTGCAACTGGAAGGAGGCTCCAACCCCCTAGTTTCTCAGGCTACAACCTGAGGGAAGCTCCAACTCCCCAATTCTCTAGATACAACCAGAAGGAGGCTACAACCCCCTATGCTCTCTGTCTACAACCGGAAGGTGGCTACAACCACCTATCCTTGCCCCGTCCTGCCACCCTAAAGTAGAAGTAGAATGATGGTACCACTATCACACTATCACTGTGAGATATACCGCTGTAAACCTGTACCAATAAATCTAAACCATGCATCAACCTGTACCTCAATCTGTAATCAACCTGTACCATAAATAGGTGCATCAACCATGCACCAACCTGTAATTGACCTGTAATCAACCTGTACCATAAACAAGTGCATCAACCATGCACTAACCTGTAATCAACCTGTACCATAAACAAGTGCATCCAACCATGTACCAAGTATGTACCAATCATGTGTCAACTACACATCAACTATGAATAATCAATATGAACCAAAATCATCAACTATACACATCATGTATGTGCGCCAACTAATCAACTACTTGTCTCAACCATGTACTCAACATGTACCACAACTAAAAGCCCTCATCAATTTCATCATCCAAATATGATTTGTAGCTCTGTAATAGAACTAGTGTATATGATCACATTCCTACAAACCTTCCTTAACTTAAAAAACAAGAGACTAGAATTTTCATCAAACTTTTCTTTAGTCTCACATGCCTAGTTTTGGATTAGTCAACAATCCTAACTTGAAGTAATCATAATTTTGAATCTGTAATGTATAAATATCTAAAACTGATATACAATGTTATTCAGTCTATTTTATGAAATTCCTCCAAGTGTCACTACTTTGAACCTCTCAGAAAAGGAGTTATAGCAAAAATGACATACCTTGTTGAATTCTGGCTTATTCTAGAGAGCGACCTTGTAGAGCGTGCCCCGCACAAGATATTTGATGAAATTATCTGAAACTATTAACCAAAAAATGTTATCTCACTAAATTTGGATCTGTTATGAAGAAGTTATGACGTTTTTACCCGAAACACCTGATTTTGACTAGTTTCAGGACTGGCCACAAACCCTATTTTCCACGGAGTGTAACTACCAAAATAAAATGACACACAAGCTGAATTTTTTTCCACAGATACTTGGATGTGTTTTCTCACTTTCATAGTAATTTCACAGTCTGAATCATTATAGAAAAAAATTTATAGAGAAAATGGTGAGATGACCTGTAAATAACATACCTTAGAAAGCACCATCAAAAGAATTTATCCTTCCTTGCATTTCAACCTTCTTTTCTTCACCTTCACTCAGAATTCCAGTTTAGATATCCTTGGTTACCTCAAACACATATAGATATTCAATATTCTCAAGTGTGATTCAAATGAGAGAGCCTTGCCTCTTATTTATACTCTCCAAGTAGCTTCCTTAAAAACATCTTCTAGGTCACTTGGCCCACTTTTCTTATTTTAGGGTTGGGTCCACTTTTAATTTCTCCATTAAATTTATTATTGAAACAATTTATTTTGTATTCACTTTGAATTATAATACACTCATCACTTCACTTTATTATTTACCTTTTAAAATCTCTTAAACGACTTTGACTACTTTGACCTTTTGGGGCTTCTAGATGACATATGAGGGTCCTCCAACTTTGTAAGGCCATAACTCTCAAACCGTGAGGAGTTATGTGACGTTATACATACCACCAGAAATGCCATGACATGTACTATCCATATAGAATATTATTATCTTAAAATATATCATAACTCATACCGTTACCCATAAAAAAAACTTGGGTCCATTACCCAAACCTGGGGTCTCCAACTTCTCATGGCCATAACTCTCTAACCGTGAGGAATTATGTGGCGTTCCACATACCACCAGAAATGACATGACAAGAAATATCCATCTAGGATATTTTCCCTGACAAATTCACTTTCCTTCATCTCATTATTCCATAATTAAGCATGGGTTCTCTTACTCCTCAAAGCATCTTCCTGTGAGGGCTTTCACCATAAGGGGACCACTTTGGAGTTCATCCATATTTACTTCTTATCAACCATGAAAAAACAATAATGAGTCATATTTACATCAAAAAATATTGGGTCCATTACCCAAACCTTTGTTCTACGGGGCTTTCTTCAAGGGTTGACATCAATGACAACCAACCTTAATCAACATAATTCATATTAAGGAAAGAACTAATGATCTAAACCAACTTGAGGTAGAGTTTGGTCAACAAGAGAAAGGACTTGAAGAATAAATAACCACATTAAAAATTCATATTGAAGAAGTGAAAAGAACAGAAGAAGTCATGAAGTCTTAGATAATGAAGAAAGAAGAAGAGGTTGAGAATATTGAAGAAGAAGTTGTCACATTGAGAAGTAAAATCGTCAAGCTCAACAAGAATGTTGAAGAGACAGAAACATCCACATCAGTTATAGAGAATGAAGAGAAGCATTCTAGGTTGCTAGAAAAGAAGAATGAAGAAAATAAAAAGAGTTATGCAGACGTACTCAAAGGAAAGAATCATGGTCAACTAGAATCTAAGAAAACTATTGAAGATACATCTTCAAGAAGACAATACATGTTCAAGCGACAAAGAAGCTTCAATCATGATCATGATCAGTTAAGGCAGAAATTCAGAAGGACTACACCATAAAGAAGATCATTCACTCCCAGGTATGCAAATTTCTTTTATGTTCATTGTTTTTATTATACCAATTTTGGACATAAGGTTGCAAATTGCAGGGATTATAAAAGAAATGTTCAAGAAAGAAGTGCCTATGTGGCCCCACACAACATTGAATGTTACAAATGTCATAACTATGGACACATAACTAGTGAATGTAGAATCATGATCAATACTTCCATAAAAGAGAACACTGATATCAGATATAAGAAAGTATGGATAAGAAAACATGAAGAACAGGTGAACAAAGACCAGGTACCAAAGATTGCAAGATTGACAATAAAAAAGAGATGAAGAAAATTCTACAGAGAAAAATAAAGATGTCATATACAGAAAGGTTTGGAAAATAACTGAAAGAAAAGAAGGACATGTAAATAAGGAACATGTTCAAGATATTGTACTTTCAAGCACTGTAGTGAAAGATGAATCCACAGACATAAATAAATAATTCAGAGCTCAGAGAGATGGTGAATCTACCAATGAAGATGATGATGAATACACATGGGAGCAAGAATTGTTTTGAGCCATACGGCTTAGAGACTCCTAGGTAATATGAATATTAGACAGGGGGAGTCTATGTGATAGCTATGACAGACCAAAGAACCATCCTTCGAGCAACTTGCAGAGTTTGAGAAGACATATTCAGAGCAGTCAGTTAGCACAAGTACAATTTTATAGATTAATCAAGAATTCATGATAATATAGTGATAAATGGATCAACATTATGGACAATTGTGCAAGTAGAGTCTTAGACAATATGGATAGATATGGATTCATAAGAAAACTTAGCAAGTTTGGAAAAATATATGACAGTGGACGAGAGCATGGATTAATAGATTGGTTCAAAGAGTGGTTTAGAGACAAAGGAACATTATCATAATGGATGATAGTTACATAGGAGATGGCTCAAACAATGCTAATGGATTCCAAATTGACAGATATTGTTTGGACACATGCAGTGCATACAAAAATTCACATTCAAAACAGAGTAATTCTCATAAACAACAATGAAAAAACTCCCTACAAACTATGGAAAGGAAGCGCAAACAACAACCTCTACATCAAGGTAACTCAAGGTAGTATTTTATTTATTGAAATTTATGTTGATGATATTGTTTTGGATGTACTAATGACAGGTTAAGCTAGAAATTTGCAAAGCATATGCAGAATGAATTTGAAATGTCATTACTTGGAGAACTATCCTTCTTTCTGGGTCTTCAGATATTGCAAAAGAAACCAAGGAATTTTTATCTCTCAAACTAAGTATATCAGAGAAATGCTAAAGAGGTTCTGAATGGAAGATTGCAAACTAGTTACAACTCATATGCAAACCAGTTGCAAGTTGAGGAAAGATGATGATTGAAAGTCTATAGACTAGAGGAAATACATGTCAATGATTGGTAGCTTACTATATGTGACAACATCCAGACCAGATGTAATGCAATAAATTGGATAGGTGGCACGATTTTAGGCAGCACCAAAGGATTCACATGTATTAGCAGTAAGGAGGATTTTCAGATATCTCAAAGGAACAAAAGAGTTTGGATTATGGTATTCAAAAGGAAAGGATATATCATTTATTTCCTACACAGATGCAGATTGGACAGGTTGCATTGATGAGAGACAAAGCACCAGTGGAGAAACGTTCTACTTGGGCGAGTGTTTAGTATCATGGATAAGAAAGAAACAATAATTAGTATCCTTATCTACAACAGAGGCTGAGTATATTGCAACAGTAAGATGTTGTACACAGTTTCTATGGATAAAAAGACTCTGATAGATATACGGGTTGAGTATGATGATCCCATTCCAATCTATTGTGATAATACAAGCACCATCAGTATCTCAAAGAACCTGGTGATGCATTCCAAGAAAAAGAACATTCCAATCAAGTATCACTTTTTATGGGAACAAGTTACAGAGAAGAACATAAGAGTTGAATATGTGGGAACAAAAGAACAAGTGGTAGACATCTTTACAAAACTTCTTCCACAAGAAGCCTTTGAGTATCTATGCCAGAGACTCAGAGTAATTTATCCTCCAAAATGAATGCTTTTGAATGCTTATCTTATATGTATTAGATTTACACAAGGAAACACCATAAAGAGGAAAATTCAGGTTGGAAGATTAGTTTTAGGAAGATTTCAGTCAGGGGGAGTGTCCCCAAGGACATTTTAGTTAGGGGGAGCAACCCCAGATGGAAAGATACCTTTTCCATTGATGACAAAGGGGGAGAGATTTATCATATGCAAAGGTAAATGAAAAAGTAAAGGTAAAGGGGGAGCATGAGTGCTATGACTTTAGTATTGCATCAGAGTGTTTCCATCAATGCCAAAGGGGGATATTGTTGATAATTTGGGTTGGTTGTCATTGATGTAAACCCTTGAAGAAAGTCTAATAGAAAATTTTGGTAGCACAAAGGTTTGGGTAATGGAACCAAGTTTGATTGATGGATAATGGCATGAGTTTTTATATATTTGCATTTAATACTATTCCATATGGATATTACATATCATTCCATTTTTGGTGGTATGTGGAATGCCACATAACTCCTCACAGTTAGGGAGTTATGGCCATGTGAAGTTGGAGAAAGGTTTGGGTAATTGTTGGCATAGGGGAAGACCTAGGGTTCAACTCTAACAATGCACCAACAAACCATAACTACTGGCCCTTTCGGAAACACCTGCGAAGTAGATGAAGTCTCACCTGAAGTAGCAATAGGGGGGTTGCAGGACACATGTGTCTACAACCAGAGGAAATGCGAAATGGTTTCAGAACAACAACACAATATAACTTAGAGATTCTTTAATAGTCTTATACCTAGCCTCGCAAAGTTAGTTTATACCTCCTATATTTAATGGTGAATATAACCATGCAATAACATTATAATCGATAGAAAATAACACAACCTCAATCACAAAGAACAACAATATTTACGTGGTTCACCCTCTCCCTAGGGCTAGGTCCACAAAAATGTGTTTCTTGATATAATAGATGAAAACATATAGTTCTATCTGCGCACTTAGTTGTAGATCCATCTCTCTCTTCCTCTTTATTTCCCCTTCCTTCTCACCTAGATGTAGGGTTGATCTTCGCACCCAGCTAAAGATCCAAAATACAAGAATACTCTACAACAAAAACACTTCTATATCTCAATATAAATATCACCAACAACAACCCTCTCAACTCTTCTAGACCTTTATTTATACATTCCATGACTATTAGACAACCCTAGACTGAAGCCTAGGTGCCAAAACCCTAAGTACCCAAACCCTAGGTACCAAAACCCTAGGTCCACATAACCTGCATTTTAAGGGCTTCGTCGACCTGTTCTTCCTTCTTCTCCACGAGGTGATCCAAAGCACCTATTGGTGTCTTCTTTTTCTTCCTGACTTGTCTGTGATCTATCTTCTTTGCTGCTTTGTCTTCCTTGATCTTCTCTTTCATCGAATTTCTTTTCCTTACTTCATTCCTTCTTTTATGCTTCTTTAACCACTTCAAACCTTCCTCTATTTGTGTGCCTTCCGCACACTTTGTAATTTTTCTTTCTTCTTCTTTAATATTTTCTTTCTTCCTTAATACTTAAGCAAGGGCCAACATGCCCACAACACTCACATGTGACTCATCCCGAGTCACTGCAAGATTGAGCCTTCTTTATTACTTTGACTGCAGACTGCACAGAGCAGCCCATGCTTTCTGCTTTGTCCCACCCTATCATGTGTAGACTGTCTTTTCTGTGTCTGTCACCCAATTTCAACTGCACCTGGCACCTATACCCTTCTTTCTTTGCTTTTATTGAGATTTGCGAGACATCTGGTTGTCACAATACAACTTTAACCGACTCCCGTTTACTAAACCATCCTTCCATTCTCCATTAAGAGTCTTCAACTGCGCAACTCCTCCTTCTGTAACATAGGCAAATTCGAATGGTCCGAGCCAATGTGTCCTGAACTTTCCTATATGCTTCATGAACTTGTTGTCATATAAAAGTACTAAGTCTCCTTGTTTGAATGCTTTCTTCTTGATATGTCTGTCATGGTACGCCTTTTGTTGTTCTTTTTGTACCTGTTGATGAAATCTTGCAAATCTTAGTTAAATATTTGACTGTACCATTCGCCTGTGGGTGGCATGGTGTGCTCATCTTTGTTAACACTACAAATATTAGTGAGCACTGTCTCCAATATCTTATTGAAACATTCGACTGTACCATTTGCCTGTGGGTGGTATGGTGTGCTCTTCTGATGGTGAACTCCAAACTCCTGAGTCCAGGATTCAATGGTTTTGTTAATGAAATGTGTGCCTTTATCACTCATAAATATATTCAGACATTAAAATATGGCAATGATATCCTCAAAGATGAACTATGCAGCTATAGCTGCACTACAGTCCTTAACTTCTCTTGCTTCTTCCCACCTGGTCAAATATTCTATAACACTGATAATGTATCGAGCTCCTGTGTGCTTTCCTGGTGGGTTGATAGGTCCCACAAAGGAAATATCCCATTTCTCAAATGCTTGTATAGTCAACTGAGGTGCTAAAGGCATCTCATCTCTTCTTGATGATTTCCCTACTCTTTGGCATACATTGTAGGCTCTGTAATATTCCTTAACATCCTTATGTAGCGTGGGCCACCAGAGGCCAACTCTGAGAACCTTCTGCGCTATTGGTTTCCCTGCATAATGTCCTCCTGCGATGCCTTCATGTGCTTCTACAAGAATCAATGGTCTTTTTGACTCCATAACACATATTCTTAAGATATCATCTGGTCCCATCTTATGTAACTGTCCAACTATAAGTTGAAAATCTGCAACGCGGACTACCAACTGTTTCTTCTGAATAACTGTATATTCACAAGGTGCCATTCCTATGGACAGGAACTGGACTATCTGGACGAAGTGATCATCGAATTTTCTGATGGCCAACAATTGTGCATCTGGTAGTTTATCATCCAAGTTGGTAGGTTCCTCTCCATGTTCTAACCTGGATAAGTGGTCAGGTCCCTTACTCATTCTTCCTGGCTTGACCACAATCTCAAAGTCATACTCCTGGAATAATAATAGCCATCTGCATATTCTTCCCCCCAACACTGGCTTGTTGACTAAGTACTTCAGTGCAGAATGGTCAGTAAACATCTTAAAATGTCCTCCTAACAAGTAGTGTCTAAACTTCTGCAGTGCGTATACCATAACTAAGCCTTCCATTTTAGTGGTAGTATAATTCATTTCAGATGTAGAAATATTCCTATTAGCAAAGGCTATAGGGTGGTCAATATCTCTTGCACCTGGATGTGCCAAAACTACTCCTAATGAAATGGATCAAGCATCGACATGAACATGGAATTCCTTACTCCAATCTGGAAAAACCAAAATAGGCATAGTGACCATTTTCTGCTTTAGTGTGTCGAAGCTCTGCTGGCATTCTTCTATCCATTAAAACTTACTATCCTTCTTTAATAAATTTTCCATAGGTGTTGTTATCTATGCGCAACCCTTAATAAAATTTCTATAATATCCAGTGTGTCCCATGTAGTGCACAGTTGTCTAACCGAAGTAGGAGGAGGTAGATCGATAATGATAGCAACCTTGGAAGGATCTACCAACAACCCCTGTTTACACACAATGTGTCCTAACAACACCCCAAAAGGTGAAAATAAAATACACTTCTTCAAGTTTAGGGAAATTTAACATTGCCTGCAATTATCCAACATTAATATCAAACATTCAATATGATCTTTCAGAAGACTAAAAATGGTCCAGTCATCAAAGTATGCCTCCAAAAACTTATGTACAAATTCCTTAAACGCTTCGACTACCACCCTGGAAAAGATGGTTGGTGTGTTCTTCAAACCAAAAGGCATCACAATGTACTAGAAAGAACCCCATTCTATTGCAAATGTAGTCTTATGTCTGTCTGTTGGCACAGGGGCAGACCTAGAGTTCAATGCTACAACAATGCACCAACAAAGCCCTAACTACCGGCCCTTTCGGCAACACCTGCGAAGCATATGATGTCACAGCCGAGGTAGAGGCAGGGGGTGTTTCAAGACTCAAGTGTCTGCAACCTTAGTTGGGACATAGATATGTGATTCTAACACTTAATAAATCACTTAGCACCGTCAGTTCCTCAATATATAATCATTAATCACTTTGCTGATAAAACAGGGCTTCGCAACATTCACACTGTTATAACGTACTTAAGAACTTAGCATCAATAGATAGGTCAGATCTAGAAGATCAAGCACTAAACACATTTATATGAATCAGATCTAATATTCTCACATATCATTAGCATTAAGCATAAGTAGAGCTATCTAATCATCTTAAATCACTTAGAAAAAGAAGACATAAACACATTAAGACAAGCACAAATCAAGACAACACATTGTTTACGTGGTTCACCCCCACCCTAGGGATACGTCCACCAAATCTTCTTCTTTATTGTCTTCATTCAATTGATTACAAGCATAGAGCCTCAAAGCCCTTACTCCGCATAGGACAGAAGATCTACGCAACTCACTAGATCCTTCTTCCTTGCATTATAGTACAAAGCCTTCTACAGTCTCGCACAAGGACTTGCACTCAGCTCTGCAAGTCTTACACAGAATGCATAAAGCCCTTACAATCCACACTAGCACTTAGCCTTTAGCATTTAGCTTACCAGCCTTCTAGTTCTCTTTCTACATTGCCTAGCCTTCTATTTATACTTTACAAAATAGGCCTAAACATGGGTAAAACCCATGGGATGACATCCCAATCTTGTTACATTATCCCCAAAAATCTAAAAATTACCCAAAGTGGGCCGAGATCCCTTGATCTCTGCTTCGTCTTGCACTCCTCCTTTGACAGGCTGTTGAAGTCCCAACATAGGTCAATATGACTAAAAGAATCTCCCAAAACTTGGTCAAGGGATAATAGGCCCCCAACACTCACCTGTGACTCGTCCCGAGTCACTCTGGCACGATCAGTTCTGCTTCGAAGGCCTCGATTTGCTTTGACCTACTGTTGTGTGACGACCTCTTGCTTGGTGAATTCCTCGATCATTGTGTCGTTCATAGGCCCTTCTAGGCGCTATTCTACTGCAATGACAACTTGTTCTAGCTCTGCTCCTTGAATTTCAACCTCTGTAAACAACTAACATGCCTTATCTTTCACATGTTGGAGCCGTTGATTAACTTCCATAACTTTTCTCTGAATCACATGGATATTCTACTGGGCTATGTGTTGCTCATGATACCTCTTCATTCTGTCTACAACTGACAGAGATTTCAGCTGTGCCTGTAGTGTGTCTGCATGCTGCATTGCTTTATGGAGTTGAGACTCCATTGCCTGTAACTCTAGGTTCTCGGTGAGATTTTCATATGTCTGGGCTCTCTGGTTACTCATATTCTTTCACTCCAAGGCAAGAGCTTTTAATTTGTCAACTAAGCTACCGGAAGTTGCTTCCCTTAGGTCTCTTACATCTTGAGGGGTCTCGGGCACAGTGCAAAGCTCTAAGTCTGCTATGCACTGCTGGAGCTACTGGATTACCTCTTCAAGTTGTACCACCTTCTATGGAACTTGTTCTTCAGCCTTTACTTTGACAACTATCATAGAGCGAAGTGCTATGTGAACCATTTCCTTTACTTCAAGTTTCTCTGTGAGCAACTATTCCTTTTCTTTATGCAGTTGAGATTTTTCTTCGTCTAACTTTACTTGGAGGGCGAGCTTCTCTCGTTCTGTAGTACTGCACTGCTCTATAATATCTTCCTGTGATTGTGCTAAATCCTGGGTGGCTTGCGCTGTCTCCTCCTATGCTCATCGAAGGCGAGCTTCGATTGTATCAACGATGTGGTGTAGTTGAGCTGGCTCATCACCTAGTTCTGCTGTTCCTGCTGACAGAGGCCTAGTAGAAATTGCGCAGCTGGATTGTAATGCCTGCTGCACCCCTTGGAGATCGTCCTTAATCTGATTAAACACCTCCTCTTTCTTAGCTTCTTGCTTCTTTTCTATTTCCAGTGAAGCATCGTTCAGTGATGCGACGATGAATTCGAAGTTGTCTGAGGTGAGGGTGGTCTCGAATTTGGTCTTGGTTTCTTTCACTTTCTTCTGTGATGAGGGTTTCGGTGGGGAAACCTTCCTTTTCTTTGAGGGGTCCTCCTCGTCTCTAGGCGGTGTAACCTCACCTTTCTTTCATTCAAATTCTGTGCCATCTATCTCTCTGCCATCTCCTCCTTGCTCCGCTGATATGGAAGCGGTCATCATAGATGCACTGTCTAAATCATGGACCTCTTCAGTCTTCTTTATCTTGCTAGGTCCAGCTGTATCTTGCAGTGTTTCTGGGCTATCAACATCGGACATCTCTATAAGGTATGATGGAACAAGGAGGTCCACTGACCATTCCTTGGTAATTTCTTCCAAGTCATCCTCTGTCATCTTGTAGTATGATTGTAGCTGTTGTTTATGTCCATATATGCGCACTGTGATGTAAATAAAATGGCAGTCTGCGCTGAATTTCATTAAGGGACGAAACTTGTGGAGGGTATTCAGTGTCATATAAGGCTTGGAATGGATGGATACCTTCAACTGGTTGTAATACGTATGGAACACAACATTTGACTGCCACTGTTTATTCATGTCGTTCGAGTACCACAATGTATTGAACTTTGTGGCCAGAGGTTCAAACGGATCGATGTCAATGAAGGTCGCACCTTCCGACATCTCCCATGCAATGAAATCAATCAAGATCAATAGCCAACTGAAGTGGAATTCATATCCCTGATCTTGGGCTTCCCTACAGTCTAGTTCGAACTGGTTTACCAGGTACTGCACCCAATTCATCTGAAGTCCTTCCACACTTCCCTACGAGGTCGATTACGAAACCAGTGACTTGGGTGGGTCGACTCTTTCACACCAAATTTCCTGCAATCAATTGGTAGATGAGACGCACTACGCTACTCTAGATAGAAGCTACCTTGTAGCCCCATTTTCCTTTCTCGACATTTCCGTAGGTGTCTTTAATCTTCTGCGCAAGAGCATGATCCATGGATTTTCCCGGGTAAAAATCCTATGGGTCAGGGCCTTGCATGCTTAGCCATGTGATCCAATTGATCAATGTTGGATCCACTGTGATACGACAGTTTAACCATTATTATCCACCATGGTAACATGACAAAAATATCTTGACGCATGCGTTCACTTCTTGGTGCCTCTTGAAGTGAGGGATCTTCATGATGTTGAGCAGTGTGGACTGCGAGAGGTTATGGGTCCATGATTGATGAATTATCTTTGAATTATTTCCTTTTATTCTGGTCATATGATTATGTGGGGTGAGCATGATATAGACCTTCCTGTCGCCAAGGTTGAAGTCACTAAACTTCAAAGCTGCAATTTTATCTTGGTCAGTGTGAACTGTGCATATCCCCTTCAGGAGGTATGCAATGACCAAGGCGTACTCAAAATGTCTGGGCACATTGTATCGATTTATTGTGCCACTCATAGGTGGTAGATAGGTGGGTAGTATACTTGAGATTAACTTAGCATTCACGATATCATCCCTATGCTTAGTTCACTTTTCATCGACTGGTCGGGATGGAATGTCTCGAGCAGTGGATGGAGAGGTCGAAAGTCCTCTCATCAAAGATGCTTGTACACCTATAGACACTCCTCTCTCTGACATGACTCTTTGAGTCATCAAGTCGAAGAGAAATTCCGTTACTGATTCTTTAATTGCGGTGAGCTCATCGGACATATGCACTCGGGATTAAAATTATCAGGGTCACAATGAACTAGATATGACACTTAGAACAAACAACAATAGTGCAATGATCATTGTATACAATTCACTTAGTCTGCGGCCTCAAACTCTTAGTTAGCAAAAGTGTTCTCCGTGCATGGCGTGACGGGATAAGTAGGCAAGTCGACAATGGTTCTCTTGTAACGGGTATGAATCCTCATTAACTCTTGTTCTATCCATTATGGTGCAGTCCAACGGTCTGGTGTCAAGTTGTAAATGATTTTTGACCCATTCAGAGTGGGAGTCAAATAGATATATCAGCCCCAATGGCTATATTGCTTCGCCATGGCGAAGTGCCATGTGTTGTTGTTCTGATATCCTGATGAAGTTCCAATTCTGCAAATTTTATTTCTGCGAAGTTCCCTCTGGAATCTTCTATAAATTTTCAATATTATCCCTCTTCTTACTTAGCTTTCTATTCTTCTTTCCAGTGAGCTTCAACTTGGTATGTCCTTTTCCATTCTGATTCTTATCTTCTTTTAACATAGTCACTGCGCTCTGTTGAGATTCTTTCCTAGGATTCAGGGGTAATACCTCTTCTTTATCTGGACTAAGTACTTTAGTCTTCTATGGGTCTCCTAGTGTTCTTGCAGCTTCGACATCAGGGTCTCTAGTGTGAAATAGATTTGGCCTGTTCTACTATTCTTCAATCAATTGTGTGATCTTTCTGGTCATGAAATATTTTAACTCTTGTTTCTTCTACTCCAAAACTTCTTCTTCTTTCTTTCGTCTGGCTTTATCTCTGTCAATCCAAGGTTTTCCCATTAGCATGGTAAATAGAGTGTGGTCTTCAAAAAATTTAGTAATCTCAAAATCTTCCTCCGTCGAAGTTCCATTGACAGTCATAGGTATCAGGGTGAGCCTTCCACATAGGTTTACTAGTTTTCCTCTAAATAACCCTAGTCCTCCTAATGAAGGAATCATAACAGACCTTCCTATAGCTTCCCAAGTTCTCTCTGTCATGATATTCACCTATGTTTCCTCATCTAGAACACAATCAATGTCAAAGTCTCCTATTCTTGCTTCAAGGCGTTCCTTGTCTTTAAATATCTTTGATAATATAATATGTCGGTGGTCATTCAAGGTTTCTCTCATCTGTAGCAATATTTTCTCTGATTCTTCCTGGGGTTCTACTATAGCCTCTGGAGCTGCCTCAGGGTTTTCTTGATTCAGATTCATTCCTTCAAGCTTAGCAATCATTCTGGGGCAATCCAACACTTCATGGTCTAGATCCTTACAATAGAGTCAACTAGGTCTTCCGCCAGGGCATTCCTTAGCCAGATGTCCCAGTCTTCTACAACTGTAACAAAGGGTTAATCCTCTCTTTCTTTTAAATGATCCCCAACCTCTTCTATACTGCACACTAAGATCATGGTGGATAACCTGCAAAAAACTATTTCTAGGGTCCTGCATCCATTTGTTAGTCCAAACATTCTTTCTATACGTAGGTATAACATATCTTTCACTATTCTTATCATATATACTCATATCAAACCTTCTTTCATCTATTAATACCCTAGTTTTCAAGCTAGGACAGATCCTATCAATCATACCCAGATCCATACTCTAGAAACAAAAAATTCTACTTATCTTACTTCTACAGAGAACAAAGCTTCCAGATCTAAAAATTTTAACTATTCTTACCTTTATCAGAGCAAAGAGCTTGTAGATCTTACCTCTTTTAATAAAAAATTCTCACTTTTACCTTTCTTAGAGCCCAAAGCTTTTAGATCTTGCTTCTTTCCTTCAAATCCAACCTCCTTTCTTCAGATCGAGTTTCCTTCTTTAGCACAAAGCTTTATAATCAAGTAGAATACTGTGCACTAGGGCACAAATCTACGCATAGATCTTTCACAATCTCAGGTCGAATCTTTGCATAAAGATTCTTCTTTCTCAGTTCCCAGTAATCACAGTTTCAGGTCCTAGTAATGGAACCATTTGTTGGCACAGGGGTAGATCCAGGGTTCAATTCTACAACAATGCACCAACAAAGCCCTAACTACTAGCCCTTTCGACAACACTTGCGAAGCAGATGAATTCTCACCCGAGGTAGAGGCAGGGGTGGTTTCAAGACTCTGGTGTTTTCAACCTTAGTTGGGACACAGATCTGTGATTCTAACACTTAATAAAGCACTTAGCACCATCAGTTCCTCAATATATAATCATTAATCACTTCGCTGATAAAATAGGGCTTCACAACATTCACACTGTTATAACGTACTTAATCACTTAGCATCAATAGATAGGTCAGATATAGAAGATCAAGCACTAAGAACATTCATATGGATCAGATATAATATTCTCACATATCATTAGCACTAAGCATAAGCATATCTATCTAATCATCTTAAAACACTTAGCAAAAGAAGACATAAACACATTAATACAAGAACAAAGAAAGACAACACAACATTTACGTGGTTCACCCCCACCCTGGGGATACATCCACCAACTCTTCTTCTTTATTGTCTTCAGTCAATCAGTTACAAGCACAGAGCCTCAAAACCCTTACTCCGCACAAGACAAAATATCTGCGCAGCTCGCTAGATCCTTCTTCCTTGCGTTACAACACAAATCCTTCTACAGTCTCACACAAGGACTTGCACTTAGCTCTGTAAGTCTTACACATAATGCAAAAAACCCTTACAATCCACACTAGCACTTAGCCTTTAGCACTTAGCTTACCGACCTACTAGTTCTCTTTCTACATTTCCTAGCCTTCTATTTATACTTTACAAAATAGGCCTAAACATGGGTAAAACCCATGGGTCGACATCCCAATCCCATTACATTATCCCCCAAAACCCAAAAAGGACCCAAAGTGGGCCGAGATACCTTGATCTCTGCTTCATCTTGTGGTCCTCCTTTGATAGGCTGTCGAAGTCCCAACATAGGTCAATATGACCAAGAATCTCCCAGAACTTGGTCAAGGGCCAACACTGTCTTCCTTAGCAATTCTGATCTAGTGATAGCCTGCAAATCCATCTGTGAATGAGTAAAATTCATGTCCTCCTAAATTATCTATAACTTCATCAGTAAAAGGTGTAGGGAATGGATCATGTAAACATGCATCTTTCAATTTCCTTATATCTACACAGATTCTGATTTCTCCTGACTTCTTATCTTGGACCACCATAGGGCTGATCCAGTCAGATTCTTCAAAAATCTCTATGATTCTTGCTTCCAACATTCTATCTAATTCAATATTAACTTTCTGCTTGTACTTGGGATTGAGTCTATAAGGTCTCTGCTTGATAGGCCCTGCATCTGGTTTCAAAGGAATCTTCATTTCTCCCATGGGCCCTTTTATGCTCTTCATGTCTGTGAACTTGGTTGGAAACAAGGCCTGATACTCATGCAATAGTTCTATAATCTTACTAATAGTAGCATCATCCCAATAGTCTCCAACATTTTCCAACTTAGTGCTTGCTCCGTTCCAATATTAACCTTTTTAATTTTAATAGGCGGCCCCACAAAAGGTACTTCAATCCCTAGCCCTTCTATGTCTCTTTGTCCTTTAGTTTCTGAGATGTTCACGTTCCTAGGTTCATCATCCTCATCAACATTAATATTATAGAAACCCTGTAATCGCTGAAGAGGTGTAGTCCATTCATCTTCTTGTTGTCCAAGAGGGAGGTTAGATACTTCCTTAAAGACCTTCTTTCTTACAATTTGTAAAGCCTGGTCTACTGTGGGATATTGAAGTTCAAATAGGAACGTAGCTATAAAGTTCTGGGTCATACCATACCAATATGTAGCGGCTAAGCGCATTTTTTCTTGAATATACCAGTTGATAGGTGTAATATCTAGTGTGTTAATGAACTTATGTACCCACTGTTCTTTAGGAATGCTTCTCCAGGCTTCCTCACAACTTCACACATGATTCTTAGGGCAACTCTGAACTGTGTATCGAACTTCACATCCTTCATATTGGTATAAAAATCACACTGTCATCAAGGTGCGACATTGTACCCACTCCGCAATGTTCTTCTTGTGTGTTTCCCACCATCTAGTTGACATTGCTTTCAAGGATTTGTCTAGTGCCAACAACCTCTGTTGTATTGGTACAATTCCTTTGAATTCAAGTATAAATGTCTCTAAATTATTCAAGCCATCAAATGTAGGAAGATTACTTACTTCTATGCCAATCCAACAAACTACTTTAGTCAATCTGGCACACCTTCGCGTAGAGACTTCATACATTTTGTTCTACCAATTTTCCAATGCTTCTTCTGAATCTAATGAGCATGCACTTTCACTTCACCAACTTTGATTTCCATCTGCTGTAGGATTAATATAATCCCGTTGTCCTGCTGTCAGTTTATAGATATTCTCTAGCTCATAGGCGTGGTCTTCTTCCATTATAGGTTCTGTGTATCTGTGACCTTCATCAAGATCGAGGGGTGCAATGACCCTAAATCCATCACCTTCAAATGTCATTCTTCTATTTTTTAGATCAACAATAGTCAAATTGTTGAAATCCCAATCAATACCCAACAACGCAAGATAGGGACAACTATCATCAACTATCTCAATCACTTCAAAGTCTGAAAATGTCCTCACTCCATCGATGTATATAGGGACATGCTCTAGTATTCAAAAGGGGATCACCGCCTATTGATTAGACATCCTAAGCCTAATAGGAGAGTAAATCAATTTAGGTTGTCCCATTAGTGCCCAAGTCTGCTTTGTCATAACATTTAATTCTGATCCCAAGTTAAGGACCACATAGTCCATGTTGTAATCTCCAATATGAATGCTAAGGTGCAGTTCCTTGCTTGTCCTCCTTTTCCTAGATACTTGATTCACATCTCTACTCAGAAGAGGATATATTCTTCTGATTTCATATTGTCTTATCAGGTGTTGTAGTTCTTGCACAACTCTTTCATCTTTAATCAAGTTAATGCAAGTATACAAGAAGTCCACAAGCTTGCTTACCTCTTTTCATTACCTAAGTGGTACAAACTGATCAAATGTTGGAGGCATCTCACATTCCTTTACTTCTGGTTGTGCCCTATGTTAGCACTAGATTGGTTAAGGTGCCAAGTGTTAAGAGACACTTGCAGTCAAGAAGAGAATAACCTCTAAGAAGAAGCCTACCATTTCTGAGAAGGAAAAGTCTGTTGTGCCAAAGGAAGATCCTCTTTCTACAAGAAAGAGTGTGAGGTTGAATTTCAGGGTAACTAAATAGTTTATGAAAGGTGAGCCCCATTTTTTAGAATTGTTCCTTTTTGGGAGGGTTAACTGATATGCACATACTATTTCTGCCATCATATAGGCTACTAGGAATTTAAATAGTTGGGTTTTGAGTTTTTTCTAAGTGATAGTTTCCCCTGTGGTAAAAGGCACTACCCATTGTACAATCAAGGCACTTAATCGAAATGGTTTTTTCATCATGAAAGACTACAAATTTCTCTTGACACATTCAATATTGAAGGCACTGTCTTTTTGGTTATGCTACCCACACTTGCACACAGATGAAGCGCAAGTGGTGCTAACTAATGGCACTGCATAATACTTCACAGAGGATAGAAGTTGCATACAGGTGAAACACAGTCGGGTGCCACCTACAGGCGTTGCGTAATATTCTAACAGAGGCTAAATTGTGCAGAGTTATTCTGCCAATTTTGAGTCACTAATTTAAAACTTGGGTTATGAGCAGTTGATGATGTATTTTTGAAAATTGGAGGAGGTTTTTGTTCATAACATTCCAAATAACAAAAACCTCTCTTAGTTTTTCAAAATTTGTTTTTTTTTTAGAGATATTGGATATATAAGAAGGCGTTGCGTACTCTTCACACTGGTGATGTGTACTAATTTCCTGTAGCGGTCACAATTTTGATATTCGCCTTGTTGGGAGGTTGCCACATGTCAAGGAGAGTTCAAATGGATTCTCAAGGATCAATTAGATATCAAGGGACACCTACACCTAAGATTTAGCTCCATCAAAGGCCTCATGCATGAAGTGGAAACAATTTATTAATGACTTCCAACAAATTCTTGAAAATCAACAGTTTGTTGGATTTTTGTCTCTTTGACTGTTTCCACCTATCTCCAAGGCTTAGAATCCAATGGAGGAGATGGGATTCAACCTCCTTAGGTTATTTGGATGCTATTTTCTATTTAAAAAGGGAGATATCTCTTGGATAAGGGGATTGATGAGACAAGAGAGGCTAGAGAGAGTAGGAATAGGCAGTTTTCTGTGTGTGTTCATTTGTAAGCCTGTGGGAATTTTAGGATTGTAAACATTACTGCTATTGGAGACTTATGAGAGCTATGATTTCAGATTGTAACTCTTCTTTTATATTTATTCTTATTTGAATATATTGTAGATTTGAGGATCAAAGACTTTCAATTATTTATGGATCCCTAGGCAGTAGAGGATCTGTTGTATTTTGCCCATCAATCATTGTTTATATTCAAGTATTTGTTGATTCATTGAATTGAGAGGATCTCTATTTACTGAACATTATATCTTATGTTTTCCTTCTTCATTTATTCTACCTATCAACATATAATCTTGTTTTCTGTTAAGCAGCTTTTGTGCCTTAGATGAGTGGGATGTTTGTGATTCCATTNGATCTGTTGTATTTTGCCCATCAATCATTGTTTATATTCAAGTATTTGTTGATTCATTGAATTGAGAGGATCTCTATTTACTGAACATTCTATCTTATGTTTTCCTTCTTCATTTATTCTACCTATCAACATATAATCTTGTTTTCTGTTAAGCAGCTTTTGTGCCTTAGATGAGTGGGATGTTTGTGATTCCATTGCCCATTGGTGTAGCCTACTGATCTGCAGTTTGCTGCCCTCTCTCTTTATTTATCCATCTTGTTGATCCACCTATTCAAAACCAAAGTTATCTTTTACATTCTGATGGGTGCTGAGATTACACTTTAGAAATCAAAGTGTAACTTTCAATGCTAACATTTTTGGCACCGTTTCCGGGGATGGATTTGAGCAGATTGAAAAGCTCCCTTGGAAGAACGACACTGTACAGCTCCAGCTTTAGATGGTGATTGAAGTTGGACACCTTCAAGACTGCACATTCACCATGGCAACTCCATTGTTCAGAATCTATTGGTGACTCCACTGGGGATGAGGCAAATCAAATGGCTATGAAGGCTATCCTGGCCAAGAGGTTTGCCCCACTTGATTTCTAATCTATAGAGGATTATCCACATACTGTGCCTCTTATTGATGAATGGAAATATCTTCTACCCATATTTTATGAAGGTGAGAATGAAAACCCTGTTGAGCATGTTCATGAATTTCATGCTTTGATGCAGCAGCTTGACATCCATCATGAGGATATATTGATGAAAATGTTCTTGTATTCATTGGATGGGGATGCACGTAAATGGTATTTCTCATTACCCCTTTCCAACATTTCATCCTTGAAGGATTTCCATAGAGTATTCAATGAACACTGCAAAATGTTTTATCCCTCTGAAAGAATTTGTTATAACTGTTGTGAGGGATATGTAGAATGTGCTCAAGATTTGTTAGATTGCACTGCTAAATATAAAGATGAAAACTATTTTATTCACTGTCCAAATGAAGATAGGAGTGAACCTCTTTCTCTTTCTTTTTCCTGAGAAGAAAGTCTTCCAGATATCAGTCATGATTGTACTAATTATTGCATGGGTTTAGTTGCATTATATCATGTACCTTATGCATTTGATGTCTCCGATTCGAAAGAAGAACCAATTGTAGAAGAAGATCTTTCTCTTTTCCTGCAAGAGGTTTCCCATGATATCTTTTCACCTGAGATTGAAGAGATAGATCAGGGGATTTTTCATTTTTCTGTGCAATACCAGGGAGCCTTGGGCTCACCTGTATTTGATGAATACTATGATGGAGAAGAGCAGATCCATTTTTCTGATTTGAGGAGAAGCCAACTAGTTTATGACAACTATGAATCAGATGTTGATGAAGAACAACTGTGTATAGAAATCAACCATCCAGAAACTCCCGTAGCAGACATTCAACAATCACGTTCTCAAATTAGTGAGCCCACATGTATTGTGTTGGAACTTGGATCTGCAAAAGACACCAAACAGTCTATCATCAACAGTGAAGCTAACATACAGTCTTGTTCAGATTTGCAAGCATCTGAAGGTGGCAACCATGATTAGCAGGAGGATATGAAGAGACTTTCGGATCTTCAATTGAAACAACAAAAAGAGGTATTTGTTTTCAGTCTTATAGATCCATTTGCTAATTATCTCGAGTCTCTGAGTAGCTTGGATGTCAGAGCACTTTTGTCAATTGAAGGATGGCTGTCCTGCTCTTTTGAAATGCATTTATGTATTCTTTGGTTCCCTACATTGATCATTTCCGGATCAAGATGCTTACCAATCAGTTAGATGCTTGTATGGTTTCATTGGAAGCACGCTTTTACCTAATCTGAAGTAGGACGCTTGATTAGAGTAGAAGTAGGCAGAAATAAGCTCATTTTGAGCATTCCCTTTTTGAAAATTTGCAGTAGTCAGATTTTAGCAAGTTGTTTTCAGCAGAAGCCAATTTTCAGTTTACAGTCATTTCAGATTTGAATAAAGGAGCATAGGTGCTTCTGAGTATAGAGGTTTTCTTGGAAAGAGATGGAGGATGGACAAGGCATAGGTATACAAGTTCTTGGCAGCTTGTGGGGAGCATGCCATCCCCCATGGAGCCTATGTTAGCACTAGATTGGTTAAGGTACCAAGTGTCAAGAGACACCTGCAGTAAAGAAGAGCATAACCCCTAAGAAGAAGCCTGCCATTTCTGAGAAGGAAAAGTCTGCTGTGCCAAAGGAAGATCCTCTTTCTACAAGAAAGAGTGTGAGGTTGAATTTCAGGGTAACTAAATAGTTTATGAAAGGTGAGCCTCATTTTTTAGAATTGTTCCTTTTTGGGAGGGTTAATTGATATGCACATACTATTTCTGCCATCATACAGGCTACTAAGCATTTAACTAGCTGGGTTTTGAGTTTTTGCTAAGTGATAGTTTCCACTGTGGTAAAAGGAAATACCCATTATATAGTCAAGGCACTTAATTGAAATGGTTTTGTCATCATGAAAGACTACAAATTTCTCTTCACACATTCAATATTGAAGGCACTGCATTTTTGGTTATGCTACTCACACTTGCACATAGACGTAGCGCAAGTGGTGCTACCTAATGGCACTACATAATATTTCACAGAGGACATAATCTGCATACAAGTGCAACATAGTCGGGCACTACCTACAGGCGTTGTGTAATATTCTGGCAAAGGCTAAATTGTGCAGAGTTATTCTACCAATTTTGAGTCACTAATTTAAAACTTGGGTTATGAGTAGTTGAGGATGTATTTTTGAAAAATGGAGGAGGTTTTTATTCATAACATTCCAAATAACAAAAACCTCTCTCAGTTTTTCAAAATGTGTTTTTTTTCGAGAGATATTGGATATAGAATAAGGCACTACGTACTCTTCACAGTGGTGCTGCATACTAATTTCCTGTAGCGGTCATGGTTTTGATATTTGCCTTGTTGGGAGGTTGCCACATGTCAAGGAGAGTTCGAATAGATTCTCAAGGATCATTTAGATATCAAGGGACACCTACACCTAAGATTTAGCTCCATCAAAGCCCTCATGAATGAGGTGGAAACAATTTATTAATGACTTCCAACAAATTCCTGAAAATCAACAGTTTATTGGATTTTTGTCTCTTTGACTGTTGCCACCTATATCCAAGGCTTAGAATCTAATGGAGGAGATGGGATTTGACATCCTTAGGTTATTTGGATGCTATTTTCTATTTAAAAAGGGAGATATCTCTTGGAGAAGGGGATTGATGAGCCAAGAGAGGATAGAAAGAGTAGGAATAGGCAGTTTTTTGTGTGTGTTCATTTGTAAGCCTGTGGGCATTTTAGGATTGTAAGCATTACTGCTATTGGAGACTCATGAGAGCTATGATTTCAGATTGTAACTCTTCTTTTATATTTCTTCTTATTTGAATATATTGCAGATTTGAGGATGAAAGGCTGTTAATGATTTATGGATCCCTAAGCAACAGAGGATCTGTTGTATTTTTCCATCAGTCATTGTTTATATTCAAGTATTTATTGATTCATTGAATTGAGAGGATCTCTATTTATTGAACATTCTATCTTATGTTTTCCTTCTTCATTTATTCCACCTATCATCATATAATCTTGTTTTCTGTTAAGCAGCTTTTGTGCCTTAGATGAGTGGGATGTTTTTGACTCCATTGCCCATTGGTGTAGCCTACTGATCTGCAATTTGTTGCCCTCTCTCTTTCTTTATCCATCTTGTTAATCCACATATTCAAAACCAAAGTTATCTTTTACATTCTAATGGGTGATGATCGTACACTTTAGCAGTCAAAGTGTGACTTTCAGTGCTAACACCCTAGATGAAGAATCCCGGTCTCCTACAAATTCTCTCCTTGATTCTATGAAAGTATGCTTTTCTTTCCTTGGATCAAACAATGGCGCCTTCTTTGAATCTCTTCTAATCTCTGATCCATTAGTAGTCTTTCATGGAGTCACCATGTCTTCTCCTATGACAACGCCTCCTCTATTAATAACAATGACTCTGGGATCCTTGCCACGAGGTTCCGCTGATATTAGTTGGACTTGGTAGTTTCAATATTGGATAGTCTTTAATGACATGGTCAAATGAATTACAGTAGTTTCAAGTAGTGCAAGGGTTCTGACAATCCCTATCCAAATGACCTGGCTGGGCGCAGTTATAGAAAATAATCTGACCTTGACCTCGACCCATGCCTCCTCCTCGTCCTCTTCCTCTGAACCCACCATGAGGATTGAAGTTTCCTCTTCCTGGGGAATTGAACTATGCATTATTTCCTTCTGACTATAATTCTCCTTGAATTTTATATGCATCCCTTGAACTTTCATGCATGAGGTCATAAGCCCTACAAACCTTCTCATCACACCCCACAGATTTGCAGAATGTACAATAGAGATTGGTGTGTGTCTGGAAATATTTATGCATATAATAACATTCACCAGGGCGATGTCTGGTTCTACATACCTCACACCATGGTACAATAGCCGAATTCAAAGGGTTAGGGGCTCCAGAGGCCAATTAGTCATTAAATAAGGGACAATGCTCTTTGTCATGGCTCTCTAATTTACATCCGATACACCAAATGTATTCTCTTTTCTCCTTTCCTTTATCCTTCTTCATGTCTTCAACCTGTAAAGATAATCTAGTTAATTGATTCAAAATCCGACTCATACCTGGGCTGGATTCTCCTACAAGGGCTGCTTCTAGTTTCATGGAAATTTCTAATGCCTCAGCCTATGAATCGAACTTATGTTGCATCAAAGGAAATCTAATGTGTGGCAGGAGGGTGGCGATGAACCATTTCTTATGTTGTTTGTCAGGAATTTGAAAACTTAAATGGCCTATCAAGGTCTTAAACCTATGATCAAACTACCAAATAGGTTCAGTCACCTTCTGCTTGATTTCTTTCAACTCTGTAATGCACTATGACTCCGACTTAGGCTTCTTGAACTCTTCATCCAACATAGTCTTAATGTCATTCAATGGCTTAGGCTGTACAAATCCTGTAAAAAACTTCATATACCATCTCAGTGCACGATCCCTCAAGTTAGTACTAAAAGGAGCTCGCTTAACAGCTTCGTCGGTGACTTGCTTAATGCTCCATACAGCTTCGCATAAAAACCAGTGATGGTCAGGATCCTCAGTTCCATCTCCTATGAAAATGGGTAACCTCATTTCATCTACCATGGATCTTCCTTGTTTTCCCAACTGAGTATGTACTAAACTATTTTTAACAGTGCTTTGATTAATTTGGTTACTCTAGTTACTTATTGCTGCTAAAAAAACAAGAGGAGTAGAAATAATTAATTCGACAGTAGGCGCAGTCCCTGAAGTTTTTGGTTCTTCTCGACGAAGTTCCTCAACCTTCGCTTCCTCTGCCCTTGTGAACTATGAATATTCTTCCTCTGATCTCCCTGCTTGTTCTCCACTGTAGAAATCTTCGTCTTGTGCCAATGGCCTATAACTCTGCTTAAATAGGTTCGTAAGAGGAACCTTTCTGAATGATCTCCCACTGCGCGTATGTCTAGCCTATGTGTCACTGTTGCTGTCTGAATTCCTAAAAATTAGCTTCAAACTCCAACTGATTACTGTATCTTCAAGATATTCTTCTCATGCAATATAATCTTAATCTTCATCTTTAAAAAGTGTAGAAACTTTCCTCTAGGTCCCTTGAAGAAATATCTTTCTACTTGGCTATATTATTCCACTCTGTCAATAGAAAATTCAGTGTTGTATCCTTCAATAGTGCTATCAAACCAGAGATCCACTGCTCTAGATACATAGTTATCGACTCTCTTGAATTTCCTAATCAACACCTCTGTCCAAACCATAGGTGGTCTAGATATGATTTCGAATTGAGTGTCTGCTAATCTGGCTAGCCACTCGTACAATTCCTTGTGAACTCCTGCAAAGAAAATCTCGTGCACATTAGTAAAGATGTACCTCCCCAACCAATCTTCTGTACTAATTCTAGGGTTCTTGTTCTAAGATTCGACGAAGTCCCTTTCCTATTCTCCTATCCACTTTTGAATCTCTATCTTTGATGGGAACCACCTTGACATTCCCTCAAGAAGATTCTGGTCCTGACAACAAAACCATTTGTTGGCACAGGGGTAGACCCAGGGTTCAAATCTAACAACGCACTGAAAAACCCTAACTGTTGGCCCTTTCAACAACACCTGTGAAGCAAATGAAGTCTCACCCAAAGTAGAAATAAGGGGTTTGTAGGACATAGGTGTCTACAACCAGAGGAAATGCGAAATGGTTCTAGAAAAATAACGTAATATAACTTAGATATTCTTTAATAGTCTTATACCTAGCCTCGCAAAGTTAGTTTATACCTCCTATCTTTGATGGTGAACACAACCATGCAATAACAATATACCAGATAGAAAATAACACAACATCAGGCACAAAGAACAACAAGATTTACGTGGTTAACCCTATCCCTAGGGCTATGTCCACATAATTGTGTTTCTTGATATAATAGATGAAAACATACAGTTCTATCTATGCACTTAGCTACAAATACTTCTCTCTCTTCCTCTTTATTTCCACTTCTTGCAAACCCAGCTACAGGGTTGATATTCGAACCTAGTTGAAGATCTAGAATACAAGAATACTCTACAACAAAAACACTTCTATATCTCAATATAGCTATCACCAAAAACAACGCTCTCAACTCGTCTAGACCTTTATTTATACATTCCATGACTCTTAGACAACCCTAGACCGAAGCCTAGGTGCCAAAACCCTAGGTACTAAAAACCTAGGTCCACATAACCCACATTTTAAGGGCTTTGCCGACTTGTTCTTCCTTCTTCTCCGTGAGGTGCTCCAAAGTACTTATTGGTGTCTTCTTCTGCTTGCTGACTTGTCTGCGATCTATCTTCTTTGCTGCTTTGTCTTCCTTGATATTCTCTTTCAATGGATTACTTTTCCTTACTTCATTCCTTCTTTTATGCTTCTTTAACCACTTCGACCCTTCCTCAGTTTGTGTGCCTTCCGCGCACTTTGTACTTTGTCTTTCTTCTTCTTTAATATTTGATTTCTTCCTTAATTCCTAACCAAGGGCCAACATTAATGGACCCAATTTTGTTTGATGGATAATGGTATGAGTTTTGATATATTTGTAGGTAATAATATTCTATATGGATAGTACATGTCATGCCATTTCCAGTGGTATGTGGAATGTCAAATAACTCCTCACGGTTAGAGAGTTATGGCCATGTGAAGTTGGAGAACCCTCATGAGTCATCTAGAAGCCCCAAAAGGTCAAAGTAGTCAAAGTGGTTTAAGAGATTTTAGAAGGTAAATAATAAAGTGAAGTGATGAGTGTACTATAAGTCAACATGGATACAAAATAAATTATTTAAATAATAAAGTTAATGGAGAAATTACTAAGTGGACAAGTGGTTAGAAGTGGGTTAACCCTAAAATAAGGAAAGTGGGTTAAGATGGTTAAACGATAACCCCTTGAGGAAGCTACATGAAAGTATAAATAAGAGGCAAGGCTCTCTAATTTTAATCAAACTTGATCATATTGAATATCTACAAGTGACCAAGGTAACCGAAGAATATCTAAGCCAAATTTCAGAGGGAAGGTGAAGTAAAGAAGGTCGAAATTCAAGGGAGGATAAATTCTTTTGATGATGTTTTCTAAGGTATGTTATTTACATGTCATCTCACCATTTTCGCAATAATTTTTTTTTTAGAATGATTCAGACCATGACATTGGGAGGGAATTGAGGAAACATATCCAAGTAGCTGTGATAAAAATTTCATCATGTGGTTCATTGTATTTTTGGAGTTACACGCTGTGGAAAATAGGGTTTGTGGCTAGTCCTGAAACTAGTCTAAAACATGTGTTTTGGGTAAAAAATTCATAACATCTTCATAACGGATCCAAATTTAGTAACAAAATATGTGTTGGTTAGATTATAGTCTATAGTATTCTATGTATAATATTAATATCCATAGAATAAATATTCCATGCGGGGCACACTCTACAAGTTCGATCTTTAGAATAAGCCAAAATTCAACAAGGTATGCCATTTTTTCTATAACTCCTTTTCTGAGAGGTTCCAAGTAGTGAAATCTGGAGGAATTGCATAAAAGAAACTAAAGAACATTGTGTACCATTTTCATATCTTTATTCATTACATGTACATAGTTATGATTATTTCAAGTTAGGGTTTTTTACTAATCCAAAATTAGTGATGTGAGATTAAAATAAAGTTTGATGAAAATGCTAGTCTCTTGTTGTTAAATTTAAGGAAGGTTTGCAGTTATGCGATCATATACACCAGGTATGTTACAGAGTTACAAATCATATTTGGATGATGAAATTGATGAGGGATTTTGGTTGAGGTACATGGTTGAGACAAGTAGTTGATGAGTTGGCACATACATGAGGTGTATAGTTGATGATGTTGGTACATCTTGATGAGTAATAGTTTATGTGTATTTGATGCATGATTGATACATATTTGGTGCATGGTTGATGCACTCATGATGGTACAGATTTAGGTACAGGTTGGTGCATGGTTGATGCACTTGTTTATGGTATAGGTTGATTACAAGTTGTTTGGACATGTTATTGTGATAGGTTATTTGTACAGGTTTGGTGCATGGTTGATGCATTTGTTTATGGTACAAGTTGATGTATGGTACATGTTGGCATATTTTATTGGTACAAGTTTTTACAGGTTGATTACATGTTGATTTGTAAAGGTTTACAATAGTATATCTCACAGTGATAGTGTGATAGTGGTTCCATCATTATACTTCTACGTCAGGGTGGTTGGACAGGGAAAGGAAAGGTGGTTGTAGCCACCTTCTGTTTGTATCCGGAGAACACAGGGTGTTGTAGCCTCCTTCTAGTTGTATCCAAAGAATTGGGGAGTTGGAGCTTCCCTCAGGATGTAACCTGAGAAACTAGGGGGTTGTATCCTCCTTCTGGTTGTAGCCATAGAATTAGGGAGTTGGATATTCCTTCAGGTTGTAGCCTGAGAAACTAAGGGTTTGGAGTCTCCTTCCAGTTGCAACTGGTAAACAAAGGAAGTTGGTGCTTCCAATGAATGTAATTCTTAAATATATATAAGAAAAAACATTCTGTGGTTTTCTCCCGCTTTGGGTTTCCACGTAAAAACATTGGTGTACTGTGTATGTGTATGATTTCTCATTTGTTCATTGTTTATTTACTATGAAACTATTGGATGATAATGCTACATTGATATAACACTTGCATTTGTGGTTAAAAATGATTGAATTAATATATTACTGATTCAACCCCCCTCTTAGTAATCCAACATTAAGAAAGCATACCCTCATGCTTATCAAGTAAATCATCTGCATCTACAACTTCCCAATGCAACTCCATCAATGTTGCACTCCCAAATCTACTGTCTTCATATGCAATATGATTCAATCTATAAGACATCTTCCTCTACTGCACATTATTTCTTTCGACTGATTGTTGTCCCTTGCTGCGCATCCATTTGCAACAACACAACAATAATCTCATCACGGATATATATAATTTTCATCTTATTTCTACTGCAACTCAATTCCCTACAACAACTCAACTTCCAGTAATGCTACCCATTCTCTTTCTTCATTACCACAAGCACTAGTCAGGTGCTTTTTAACCATGCATCACCTACACAACTGGATCTAAGTAATTTCCCATATAGGTCATCCAACTACCCTTTTTCATGCAGTGTACAAAGTGGCTTCGATGCAACCAACCATTCATGCTCGAAGCCACACAACACAAAATCAAATGCTCCCATGTTACACCTCCCTTAACTCAATCCACAAGAAAATGTAGACTGCCTCAATCGACGATTCTGTCAACGTATTTTTATTCTTGACAAATTTCTAGAGACATAACTTCAAGAGACTTCCTCTTCATGCAACGCCTCCACATTTGGTCCTCAAAAACCTTCAACCCTTCAACCCTTCTTCTACAACATATATTCTTCCAAAGGATATTTGAAATCTTCTCTCTCTCTCTCTCTCTCTCTCAACAACATCTTCATGAATTTTCTCATCTTATGGACTGTAAGTTATCCATATTCAACTCAATAGATTCATCCATGCTACCTCCTAGGTCACACATATTCACAACATCATCTTCTACTTGTTCATTCTCTTAGACATCTTCATCATCTGCAACTTCTATGATCCTGTAATTTTCTGGGATCTCTTCAATTTCCTTTCCTGCACAGACATCTTATATTGCATATTCTTTTCGTCCAAGCACATCTGCTTCCATCTACAACAACAAATTTATTTTTTCTTGCAAATAAGCAAAGAATAAGTTAAGGGAAAATAAATAACTCTATATTCACTCCTTCCTTTTCTTTGTTACATCCAACACAATAACATGTGTCTATAATTTTCCACTATTATAATTTCCTGCATCTTTGTTCATCCTCATTTCTCTTAAATTTAGGTCCACTTGAAACTTCTAGCCACAATCCGGAAACATTGCTCTCACTATTACCAACATGTTCCTTAGAATATATGATCCCAGTTCCCAATCTAGGAAACCTTTCGACTGCATTCCTCTCGTAGCCAAATTTGCTCATTTCTAGTGACTATGTATTCATCTCAAGATAACAATCATGGATAACCTCCACTACAATTTCCATCTCATAATTCCTCTCATGACCCACACTACCTATTTTTGTTAAAATAATTGATGTGTTCATTTTACCATAGACAATATCACAACATTGTCAACCAATCATAGGCACACAACCCCCCTTGAGCACCTTTAACCTTTGAAAAAATTATTCTGGAAAGACATACTAGAACCAACAAATAAACCCTAGCTGCTAACCACAACAACAACTCAAGATAAGTAGAGTGCTCCTTCTCCAAGGGTAGTGCACAAGAGAGAGAGAGTCTCCATATTAACAAAAAAAGTACCATACATAACTACAATAGCTACAACTGCACTACTCTCTCAAACTTGCGCCATACTTACCTAGTACATCACCAAGAATATCACCAAGAGTATCACCAATAATGTCACTTGATAGCGTTAGAGAGAGAACAAGACCAATATATGACCATACGCCCTTATTCCTCCTTGCAACTGTAGTTGCAGCTGCAAGTACATCTCTCCACAAGATTTGAACTCTAACTGGGTGTACAGATGAGCTGAAACATCATCTATTTATATTAATCTGTCCAATAACTTTTTGGCTGAGCTGACCTCACTTTCTGGTAATTATATTTTTTGTTTATCTTTTTCCTATGGAGCTGACTTATCTTTCTGGAAGATAATATTCTAATATTATTTATTCTTCTAGAACGACTTGTCTTCTAGGGTTTTCACACATCTGTTTAGGGTTTCCCTTACTTCCAAAATATTCCATTCTAGTCAAAGGTTACATGTGGAGGTTAATACCTCCCACAACTACCATAACATCAACACTCCCTCCTAGTTAGGGAGGTATTAATGATAATGGTATTGAGCACACACAAATCGTTCTGCTAGTAGATTCATCATAGACACACATGTTATCTCATGATCACGTAAAAACAATCATGAGCAACATCATCACTATCAGTATCATCTGATAGCATCCTGGCATTAACATACATCATCGTTTTCATCATCTCTCAAGTCCATACTCCATCTGAGTAATCAAGCATGATGCTGAATAAATCATGTGCTAAACTCAACACACTCAGTAGAGTGTCTCGCATGAGTCACCCACTCAAAAGAGTCATATAGGGACCATTAGTCTAATCCAAACATACATCCTAGAAGAATAGTTGTTCGGACAGACGCTGAAATCCCCGCAATGGGCTACAAGGACCATTCTTCTAATCCAGACCTATGTCCTAGAAGAATGTCAGTCCTCCCAGATACTAAAAGAAATTCCATGGGCTATAGTGACCATTCCTATAGGAATGTTAGTCTCAGACTATTTTCTAATCATGTCATATGTACCATAGAGATCAATCTCTACCCATATTCCTTAGAAAATATCAGTCCCATATCAACCACCCTAATCGAGAGGTCATGTCCTTAGGGGTTGGACTATTCAACCTAATTGGGCCAATAAGTGTGCCTCATGAGAATATCGGTTCTGAACCATTTTCCTAATCGGGCCACAATATATGCCTTAGGAAAATACCAGTCCATGATACGTTAAAAATATGTCCACCTAGACCATTCTCCTCCTGGAGAATGTCTGTTCACCAGCACATTGACTATCCATCCAACAAGAAATCATCTCCAACACTAGTGGTAGTCTCTATGACAATCAGATAGTAGCATACAAATGCTACAATTTCATCCAATAGAACGCAACTATGTCTATCCATAGTAGTACGCAACTACTGCCCAATGGTACACAACCACTCATAGTAGCACATGACTAATAACCAGTGACACACAATCACTACCAGTGGAACACATCCACCACAGTAGCATACAACTACTATCCAGAGACATAAAGTCTCCACAACAATAAAATCATATCATCCAATATCATCCTGCATCAACAATGTCATCAACTGCATCACCTCTAAGTCATACTAGCATGATGCGATTGCATCATATCTAAGTTGTACTAGAGTGATCTGGAGTATCATATACAACATCTCTAAGTCATACTAGCATGACATATCTAGCATGATGCCAATGCATCATATCTAAGTTGTATGTCATATCTAATTTGTACTCGCATGATGTAGATCGGTGCCTCACTGTGTCATGTCTAAGCTGTATGATCATCTCTATACTAGCATGAAATATCTAGCATGATGCCAATGCACCATATCTAAGCTATATGCCACATCTAAGTTGTACTTGCATGATCATATATAGAATGACACAAGCCCCTTGCATCATCTCTAAGTTGTATGGTCATCTCTAAGCCGTACTAGCATGAGATATATAGCATGATGTCAATACATCATATCTAAGATGTACTTGCATGGCCATATCTAGCATGATGCGGCTCATCAACATCATATCTAAGATGTACTATCATGAACATAACTAGCATGATTTCAATGCATCATATCTAAGTTGTATGTCCACCTCTAAGATGTACTAGCATGATGCTCCTCAAGCCACTGTATCAACAACTCCAACCATTTGTATAATATTTGAGTTGAACTAGCATGATCATATCTAGCATGATACAAGCATCATCTCCAACCTGTATGACCATCTCTAAGTTGTACTAGCATGATACAGATTCGCAACTCACTGACAATCCATGATGCCATATATCAGGGATTCCTCCCAACCAAGGAAGTCATCTCCTCCCTATTGGGCCTTGACCAAGTTTTGAGGATTCTTGGTCATGTTTGACCTAGTTTTGGGACATCGACAGGCTATCGAAGGTGGAGCGCAAGACAAAGCAGAGATCGTGGGATATCGACCCCTTTTTAGAGGATTTTTGGGTTTTGGGCTTATGTAACGGGTATGGGAATGTCGACCCATGGGTTTACCAATGTTTAGGCCCGATTTTGTAATGTATAAATAAGTAGCTAGGTGAGGTAAGAAGAGGCCGGTGTGCTAAGTGCTAAGTGTTAATTGATAAGTGCAAGTAGTAACTATAATGGCTTTGTGCATATTGTGTGAGACTTGCAGAGCTAAGTGCAAGTGACTGTAAGAGACTGTATGTAGGCTTTGTGCTATAACCTAGCTTGGGGAAGGAGGATCTAGTGAAGATTAATGTTGGCACAGGGGCAGACCTAGGGTTCAATGCTACAAAAATGCACCAACAAAACCCTAACTACTGGCCCTTTTGGAAACACTTATGAAGCATATGAAGTCTCACCCGAGGTAGAGGTAGGGGTGGTTGTAGGACTCAGGTGTCTGCAACCTTAGCCGGGACACATATATGTGATTGTAATACTTAACATAGCACTTAGCACTGACAATTCATCAATATTTAACCACTATCCACTTCGCAGATAAAACAAAGCATCATATCATTCAATTAGATCTGATGTATCTAAGCACTTATCATAGAGAAGTAGGTTAGATCTAGCAGATTCAAGCACTAAGAACATTCACATGGGTCAGATCTAGCATCCATATAAATGATTAGCACAAAGCATAAACAAATCTGTATATCTATATCAAATCACTTAGCCAATAAAGACATAAACACATCAACGCATTGCACAAAGTAGAGAAGCACAACATATACGTGGTTCACCCCCACCCTGGGGCTACGTCCACCAACTCTTCTTCTTTATTAGCTTCTTCAATAGGTTACATGCACATAGCCTCAAAACCCTACTCTGCATAGGATAGGATATCTACGCAAGTCGCTAGATCCTCCTTCCCTGAGTAGATCTAAGCACACAACCTTCCACAACCTCTTACAATGACTTGCACTTAGCTATGCAAGTCTCACACAGTATGCACAGAGCACTTACAATCCTTCAATCACATAGATATAGCACTTAGCATATTAGCCTAACATCACATAGATGCCCATAGATGCCCCTCCTTACATTTCCTAGACATCTATTTATACTTTACAAAATAGGCCTAAACATGGGTAAACCCATGGGATGACATCCCATACCCGTTACATAACCCCAAATCCCCAAAAGGGGCCGAGATCCTGTGATCTCTGCTTCGTCTTGCGCTCCTCCTTCGATAGGCTGTCGAAGTTTGAAAATAGGTCAAAGTTGACCAAGGATCTCCCAAAACTTGGTCAAGGGTCAACAATGTTGTGGGGAAAATCTTCCTACGGACTAGCAAATAGAGTTCAGACTTTGCATGCAGATATGACCGAAGAGAAACTACTTTCTACCTTCATCCCTAGATTTAAATCCCCTTTTCTTAGTAAATGCATGGAAAGATCAACCTACCTCATTCCTGGCATTTGATGTCGATCCTCCGTTGTACTTGATTACTTGTTTGCAGTACTCCTTCCAAAGCTGACCTGCATCCAATACAAGCAACAACTACGCATGCATCCTACTTATATACTAACGGGTTAGAAATCCAAACATATATTGATCAAAATATCAACAGTTCATGAATTGGAACAGGAAAAGCATTTTCTTTATTACTTTGAATGAGTCAACTTACAAAAGTTGAGACCGGCCACTGCTCCTCGAACCTGATCCTGGGCTCCTCTTCTTTTGTCCTTCAACTGCTTTTCTTTGAATCTCCTTTGGCACAAGGAAAGACGAAAGGGTTGGGACAATGGGAATATGTAAATGGGTAGAGTTTCTTTGCTATATTTTCTCTCCTTCCAAATGGGACCCCTACCCCTTCTTTTATAGGCTAGAAGGAGCTAGGTATTTGGACTAACCCTCGACCATGCATGGCTGGGAGTTTCAGTTAACTCACCCATAGATTTTGTGCTTCATCGACAACTTTCCTTTTTTCGTGCTTTTGTCGGTCCACGCGGGTTCTTTTGGGTTAGCCAGCGTGTACACGCGTGCAATAATGTATTAGGGCGCGTGGGCCTTTATAAAAGAGGATTTTCAAAGAGTTGTTCAACAGTGCTTTGGAAAAGAAGGGATATGAGTTGGCCTGATGCCAGGTAAGCATGTGTGGTGAAATTTAGGGTTATAACAGATGCCCCCTAATGTGTGAGGTCAGAAGAGCATCTGATGGATGAAATACATTACCAATATTTACTGATGTGCCGAACAATTGAGCCCAAGGATCAGGAACTGGGAGGTGTCGTTTGCAAAATAACAAATGTCTCACTGAGGTAGGCATACCCATGATCAGGATAAAATCATGGCTACCAATCAAATACACTGTAGATCCATGTCAAATAACTATAAAGAGTAGCCGCGAACAATACACAACGGAGCTACATCTCGAAATCAGAAAGATATACATATAGAGTATCCATCTTCCAGAAGCTGATTCGGCCTGACGCCTGGAGATGAGATCTTCAGAGCTCGAGAAACAACTTCAAAATCTTCAAAACTTGGGTAGGAGTGTAATATGAGTGTACAATTGCACTACCCAGAGGTCTTCGACGGCTCATCGATCATGGACTTGATAATCTTGATGATTAGACTGAAGGCTTCAGTGATTTCGAACAAGGACTTGATTGGATGTTCAGGATGGCTGGGTATGAGGACAAGAGACATATTGCAGAGGGGCCGACTCAGGATTGGTGAAAAACTTCCCTTGTATAATAGCACGACAAATGATGAGACTCAGGCAGCATGTATGTTAATCATAAGTCTACGAAGCAGGAGGCAACGCAAACTCTCCATATGTTTGGAAAGATAACCAAACGGTGGAGGACACAACTCTATATAGCGAGAAAAAGCTTCCTAAGGTCGTACTACATCCCATAGTCTGATGAACAAACAGACATATGTGCTTTATCCAAGGGTGACTCATGACACTGCCAATAAAGAAAATACTTTTCCCTTCCTCTTTTTGGGGTATATTTGATTTTTTTTTTCTTTTAAATAATTGTGGAAAAATAATAAAGGAATATTATGTTACAAAGGAGGAATGAGTGTTGCAAACATACAAGTTCAAGGCACAAGGACAAGACTGATGTTCTAGTAGAATGATACTTGGGAAAAATCCTCCGGGGGCCAAAGGTGTTAAGACGCAGAAGCAAACTGTTACAAGGCTGGCGTATAAGGTATGCAAATGCGGTTAACAAAACACACAATGGTAATGTCCTTCGATGTAAGTTTAATGAGCCCAGAGAAGGTAAGCTCGGTGGTTTTTCATATTTAGAGAGTCTGAAAAATCATAAAAGGAGACTCCATTGGGGTACCTTTTTCGAAGGTAGTCTAGGCGGTTCGAAAAAGGGGTAAACTAGCACCGACAAGACGTCTATTCAAAACCATTTTAACAAGTGTGATAAAGACAAGATCACTCATCCATTTTTTCATTTTTAAGGAGTCTGAAAAAAGCTTAACTATGGACTCCGTCAGGAATATTATTCTGGACCAATTTAACGAGTGTGAAAGAATAAGGTCACTCGACGATCTTTTCAATTTTAGGGAGTCTGAAAATAGCTTAACTATAGACTCCATGGGGGTTCCTTTTTCATAAGTGTAGTCCCTCAGGCCCGAAAAAGGGATAAAATTATACCTGAGAGTACTCTTCTAAAGAACAGAAGTTCCATAGAGTATACCTTTGTTCGTATAGTTGACCATCCGGACCGAAAAAGGGGTAAACTACCGTCGGGCAGACGTGACTTCAAATTTTAGTTTAATGAGCGTGAAAGGCCACAAGATCGCTCGACAATCTTTTCATGTTTAGAGGGTCTAAAAAGGGATTAAAAGAAGACCCGTTATTTTTTGGGAGTCCCGAGGGTGAGATAAAGAGTGAAGAAGAATCATGCAAATGAGGCTTAAACTCATATTCATGAAAGACTATAAGGACTCCCGAGCCTACAGTATTTTAGAGATGGCATGGACACCATAATGCAACTAGGACCTACCTAGGGCATCCATGTTCTGGTAAGTTCTACCGCCAAGTTGCGACACTTCTAAAGTAGATATGATTGTTCTGTGTCACAACCTGATGGGATCGTTCCTATGGTAGAGGAAAAAGACAATGAGACACAAAAGTCAGGGTAGTAACCCAACCTATATGCTCAAGTTGATTCGTGGAAAAATTTTCATGGACCGTCAAAATTTCCTCAAAACTCAAAAAAAAAATGTCCCAATACCCAATCAAATCCTTCCCAAATATCTCCTGAATCACTCTAAATGGTTTTTGGTATAAAGAAAATGATAAGGGAGGCCAAAAAAGTGACAAAAAGAGGCCAAAAAGTCTATAAATAGAAGCTGGCAGCTCATTATCACCATTGTTGATTTGGAAATTGACTCTGGAGCCAAAAGACCCCCATTGATGAAAACAGTGATTCCAGAAGCTACAATGGACGAAACGAACTTCCGTCTAGATCAAGTAAGTACAAACTCCCCCATCTAGCTATTCAATTCTTTATTTTGGTTTTTTATTTCATTTTTTGGGTGGGCGTCGACCTTTAAAAGGTTGGCCCTAGGTCCACACGGGATGTCTCTGGACATGCTGTGTGTACACTCGGGCAGAGTAAAACCTGCCCGTGTGTACACACGACTGTCACCTAGACAACACGCGTGGACCACCCTTTATAGACAAAAATAACTAAAGAGCACTCACTCACCCCCCTGAAATTTGTTGTGTTGGAAGGATGTATGTCCACTGGAGGGAAAGGGAGCATGAATAAGTTAGTGAGTTGGTTGCGGGAAATCCGAATGCCGTGGCCACGTTGATGCAATGTGGTTTGCTAAAGTTCTTTCTGTGTTTGTTTATGTGAGCGCAACCAAGGATACTGAATGCCTTGGTTGACTATTGGCACCCTGATGCAGAGGCCTTCATGCTAGAGAAGCAATCACTGGTGCCCACCACCAAGGATATCTACTTTTTGAATAGCCTCTCAAGGAGAGGGGAACCAGTCAATTTCAAAACGTTTCCATTGGGGCCGCTTAACATAGTGGAACTGATATCCCTGCACTGTGAGGCTAGGATAAACTGTTTGAGCTCCGAGGTGCCCATAAGTAAGATCACTGACCTATCGCTGCAAGCGATATTATTTCTCATTGGGAAGATTATCGGTTCAAAAGCCTTTCATTAGGCGTCCCGTGCACAAATGAACTGTGCTATCCACTACTTGAATGCACAAATTTTTGACTGGAGTACCACACTACTGGAGTGTATGAAGACCCAAATGACAGATTTCCATCAGTGCGCACAGAGGAACTTTGGGTTCGGGACTATTTTGTGTTCATTCTTTTTTGAGAGAGTTCTGAGCTTTAGTCCTCGGGAAGTGGTACGAGGACATCAGGCCTCTTTTCCTGCTGTATGTAGATGGGCGGTATTACTGCCGCGATAGGGTGGTGGAAGGACCAATGAGTCCTTCGATGATGACTTTTTTACATGGCTGTCCTGACAGATCCCTGTGATCGAGGATTACCCATATGCAGGGATAGACTTTTCTAGAGATCTTGAGATACCCGTGCCTCCTGGTGAGGAGCGAGGGGAGATGGGTAAGTATCCACCTTTGTATTTTTTTTGTTGTATATGTAATTTTTGTGTCGTTTTTGTTATATATATCATTTTTTTTTTATATGCCAGAGTATTTGATGGATATACGTTCGTTGCATGCAGATGTGGGACCAATGTGACCTACCGATTATGCACGGAACAAGCATCGTTCTCGGCCAGAAGCTGCAGCTACCACTGCCAGGGGATCAGCAGTAGCAGAAAACCTCTCAGCTGGGGAGGCTGAGAGGGTACTCAGATGAGTTGAGTGGAACTTTACTGCACTCACTCGCACAGTCTCGATGGCAGAGATTGATGACTTGTCGCCCTCCATGCAGCCTCATGTAGTGGGGGCACCTCAGACATGGGTCCGATTGTTTAGGAATTTAACCCATGCTGTGGACCAGTATAATAGGGCCCATAGGCCCTGAACCTATTTAGACTTTTTACGTGCCACGAGCACTACTTGTATATTTTTTTTGAGGGCATAAGCCTTGTGACTCATTATTGGTCCTATTTTTGAGGCGCTTGCGTCCATCTATGTACTTTGGTTACTTTATGATATTATATATGGTTTTTTATCTTTTGTGTCTTATGGATCACATGTGAAAAAATGTATTTACATGTTTATGTCAATGTTCTTTCATATGTGTGCAAGATGCCAATCTAAAATTTGATTAGCTAGAGTATCTGTAATTTGGTTTAATCTCCTAGGAACATGAAAATTTGTAATATAATCAAAGTTTCGTTCTAAGAGATGTACCCTAAGGTATCTTCGGTGTAAGGTTGGATCATGAACCCGATATATTCTGTTTAACTGAGACACAACCAGTTGAGCGTCGAGATAGACCCAGAGATGAGAGATACCCAATGACAAGGCGTCATGAAGCAACTCAATAACTGCACTATACTCGATGACATTATTTGTGGTGTCACCTAAGCATATACCTCTGGAAGATAACAACTAGCCCCGAGGTGTAAATATTACTTAAGCTGCGGAGGCCAGCCTCCAAGTGTGTCGACTAGCACCATCTGCATACCCAACGAACACTTCAGAATCACTTGACATCTGCCATATTGACAAAAGATATCATCAATGACACGTCCATAACATTTAAAAGAAACTAAAAAGTAATAGTACAAAGACTATACATATGTTACAAAAATTTACCCATAGTGACCTGCCTATGAGTAATACTTCTTGAGGTAGAGCCCATTTCTAGGCTTCGCCAAGGCATTCCCTTCAAAATCAACCAGACGATAAGCACCCTTTTTTAACACCTCTTTTATGATGAAAGGTCTGAACCACTGCCCCCAGGAGGTCCTTATCTTGGTCATAGACCAGGACAAGGTCACCTTCAGAGAAAATCCGAGGATGAACGGACCTATCATACTGACACTTGATCTTATGTTTGTGAGCCTCGTTGGCCAGGGCCGCATCACGATGCCACTCAAGGTATACTAACCATTCTTCAAGTGGAGAAGTGTCTGGCAATAATTTTACTGCCAATTTTAGAGATGGGATTTGACATTCGATGGGCAAGACTGCCTCCATCCCGTAAACGACTTGAAAAGGTGAGAAACTGGTTGCAGTCTTAACAGATGTTTGGTAAGCCCATAATGCCGAGTATAACATCAAATACCAATTTGACTTGGCTGAGTTGATAGTTCATTGTAGAATAGTCTTAAGAGTTTTGTTTACAGCTTCCACCTGCCCATTGGCTTGGGGGTAGTAGGGTGATGAATGCTCTTGCTGCAACCCAAGATTTGATGTTAATTCGGTCATCATTTGGTTCTGAAAGTGACTGCCATGGTCAGTAACAATCTCTCTTGGGACACTGAACCTTGCTATGATCTGGTTGAATAAAAAGAGAGCTGTAGTCTCCCCATCATCTTTAAATGTTGGCATAGCTTCGACCCACTTAGTGAAGTAGTCTACAGCTACGATGATATAGCGGTGCCCCCTTGCCGAAGGGGGGTTGCAAGTAGTGTAATCAATCCCCCACTTGGTGAAGGGACCAACTGTGATGATAGGAAACATGGGAGCGGGATGTGCCCTCATCTTTCGAGAGAAGATTTGGCACGGATGGCACTTCTTGACTGATTCTATACAATCTTTGATAAGTGTCGGCCAAAAGTAACCTGCTCGTAGAATCTTTTGGGCTGTTTCCAACCCAGAAAAATGACCACCACAAGCTCTAGTATGGCAATCGTTAAGCATGATAACTACCTCCTCATGAGTGAGACATCGACGTAAGATACAGTCTACACCTCTCCGATACAACGTATCATCGAGTATGAGATAATTCTTAGCCTGATGGCGTATACGCCGACGCTTATCACGAGAAGCAGAAGTGGGGTACTTCAAAGTCTAGAGATAGATAAGTATATCTCCATACCAGCGATCTGAAAATGTGATCAAAAACATATCTCCCCGGATAGGTGATTCTTCAGGCACAACGTCACCTGACTCAACCGGAAGTTTCGAAATAAGCTCTGTGAAGACCAATGACTTTTTGTACTTCACTGAAATGAAGTCGAAGTCAAATTCCTGGAGGATGACTATCCATCTCCTAATTTTTTCGCCTATAACCCGTCATGTCAACATGTATTGGAATGGATTCACGACAACAATGACGGTGGTCTTGCGAAACAAAACATAATGGCGGAACCGTTGAACAGCATGAACTGCTTCCAATGCAAGTTTTTCGATATGAGAATAATTGAGTTCTGGTCCTACAAGGCCTTGGCTCAGGTAATAGATCACGTATTCTGAGAACAAATCATCTTCCTGAACTAAAACCATGCCAATGGTTGACTCTGCGGCAGCCAGATATAATAAGAAATCTTTGTTATAGTTAGGTGGCCATATTAGAGGGGCAGTTGTGAGGGCATGATTTAATGTGTCAAAAGATCATTGAGTGACATCATCCCAGTAAAAAGGAATGTCTTTCTTTAGTAAACGCATAAAGCCCTTGGTGATTTTGGCATAGTTGGTGATGAAGCATCGTAAAAATTTGGCCTTGCCTTGTAGACTCTGAAGTTGAAGGATTGTGCGTGGGGGGGGGAAACTAGATTATTGCCTCCACCTTAAGAGGATCAACCATGATCCCTATTGTTGATACAATGAAACCTAACAAATGTCTTGATGTTACGCAGAAGCTGCACTTGTTTGGATTCAAACGAATCTAAAAGTAGCAACAACGTTCGAAGATAAGTCTAAGGTGTGTGGGATGATCCGTTCTCTTGCGAGATCGTGATGCTAAATCATCTAGATAGGCCTCGATTATATGCTTGAGATCATGAAAAGAAAAAGACATGGCCCGCTAGAAGGTGGCTCCAACATTTTTAAGACCAAAAGGCATTTTACGATATGTGAATGTACCCCAAGGACAAATGAATTCCATTTTGTGTTGGTATTCGGGTTTGATTTGGATTTGATTATATCCCGAAAAACCATCCATGAAAGAAAAGGCTTCGCAACCAGCACATTCATCAATGATCTGGTTGATGAATGGTGTTGGAAAATTATCTTTGGGACATGCCTTGTTCAAATCACGGAAGTCGGTACATACACAAATCGTGCCTTATTTTTTATTGACTAACACAGGATTTGACACCCATTGAGTCAAATGGATTAACTGGATGAAGCTTCTGTTGAATAGGCTTGGCATCATGATACGTTGTGATTTCATGTTCAACTATTTTTGGATCGATACCTGGCATTTCCTCATAAGACGAGGAAAAAACGTCGCGGAATTCTTTGAAAAGATCCGTGTAGATTTGAATCTCTTCGGGGGAGCAATCTTCTTCGACGAAGATGTTCTCCACGATGCCAGGGTTTCATGAGATGTTGATTGGTATAGTTTCAATTATAGTGGCCATATTGCCCTCAGCATAAATTTCATGTGTAGCTAAGAGATTAATAGGACACAATTGATCTCCCGTCATGGTCACGGTGAATTCTCCTACTTCGATTCGGCTTAACTCTGGGAGAAAATATGATCTGTGATGAATATCTTCACAAGGTTTGTTCGGACTAGTCATTGCTTCGATTACTGCTTCATCAGAAGGAAAGACTAAGTCTAATGAATCGATGTTAGCGAGAGAACCCTGAGCCCAAATAGGCTCTAGAAGTGGATCTAACTCTTGTGCAGGAGTCGGATCAGTGTTAGCTGAAGCTTGCTGGACTAAAGAGTACGCTACTTCAGCGACAGACAAGGGCATGGACATGCCTGGGTGTCTTGTCTCATCCATCGTGTCTGATGGGGAAGGAAGTATCCATGGATCCTCGAAGTAAGTCATGCGGAAAAACAAAACTTGAAGAATCTCGACCTTATGGTGATTGGATATAAATTTGATGTCCCCGTGAGGGGGCGGGTAATTGAAGGTACCCATCAAGGATGGGCACAAACCAACTCCTACGTTAATGACACCTGGTTGAGGATTATAAATCATCGGGACCATGGATGCCCCCAAAGAAGGGTCAGGTCTAGAGAAAGACAATTGATCGATGGTCACTATCCGACCCTCATGTGGAAACAACAAGACCCGAAAAACTGTAGCTACCACAGCTTGCATAGCATAAGTCCAACTCCTTCCTAACAAGAGGTTATAGTCGAGGGGAGCATCGACTACCTCTACTTCAACACACATGGTCTTCCCTCCTAACTGCATGGGGAATGAAGGAATGATGCCATGTGGTCGGAATGAACGACCGTTGAAAGCAGTGAGGAAAGTAGGTGTTGGAGACAAAACGGGCTGGCCAATGGCCTTCCAACATGCCAATGACATAATGCATGTTGAGGCGCCCTTGTCGACCACCGTGCGTAAGATATTCCATGTAAAAGTTTTCATGGGATAAGCCACTACTATCTAAAACGTTACGTGGTAAGGCAGACGAGGTTTTAAGTCGGTTGTATCTAACATGATGGTACCCAGATTACAAGTCTCAGTAGAGCCTAAAGCGGTTAACAAGGCTTTCCTCCACCACATAATAGTTTTGGGCAACCCTTGCATTTGGGTTATGAGAATCTTTTTTAAATGCACCTTTTGGAATGCATGCCATTTTTTCTCCCAACGTCTTCTCAATCTGTAGAGGAAGAGATGGGAGGTCAGCTTCTTTATCCTTCTCAGAAACGCTTGGTTTACTATAGTCGTGTGCTCTAGTCGATATAAAAGCATCACCCCTAACCATATATATGCTCACGGATGCGGGGTTGTTCGGAGGTGGGCATGTTTCTTGGCTTCCCCCTTCCGTGCTTGCAGAGGCTTGAGTTAGATTTTGCCCATGTTGAAATGGATTATTCAACACTGCCTGCTGTTGCTGCGTGACAAATTTTTGGGCCTCTGCAAGTAGAGGACATAGATGGGTCGGGTGGTCTTCCATGCATAAGTTACATGGATACCTCACCTTCCATTTTTCAATGTTGTCCCCACCAGCATTATCGTTAGGTTTTTTGTCCCCCTTACCCTTCTTTCATTGTTTTTTCTTCCCTTCAGGCTGCTGGGTGGCCTTTGGGTTAGTCGACTGCACTGTGTGTACTTTTGATGTTTTGGTAGGGGGCGCAGCCAAAGTAGTAGTTTGGCTGGCCACTACATGTTGTATTGATAACTGTTGCAACTACTTTGTCAATTGCTCAACGGGCTTTGTTTGTGCTGAACCGACAATACCATTAGCATGTGGTCCAGCTCTCTGTCTAGTTTTATCTAGTATTGAACGTGGCGCATCTGGCAAGATGTTGTATAATAAACCAGACTGAGAATAGATGAGCTCAAACTGTTGAGCCCTCATGATGGAATCTTCTTCAGAGAAACCTTATGACGTTGCAACGTCTTTGGATAACTGCGGGAACAAAGACTTAAGGAACCACTCAAGCAGGAATGTTGGTGGGACTGGTACCTTGATTAAACTCTTCCAGTGTCTTCATTCTCGGATATGATCAGAGATATGGTCCACTATTGTCTGTTCAAAATTGGCGAACAACTATGTGCCAGTGTTGTATCTCACAGGTAACTACAAATGGTTCAGGAAAGCCATCGCCAGTTCACCAAAAGAAGAGTATCTTGAGCGATCGAGCTCAATGTACCATTTTGCGGCACTCCCAATGAGAGTACGTTGAAACAATCAAAACTGTACGGAGTCATCTTTTAATGAGTTAGATGAGCACCAAAGATGGAAGGTAGTCACATGATCTCCTGGATCTTCATTAGGCTTGGCTTCAAACTTTAAAATGTCCGAGGGCAACTTCATCAGCATAGGAGGCCAACACGGATCGTGACAAATAGGGTCATTCAACAACCTTGTCAAATTTGGCAAGTGTAAAGTCACCAGGAAAGGTAGTTTGGGTTGTTGGTGATAACTTGGGAAAAAGGGGCCTGGAGTTTGATTGGCACCAGGTTGCCAGGAAAAATTTGGTTGCTGGCCCAGATTCTGGTAGAAACCATGGTCCGGGCCAGCGTATGGATTTTTCATATGTGGAGACATCATCAACTGATTTCCCAAATAGGACATAGATTGTTGGGCATGAATTATATTCGAAGGACTTTGAGAAGGATTACCCCATGCTAGTCTCATGGGGATAGGCATAGTAGTTTGTCCGGGGTTCCATTGATTGTGGAAAGAATTACCCCAGATCGACATTCTGAATGAGGGAACGAATCCCTGCCCTGAATTCCAAGGTCCTGCTAGGTTTTCCCCCTGTGCAGGAATAGTACCCTGCATAGGAGTAGATTGTCCAAAAATGAGGTTGCCCCCAGTCAGGAAAGCGGCTGACGAGAAGGTGTTGTTACCAAACGTTCTGTTCAAAGAAAATGGTGTCGAACCTACCGGCATACTATGCGAAGGTGGTCCTTGACTCCCTGCTCCAAATAAACTATTGTGTGTAGGTTTCTTGGTGGATTGCTGATGTGAGCCACCGAGTGAAGGGGACGAAGGAGGGATATGACCTCCTCCGTAAGGGAAAGCGTTAAAAGGAACAAGAGTGCCCCCCATGTGACCTTGCAGAGGAGCACTAGAGCTCCCTGCCCCCAGACCCAAAGTCTATAAAGTGGAGTAGGAATGTACAAGACTTGTACCCGAACTAGGCATCTCATTTGAGAATGGAGGGCTTGTCACACTTGGTGTGAAAGGGGTTGTGGCCGCTGCCAAAGATGGGATCAGACCACTGTGCGAAGTAGTTGTGGTCAAGACCATGGTGGCTTGGAATGATGACAGTGGGTTAGGAGATGAAAGCTCTCCTATGGTGACAACCGTGGTGGGAATTGAAGAATTCCCAGAAGGATTAACAACATTTGTTTCCATTGCTGTGTGCAACACTGTCTGGTGCTCGTAAAATTGAATTGGTACAATGAAAGGTGCTAAGATATCAGTGGTTGGGGTTTCAACTAGGCCAAAAACAATTGCTTCAAGGTCCAAAATGGTCAATTCCTCTGGGGGTTGGGCGGGCACAATGGTTTGTAACCCGATCGCTTCAAAATACCCTTGTTGGTCTAACTTTCACCTTAATGGTGGTGGGGGTGGCTCCAGTGTAACCGGTGGCAGGCCAAGAAGCCTTCGTGACCAACGAAGCTCAGGATACTCCACTATGTGAGAAGATCCAAGACACTCTAAGGTAGTCTAAACATTCAAAAGTAACACACACTAAAAAAAGTTCCTAGAAGATAAGATAGGCAAACACTAAATTAATTGGAAGAACAGTTACAACAACCAACACTAGAGCAACTTACCGGTGCAAGTGCAACTCGAACACGGATGCACCCTCCAGGTATACTCTACAAAGCGTGGCTCAATGTATATCCTAGGTACCACGGTATACCCCCACAGTCACCTGTGTATGTCCCTAAAAAGATTGGCAACTAGGTTGCCAGCGTGCGAACAGTCACTAGGCGAGTACAGTTGAAAGTCGGGTAGACCAAAATGAGCAGGGTATCGAGAGAAAATGGTCTGGAAGACAACTGAGGACCTCAAACAGATTCGAGACCCACGAAGCCCCATGGAAAATGCAAATGATGAAATCCCAAAACAAGTCCTCTATATGTGTTCTCCACTACGATTGGTCCAACTTTGGAGGGGTTATCTCCACTACCTTTCCACACGTGACCTTGTGTTTATCCCCTGTGTTAGAGGGGGGTCCCAGATAACTTTCATGACACTAGACTTAGACACTCCCTAACTCAGACTCCAATGTTTGATTTTAAATGGCCTTGAAGAGTTTCCTCTCCAACCTAATCCAAGGCCCTAGTCTTGAACTAGTTGGTGAACCCTACAAACATAAAAGTCTAGTAGATTTTAAATTTAGCGTTAATTTTATGGCTTTGTCTTACGTCAAGGGGTATGAAGGTGAAACTGATGATGTGTAAAAGATGAAAGCAAAAAATGAATAAAAAAGCTGGAAACAAAACTTTTACTGAATGCGAAATTTCAACAACTTTTCAAAAGAAATATTTTTAATTTTTCTAAGGTTTTGGAAAACAAACTCAAAGAAATTTCACTCGACTATGAGCTACTTATGATCTAAGTGAACTGCAAAAAATTATGAAATGAACGATTTTTCCCTGGCTAATAATGCATAAATACACTCTTCAACCAAATAAGAAAATGAAAAGAGATTTTTTATTTTATTTAAATGCTAGTAAAGCAAGAAAGGAAAAATACCGATAAGCAAAAACCAAGAAAAACAATTCTGGCCTAATCGCAGATCGCAAAGAATCAGGTCAAAAATCACACACTAGAAATATTTTTTAAAACAATGACTCTCACAATTGTCTAAAAACCTTTAAAAATTATTTTATTTTTAACTGAGAAAAAGCAGGCTAAGGGTATGATTAATCCTAAGCTACTGACTGCTCACACAGAGATTCAAACACCTGAGAGGAATAATTCTTATCAAGGGAAAGGATGAATGCCTTACCCTAAAAAAAAAGTATCATGTACAAGCACACAACTGTTAATCAAATAGCACGCGTGAAAACACGCGCTAGATAGAGACAGAGGGCATGTACACGCGGGTTGACCTTGTACAGGCCGTGTGTACATCTAAACTCTGAGAAAAATGAAAACATAGAACCCACAACCAGGAAGAGACCATTGATACTAATAACCAGGATCCCTTGAAGGCTTGAACACTCTTTTTAACAGAAAAATAAATAATGTAAGGAAAAATTGATAAGGCAAAAACAATCTGAGATAGGAATGCTAGCAAACAAGACTCAGACAGAATTCCAGAAAACCTCCTAAGAATGTGTGATTTTGACAAGGAAGAGGATGACTGCCTCTGAAGTTCTCTGAACTCTACACGCTACTGTTACCTCTTCAGCTAGCGTTCACACGCGGGCTATAAGAGAGTAGGGAATGGGCACACACGTGTAGACCTTATGCAGGCCGCGTGTACCTCTGTGAGTCCCAACAAACACATTCAAGCAAATCAGAGAAAGATGGTATGGAAAACTAGACTCTTTGCTAGCTCAAACCTTACAGAAACTAAAAGAAAAAACAGGCAAGAAAAACTAGTCTTTAAAACTACCCAAAAACTAAATAAAATTCCAGGAACCCTAGAGAGTCTCCCCAGTACGGTCACCAATTCTGTCGTGGGGAAAATCTTCCTATGGACTAGCAAATAAAGTTTAGACTTTGCATGCAGATATGACCGAAGAGAAACTACTTTCTACCTTCATCCCTAGATTTAAATCCCCTTTTCTTAGTAAATGTATGGAAAGATCAACCTACCTCGTTCCCGGCATTTGATGTCGATCCTCCGTTGTACTTGATTATTTGTTCGCAATACTCCTTCCAAAGATGACTTGCATCTAAGACAAGCAACAACTACGCATACATCCTATTTATATACTAACGGGTTAGAAATCCAAACATATACTGATCAAACTATCAACAGTTCATGAATTGGGATGGGAAAAGCATTTTCTTTATTACTTTGAATGAGTCAACTTACAAAAGTTGAGACCGACCACCACTCCTCGAACCTGATCTTGGGCTCCTCTTCTTTTGTCCTTCAACTTCTTTTCTTTGAATCTCCTTTAGCACAAGGAAAGGCTAAAGGGTTGGGACAATGGGAATACATAAATGGGCAGAGTTTCTTTGCTATATTTTTTCTCCTTCCAAATGGGACCCCTACCCCTTCTTTTATAGGCTAGAAGGAGCTAGGTATTTGGACGAACCCTCAGCCATGCATGGCTAGGAGTTTCAGTTAACTCACCCATAGCTTTTGTGCTCCGTCGACAACTTTTCTTTTTTCATGCTTTTGTCGGTCCACGTGGGTTGTTTTGGGTCAACCAACGTGTACACGCGTGCAGTAATGTATTAGGGTGCGTGGGCCTTTATAAAAGAGGATTTTCAAAGAGTTGTTCAACAGTGCTTTGGAAAATAAGGGATATGAGTTGGCCTGATGCCAGGTAAGCATGTGTGGTGCAATTTAGGGTTATAACAAACAGGCCCCCAACACTCACATGTGACTTGTCTCGAGTCACTCTAATCTGGGTAGTTCCACTTCAAAATCATCGAGCGTAGCTTGAGATTCTTCAACTTGCCATTGTTCCTTGGCCTCCTGTTCAACAAAATCTTGGATGACTACGTCATTGACAGGTCCCTCCAGGCGTTGTTCAACTGCAGTGACAACCTGCTCCAGTTTTTCTCCTCAGCCTTCTACCTCTATGAACAATTGGTAAGCCTTATCTTGTATAGGTTGGAGCCTTTGAGTTACTTCCATAACTCTGCTCTAGATAGTGTGGATCTGTTGTTGGGCAGTGCACTACTCCTGGGATCGCTTCATTATTTCCACAACTGAAAGGGGCTTCAGCTGTGCTTGTATCGTTTCGGCTTGATACTTCGCCTCTTGGAGCTGCGACTCTAGTGCCTCCAGTTCTAGATTCTAAGTGAGTTGTTCGTAGGTCTGGGCACTGAGATCAGTAAGTTTCTTACATTTCATAGCAAGGTATTTTATTCTCTAAACTGCGCTTTGAGCAGTTGCTTCTCTTTGATCTCTTATATCCTGTGGGGTCTCAGGCACTACACGGAGCTCTAAGTCTGTGATGCRTTGTTGTAGCTGCTGGATAACTTCTATGAGCTGCTCTACTTGCTTTGTGACTCAATCCTCTACCTTTATTTCTTTGACTATCACAGAACAAAGTGCTTTTTTGACTGCTTCTTTCACTTCGAGTTGCTCCGCGAGAAAATGTTCTTTTCCTTGCTGTAGCTGTGCTTTTTCTTAATCAAACTTTTCTTGGAGAGCAATATTTTCTTGTTCTGCAGCTTGACGTTGTTCTACAATTACTCCTTGCACTTATGTCAAAGCCTGGTTGGCTTKCTCTATTTCCTCTTGTGCTTGTCGAAGGTGAGCTTTGACTGTCTCAACTAGTCGGTGGAGTTGGTCTGGCTCATCTCCCAACTCTAGTTCTCCCAATGGCAAGGGCACAATGGAGACTACACGACTGGACTGAAGGGCCTGYTGTACCCCTCATAGTTCAACTTCAATCCTATCATACATTTCTTYCTTCTTTTCTCCTTGTTTCTCTGTTATCTCCAGTGAAGCATCGTTTAGGGTGACTACGATGAAGTCAAAATCATCAGAGGTGAGGAYAGTCTGCATCTTGGTCATGGAGGCTTTCAATTTCTTCCGGGAAGAAGGTTTCAGGGGGGAAACCTTCCTCTTCTTCAAAGGGTCAACCTCGTCTTTGGGCAGTGTTACTTCGCCTGGTATCTATTCAACTTCTACTTCTTCACCACCTCGTCGGTCAGGTGACATGGAAGCAGTATTCATTGACATGCTGCTTAAGTTTTGGACCTCCTTAGTCTTCTTCTGTTTGCTGGTTCCAGGTGTATTCTATTCTTTATGAGTGTCCTCTAGGCTGTCAATATCATATATCTCTATGGGGTTCATGGGGATAAGGAGGTCAGCGGACCATTCCTTGGTGATCTCCTAAAGGTATTCTTCTATAAGTTTGTAATATGACTGGAGATGCTCTTGATGTTCATCTGCTCGCACTGTAACGTATATAAAGTGTCGATCTGCACTGAACTTCATTAGTGGTCAAAACCTTTGTAGGGTGTTTGGAGTCATGCGAGGCTCAGCTTTGATGGCTCACTTTAGCTATAGGTATTATGTATTAAACACAACGCTCGACTGCCACTGTTTGTTCATATCAGTTGAATACCACAGGGTAGCAAACTTCACAGCAAGTGGTTCGAATGAATCTATGTCGGGGAAGGTCTCTCAATCCGGCATATCCTAGGAAACAAATGCAATGAGCAGCAGGAGCCAACTGAAATGAAATTAATAACCCTGATCCTATGCTTCT
>JASDQU010100466.1:162951-182194 GCA_032191745.1 Picea mariana | reverse complement strand
GTCTAGCCATGTAAATATGTTGACCTGCACAGAATAGATATAGCTAAACAATGATACACACATTTGTAGAGAGAATTGGAAAAAGAAGAAGAAGTAGAGAAAGAATGGAAAGAATTCTCATTAACCATTGTGAATAATAAATAATTTACACATGATATACTCTATATAAATCAATGAGTTCGACTTGAGGTGAACCAAGTCACCATAGTGGTGGTCTAGAGTGATCTGGACACACACCAACAATTATGGGAGTGAACTGCCACCTATTCTAGTCTCTCAGGCAGTTATGGGAGTGAACTGCCACCTAGTTGAGTTAACTAGTCAACTAGTCTTCAGTTAACTGACTGAACAGAAAGTAGTGAGGAGTTAACTCAAGGAATCAAGGCTAATGTGACACTTTGGTGATGATACCAAGGAAAGGTCGAATTAGCATGGTGACGATCCCAATGTTGCATGGTGATGATCCCAATGCAACATCTAAACTCAACTCAACTAGTCAAACTGAAGTGTGAACTGAAAGAGAATATTCTCCAGGTGGAATATTCTCTCCTAAAATATAGAAGACTAGATAATGACTAATTATGAATAATAAACAAATAAAAACCTTAGGAAAAAGAAATCCTAGGTGTGTGTGAAGTAACTCCAACACCCCCCCTGAACATCACTATGGTGAAAATAAAGATTGGGTCCTGACAACGAGGCCATGTTAGGTACCCAAGTACAAAATATACACTAAAAATAAAGTGAGGAAAGAGGGAAAACCTCATAGGAAACCCCCCCCCTCAAGGTACAATTTATGTAAAGAGAAGAAATACAATTGCTAGGCAACTGTGTCCTTCACTCCAAGATGACCTCGTAGAGAATGGAATTTATGCTAAGTGAAGGTCTTGGTGAAAATGTCTGTCATCTATTCTACTGAAGGACAGAACTGTAAGTCGATGATCCCCTTGTGTACTAAGTCCCATATGTAGTGCATGTGGATATCGATATGCTTCGTCTGCTGCCTCTGAATTGGATCTCTGCAAAACTTCAGAGTGCTCTGGTTGTCACACCAGATGACGATCGGATGATGAAACTAAATGCCCAACTTAGTGAGAAAATGTTGTAGCCACATAGCCTGAATGGTTATGTAACTACCCCTCTGTACTCTGCCTCAGCTGAAGATAGAGAAATGACAGCTTTCTTCTTGCTTGACCAACAGATAGGCCCGAAACCAAGACTGAGCGAGTAACCAGATGTGGACTTGCGATCAATGCTATAGCCAGCCCAGTTGGAATCAGTAAACCCAATGATATCTAATGTAGAGTCTGCTGCATAATGAATCCCAAAGGTGATGGTGCCCTGTACGTATCAAATGATACGCTTTGCAACTTTCCAATGTAGCGCATGCGGCTCCTGTATGAACCTGGAAACTGCACCAACTGCATATGAGAGGTATGGTCTAGAGTGTGTGAGATACAACAAGCTCCCCACTATCTGTTTGTACAGTGTGTTGTCAACCATTGGAGTCTCCCTGCCATCCTCAAGTTTGAATCCTAATAGGAAAAGAGTCGAAGCAGACTTGCAGTCTGTCATGTGAAATATCTCAAGGAGATCTCATGCATACTTGGCTTGAGATAGTTTGATGCCTGATGCATCCTGAATGATCTCAAGTCCAAGGAAGAAGTGTAGTGGACCCATGTCCATCATCAAAAACCTATCATGAAGAATCCTCTTGACTGCAACAATGACTGAAGTCGAGCAACCGGTGATCAACAAATCATCGACATACAAAACTAAAAGTAGAAGTGAATCAGCTGTCCTGAGCATGTATACATTCAGGTCTGATTTACAATGTTGAAAGTTTTGTGACAACAGGTAGGAGTACATCTTGGCATACCATTCCCTTAGAGCCTACTTGAGGCCATAAAGTGACTTCTTCAGTTGACATACCAAAGATGAGTCTTGCATAAATCCTTGGGGCTGCTCCATGTATATCTCCTCGGAGAGATCACCGCGAAGAAATGCATTCTTCACGTCCATCTGATGGACTTCCCATCCCTTGGCTGCCGCAATGGCAAGGGCCAATCGAATGGAATCCATATTCTCTACTAGAGCGAAGGTCTCATCATAGTCAATACCATGAACCTGCTGAAAGCCTTTGGTGAAAAGCCTGGATTTGTATCTGCTAATCTGTCCATCTGCTGTGCTCTTGGTTCTGTAGACCCATCTGCATCTGACAAGTTTCCTCCTAGAAGGAAGGGGAACCAGATCCCAAGTCTGGTTCTCGAGGAGGGAGTTGTACTCCTCCTGCATGGCGGATTCCCAAAATGGATTTCCAGAAGCTTTGCCATAAGACTGTGGATCTGAAGACTAAACCAATAAAGGATGTCTGGAAGGCAATGGTTCAGTGGTAGTGAGTGCAATGGGAGGCTCCTCAAAATTAGATTGAGTCCTCCTAGTTGTTAGAAAAACAGGACCGCGGAGCAATAAAATAAAAAAAATGTGGAAACAAAAAACAGAAGATACACAATACAAGAGAGACACATATTTACGTGGTTCACCTAGTGTGGGCTATGTCCACTAGAGAAATTGCCAGGTCCTTGCTTTATTATTGTCTAGCAAAATGAAGGGATACAACCTACAGCAAAGCCCACTGTAAATTCCTCTTCTTTCTCTCACAATATCCTCTCTCCGAATACAATACTCACCAACATACATAGCTGAAATACATTTCCCTCATAAAAGAGGGTTGCCTTCTAGGGCAAAAAACCCTAACATAATCTCTATCGTTAGATCAGCGACCTTATAATGAACGGTCCAGGTTTACAATGAAATTACAATATACTTTTACAAGGCAATTTTTTCTTCAGGGGCTTCGCCCCCGAACCCCCATCATGAGACGCTACCCTCGAACCCCCACTTGCCCCTAGACCCCCCAATCGAGGGGATAGCCCCCCCGGACCCTGCAAGGGGGTTACCCCCCCTCTGCACTCCCCCGCGTGGAGGAGTGTACATACTTCTGGGGTGTAAATACTTCATGGGGTATAAACACGGCTGAAAGTAAAAGACCTCTAAATCAGGAAGATAATCCGGCTCCATAACCAACACTAGTATCGACTGGATCACCAACGAGATCCCCTGCATCCTGAAGAGTAGTCTGTGCCCACTTGGGCCTCTGCTCTGGCTCTAAAACTGCATCTGGATGCTTTGACTTTGTATCTGACTGTACTGACTTTAAATCTGAATCATCTGAGTCCTTTGAATCAGAACTCTCTTTTGAAGAAGAGTCAACATGTGCATGCTCATCATCTCGGACAGGTAGAAGAGTGAAGGTGTCTACATGCGACTACTGAGGTACATGCGAGACACTTTCCTCGAATTGGACACTATGCTCAATGATGATTCGGTCCAAGGAAAGATCAATAAGCCGATATCCCTTCACACAATCGGGGTATCCAACAAAAATTCACTCAGTGCTCTGTGGATCAAGTGCCTTCCTCTTTTCAGAGGGAATTCGGTCCCATGCACATGAACCAAAAATGCGAAAGTGGGCCACTTTCGGTTTGAGGCCACTCCAAGCCTCATAGGGGGTCTTATCCTTGACAGATCTATGAGGAGATTTGTTTTGGATGTATGTTACACAATTAATTTCTTCGGCCCTTAGTCTTTGTGGTAGTGACTTTGCATGCAACATGCAAGATGCCATCTCCTTTAGAGATCTGTTTTTCTACTTTGCAACTCCATTTTGTTACGGAGTGTAGGGAACTGTATGTTGCAACTGAATCCCTACCTCATGGCAAAGATTATGAATCTCATGATTCACATACTCTCCCCCGTTATCAGTTTGGAGGACTTTGATCTTCTTTTCGGACTGTGTCTCAATCAAAGCTTTGAAATCTTTGAGGTGTTGAAAGACCTTGGATTTTTGCCTGAGAAAGTAGATTCAAGTAAAACGTTAGAAATCATCAAAAAAATGAGAACAAACCTCGCTTTTCTGACCGATGGTTGTGGAAAAGGACCCATGAGGTCACCGTGGATCAGATCTAAAGGTGCGGAAGCTTGTTGAGACTTTCCTTTGACAAATTTCTCTTGAGGGTGTTTTCTGAGAACACATCCCTCACATACTCCCTTGGAGAAGAGGATGTCTGGTAGACCATCAACTAATCTGTGCTTGCTAAGCTATTGCATGTATCTAAAATTCAAATGTCCAAAAATTTCATGCCATATCCTACTACTTTCATCAGCATGAGTAAGTAGTAAAGCAGAATCAGGTTCAATGAATTCAGAAAATGTATACAATCTAGACTGATGATTTACCTCATCGGTAGCAACCCTTGAGTTGGTTTGCATTTAATATATGTCCATGGAATTTTGTGTGAATACGAATTTCTTTCTGGTGTCATAATTCGTCATCTGATACATGGAGAGAAGGTTGACAAAAAGATTGGGAACATGCAGCACATTCTCGAAGCTTCCGTTGGTGAGTTCAATCCTTCCTTTGCCGGTGACTTCGATAGAAGAGTTGTCCCCCATCAGAATAGGAGGACCTTTGCATACATCCAAGGAAGAGTAGACTGCTTTTGAGGCATCCATGTGATGTGATGCTCCTGAATCTACGATCCAAGCATCGGGAGAGGAGTTGATTGCCATCAAGGCATGGCTAGAATTTCCTTTCTTGGAATTCAGATCTTTTGGCTTCTTCTTCTTTGCACCCTTGGGGATGCGATCTCTAAGGTTGTTTTGCTGAAGTATTTGAGACATCATATCTATTTTTTTTTTTCATGCATGCAGATTCTAAATGGAATCCTTTGTGACAATATGTGCATTTCTCTCCTTTTCTTCTCTTTTCTCCTTTGGATCCGGAGGCATCGGTGAAGGGTTTTGTGTACCCTTCCTTCTTCGTATGTGAATGAGATTTCTTCTTATCTTTATATTTAGATTTATGATATTTTTGGCTTCCATCATGCACAGTGAGTGCATGCACCCTTGGGCCTTTGATTGTGCCCATGTTGATGAGCTTGGTTTGCTCTTGTGTCAGGGATTCGATAAAGTCCTCAAGAGAAGGCATCTTCCAGGTGGCTCCAGAGGCGAATATGACAGTATGGAATGTGGATATGAATACAGAGAATTCAGGACCAATCTTGGATAGAATGGTGAGAACCATTTGTTTATCCTCCTTCGATTTATCAACCCCGCAAGCTTTGAGTTGCGACAGTAAATCCTTGAATTTTGTAAAGAAATCTTGGATATTCTCGAAGCTTTTTGGATCCAATGTGAGAATATCCACCTCCGCTGTCTTTAATCTTTTGTACCTGCAAAACATTTTGGTGTAGATTTTTCTTAGAAGTTCATCGGCTCTGATACCATGTAACTGTGTTGAAATGCACATAATAGGTCTAGCTAAACAATGATACACACATTTGCATAGAGAATTGGAAAAAGAAGAAGAATGAGAGAAAGAATGGAAAGAATTCTCATTAACCGTTGTGAATAATAAATAATTTACACATGATATACTCTGTATAACTCAATGAGTTCGACTTGAGGTGAACCAAGTCTCCATAGTGGTGGTCTAGAGTGATCTGGACACACGCCAGCAGTTATGAGAGTGAACTGCCACCTATTCTAGTCTCTCAGGCAGTTACGGGAGTGAACTGCCACCTAGTTGAGTTAACTAGTCAACTAGTCTTCAGTTAACTAACTGAATAGAAAACAATGAGGAGTTAACTCAAGGAATCAAGGCTAATGCACCACTTTGGTGATGATACCAAGGCAAGGTCGAATTAGCATGGTGATGATCCCAATGTTGCATGGTGATGATCCCAATGCAACATCTAAACTCAACTCAACTAGTCAAACTGAAGTGTGAACTGAAAGAGAATATTCTCTAGGTGGAATATTCTCTCCTAAAATATAGGAGATTGGATAATGACTAATTATGACTAATAAACAAATAAAAACCTTAGGAAAAATAAATCCTAGGTGTGTGTGAAGTAACTCCAACAATCCATAAGTAGTCGCCATGGTAACACGATATTAGCAGCTTGACACTGACGTTGACTTCCTGGTGTCTTTCGAAGTGTGGGATCTTCATGAAATTTAGCAAGGTGGAATGCATGAGGTTCATCATCCACGACTGAGGGATGATCTTCGAGTTCTTCCCTTTAGTTCCAGTTAGGTACTTGTATGGCGCAAGCATACCATAGATATTTCTATCTCCGAGGTTGAAGTCGCTGAACTTCAACGCTGTGATCTTGTCCTGCTCTGGTCGAACTATGCGTATCCCCTTTGGGAGGTATGCAGTGATCATAGTGTACTTTAAGTCTCTTGGCACACTATCACGATTCACCGTCCTAGCCAGAGGATGGATTTAATCGAGCAATATGGATGGACTCAACTTTGCGTTTGCTAGGTCGTCTTTATGCTTGGTTCTCTTCTCTACTAGTTGTCGGGATGGCCCCGATCCACGAGCAGTCGATGGAGAGGCTTGCAGTGCTCTCTTCAATGATGCTTGTACACCTGTAGACATCGACATGACTCTTTTAGTAATGATATTTATTATAACTTCTTCGATAACTCTTTCTGCAGCACTAAATCGTCGAAGGTGATACTTCTTATTTATCTAGAATAGGTACTTCAATCTTCTGTGGGTCTTCTAGTGTTCTTGCAACTTTGATATTTGAGTTTCTGGTGTTAAATAGCTTCGATTTATTCTTCTGTTCTTCAATTAGGTGTGCAATCCTTCTAGTCATGAAATATTTTAACTCTTGCTTCTTCTTCTCTAAAAATTCTTTTTCTTCTTTCCTTCTGGCCTGATCTCTTTCAATCCAAGGTTTTCCTAGTAACATGGTAAATGGGGTGTTGTTCTAAATAAATTTAATAATCTCAAAATATTCCTTTGTTGAAGATCCATTGGCATTCATAGATATCTGGGTGAGCTTTCCACATAGGTTTATCAACTTTCCTCTAAATAGACCTAGTCCTCCCAATGAAGGAGTCATAGCAGGTTTCCCTAAAAGTTCCCAAGTTCTCTCTGTCATGATATTCACCTGTGTTTCCTCATCTAGAACATAGTCAATGTCAAAGTGTCCTATTCTTTCTTCAAGGCATTCTTTTTCTTTGAAGATTTTTTATAAACTGACATGTCGACGGTAATTCAGGGTTTCTTTTATCTGTAGCAATACTTTCTCTGATTCTTTCTGGGGTTCTGCCATTTCTGGATCTGCCTTAGAGTTTTCTTGTTTCATGTTCATTTATTCAAGATTAGTAATCATTCTTGGGCAATCCAATACTTCATGGTCCATAGCTTTGCAACAAAGACAACTAGGTCTTCTTCCAGGGCATTCTTTAGCAAGATGTCTCGGTCTTCTGCAACTATGACAGAGGGTTAATCCTCTCTTTCTTTTAAATGATTCCCAACTCTTTTTATGTTTTGCGCTAGGGTCATAGTAGCTAACCTGCAAACAATTCTTTCTAGGATCCTGCATCCACTTGTTAGTCCAAACATTCCTTCTATGCTTAGGTATAACATATCTTTCACTATTCTTATTAGATCTACGCATATCAAACCTTATTTCATTTATTAGTGCCCTAGTTTTCAAGCTAGGACATAATATATCAAACATACCTAGATCCATACTTTAGAAATAAAAATTTCCACTTATCTTACTTCTATAGAGCAAAAATCTTTCAGATTTAGAACTTTTCACTAATCTTACCTTTATCAGAGAACTGAGCTTACAGATCTTACCTCTTTTCTTCAGATCTGAACTCTTTTCTTCAGATCAGGCTTCTTTCTTTAGCAGAGTGCTTTATAAATCAAGTAAAAATGTTGTGCACTAGAATGACAGATCTATGCATAGAGATTTCACAGTTTTAGGACAGATCTTTGCACAAAGCTTCTTCTTCCTTAGTTCCCAGCAATCACAGTTTCATGTCCCGACAACGGAACCATTTTTTGGCATAGGGGCAGACCCAGGGTTCAACACTACAACAACTCACCAAAAAAACCCTAGCTACTAGCCCTTTCGGCAACACCTGTGAAGCAGATGAAGTATCACCCAAGGTAGAGGCAGGGGTGGTTGCAGAACTCAGGTGTCTGCAACCTTAGCTGGGACACAAATCTGTGATTGTAATACTTAACAGAGCACTTAGCACCGATAGTTCATCGATATTTAACCACTATTCACTTCACAGATAAAACATAGCATCGCATCATTCAGTCAGATCTGATGTATCTAAGCACTTATCATATAGAAKTAGGTTAGATCTAGAAGATTCAAGCACTAAGAACATTCACATCGGTCAGATATAGCATCCATATACATCATTATCACAAAGCATAAATAGATCTATCTATMTATATCAAAGCACTTAGCCAATAAAGAAATAAACACATTAACACATTGCACAAAGTAGAGCAACACAACATATACGTGGTTGGCCCCCACCCTGGGGCTACGTCCACCAACTCTTCTTCTTTATTATCTTCTTCAATAGGTTACATGCAYAGAGCCTCAAAACCCTACTCCGCATAGGATAGAATATCTGCGCAGCTCACTAGATCCTCCTTCCCTGAGTAGATCTAAGCATAAAGCCTTCCACAGCCTCTTACACTGACTTGCACTTAGCTCTGCAAGTCTCACACAGTATGCATATAGCACTTACAATCCTTCAATCACATAGATCTAGCACTTAGCATATTAGCCTACCATCACATAGATGCCCATAGATGCCCCTCCTTACATTGCCTAGAAATCTATTTATACTTTACAAAATAGGCCTAAACATGGGTAAAGCCATGGGCCGACATCCCATACTCGTTACATAATCCCAAATCCCAAAAAGGGCCCAAAAAGGGGCCGAGATTCTGTGATCTCTGCTTCGTCTTGGACTCCTCCTTCGACAGGCTGTCGAAGTCCCAAAATGGGTCAAGCTTGACCAAGGATCTCCCAAAACTTGGTCAAGGGCCAACAAGTGAGCAGATCTCCTGTCCTCTGCAAAGTTGATCTTGAGGCTCTGTGCATGTAATAAGGTTGAAAGAAGCTAATAAAGAAGAACGAAGATTTGGTGGACATAACCCCAGGGTGGGGGTCAACCACGTATATCCTGTGTTGTGAATGCTTTTTGCTTTATATTTTCTCTCTGGTTTATATGATTAAATGCTTAGTGCATTGCTAAATGATGAATGAATCTAATATGGTAGCTTATTGTTGAACAATGTGAGTGAATGCTAGATCTGATCTATGATTAGTGTGATTAGTGATTGAATCTATTGGATCTGTCTAAATACTGCGCTGATCTGTTGTTAGGGTTTAAATGCACTGTAGAATAAACTAGGTATTGATGAACTATAACTGCTAAGTGTTATGTTAAGGTGTTACAATCACATATTTTCATCCCAGCTAAGGTTGTAGACACTGGAGTCCTACAACCACCCTTGCCTCTACCTCGGGTGAGACTTCATCTGCTTCACAGGTGTTGCCGAAAGGGTCAATAGTTAGGGTTTTGTTGGTGCGTTGTTGTAGTGTTGAACCTCAGGTCTTCCCCTGTGCCAAAAAATGGTTTCGTTGTCAGGACCTGAAACTGTGATTGCTGGGAACTGAGGAAGAAGAATCTCTATGCGAATATTTGACCTGAAACTATGATTGCTGGGAACTGAGGAAGAAGAAGCTCTGTGCGAAGATATAACCTGAAACTGTGAAAGATCCGTGCGTAGATCTGTCGCCCTAGTGCGTAGTATTCTACTTGATTTGTGAAGCTCTATGCTAAGAAAAGAAGTCCGATCTGAAGAAACGAGGTAAGATATTAACGCGTTGTGCTCTAATAGAGGTAAGAATAGTGAAAAGTTTTAGATCTGGAAGCTTTGTGCTCTGATAGAGGTAAGAATAGTGAAGAGTTTTAGATTTGGAATCTTTGTGCTCTGACGAAAGTAAGACAAGTGGAATTTTTTCTTTCAAAAGTATGGATCTAGGTATGTTTGACAAAATTTTTCCTAGCTTGAAAATTAGAGCACAACTAGAAGAAGGAAGATTTGATATAAGTAGATTTGATAAGAATAGTGAAAGATATGTTATACCTATGCATAGAAAGAACGTTTGTACTAACAAATGGATGCAGGATCCTAGAAAGACTTTTTTTCAAGTTAGCTACTATGATCCTAGTGCGTAGTATAGGAAAGGCTGAGGATCACTTAAAAGAAAACGAGGATTAACCCTTTGTTATAGTTGCAGAAGACCGAGACATCTAGCTAAGGAATGCCTTGGTAGAATATCTAGTTGTCTTTGTTGTAAATCTATGGACCATGAAGTTTTAGATTTCCATAGAATGATAACTAATATTGAAAAATTGAATATGAGACAAGAAGACCACGAGAAAGGTCAAGCAACTAAGACTATGGAAGAAACCCTGAAAGAATCAGAGATTGTATTGCTGCAAATGAAAGAAAACCTGAATGACCACTGAAATATCAACTTATCAGAGATCTTCAAAGAGAAAGAGTACATAGAAGCACAAATATGAGACTTCGACATTGACTGTGTTCTAGATAAAGAACCACAGGTGAATATTATGATAGAAATAACTTGGGAAACTTTAGGAAAGCCTGCTATGATTCCTTCATTGTGGGGAATAGGATTATTTAGAGGGAATTTGATAACCCTGTGTAGGAAGCTCAACCATATATCTATGAGGGCCCATGGAACTTTGACAGAGGAATAATTTGAAGTTGTTGAATTTATTGAGAACAACGCCCCATTTGCTATATTACTAGGAAAACCTTGGATTGAAAGGGATCATGACAGAAGGAAAGAATAAGAAGTTTTAGAGCAGAAGAAGAAAGAGCTGAAAGATTTCATGACTAGGAGGATCACACACTTGATTGTAGAAAATTAGAACAGATCAAAGCTATTTAAAACCAGAGACTTGGATGTCGACATTGGAAGAACAGAAGAAGACTCACAGAAGATTGAAGAACCTACCCTAGATAGAGAAGAAGTATTGCCCTTGAATTCTAGGAAATAATCTGAACAACGTGAAGTTACTATGCCAAGAGGAGATAAGAATCAAAATGGAAAGAGGAATACAGAGATGAAGCTCATTGGAAATCAATCTAGAAAACTAAGCAAGAAGAGATTAAAGATAGAAAAGTTACAGAAGGTTCAAGACGGAACTTCACAGAAGGAAAATTTACAAAACTGGAACTTCATCGGGATATCAGAACAACGTCACATGGCACTTTTCCATGGCGAAGCAATATAGATGTTGGGAATAGTATAACTATTAGACCGATACCCTGAACGGGTAGAAATGCATTTATGGTCAGAAAGCTCACCATCAGACCGTTGGGACCACGTCGTAATGGACCAAACTGAATTAATGAAGGCTTCTCGCCTGTTGGAGAGATCCATTGCCTAGTTATCTACTTATTCCGTCGAACCTTGCACCGATAACACTTTTTCCAACCATGATTATTTGAGCCCACAAATTAGTTGATTTCACACAGTGATCATCACACTATCACCATCCATCCCGTTGCATTGAGTAGTTATTCTTCAAACTTGTGATATTCAAACACGAGCGTGTATGTCCAAAGAACATAGTGCAATCAAAGAGTCTGTGAAGGAGGTACTCATCGACCTCATGAATGAAAGAGTAATGTCCTTGGGTATATAAGCTTCGTCGATGAGAGGAGTGCAAGCCTCTCCATCGACTGCTTACGGATCCAGACCATCTAGACCAACAGCGGAAAAGAGAACCAAGCATAGAGATGACCTAGAAAATGTGAAGCTAATACTGACCATATTACCCAACTACATCCCGCCTCTCACCGGCATAGTGAGTCATGATAGTGTGCCGAGAGATTTTGAATACACCATGGTTACTGTGTACCTCTTGAAGGGGATACGCGCAATTCGATCACAGCAGGACAAGATCACAGTGTTGAAGTTCAACGAATTCAACTTAGGATACCACAAGAACCATAGTATACTCACCCTGTATAGATACTTGACCAAGATGAAGGGGAAGAACTCAAAAATAATCCCCCAGCTGTGGACGATGAACCTCACGCAGTCCACCCTTTTGAATGTAATGAAAATCCCACACTTTGGAAGGCACCGGGAAGTTAACGCCTATGTAAAGCTCCTACTTTCATGTTACCATGGTGGCTACTTATGGCTTGATCGCCGTATCACAGTCGATTCGATGCTGATCCATAGGATCACCGGATTGAGTATGCAAGGACCCGACCTACAGGACTTCTATCCAAGGAAAGCCATAGATCATGCGTTAGCACAGAAGATCAAGGATACATATGAAGATGTTGAGAAGGGGATGCAAGGCTACAAGTAAGATTCCATCCATAATGGCACAGTGCACCTAGCATGCCAACTAATCGTCAGAAATCTAGTAGGGAAGAACAGACCCACGCAGGTTACAGGCTTTATCGTTGACCTCACGGGGAAATGCATGGAAGGTGTACAAATGAACTGGGTGAAGTACCTAGTTAATCAACTAGAATTAGACTACCGTGAAACACAGGATCAGGGCTACGAGTTCCACTTTAGCTGGCTCCTGATATTCATTGCGTTTGTTGCTTGGGAGATGCTGGAAGGTGTGAACTTCCTGGACATTGAGTCGTTCGAGCCACTTGCTATGAATTTCACCATGCTCTGGTACTCGAGCGATATGGGAAAATAGTGGCAGTCGAATGAAGTCTTTCACACATACTATCTCCAGCTGAAGAGGGTTATCGAAGTTGAACCTCGCATGACGTCGAACACCCTATAGTGGTTCCGACCCCTCATGAAGTTCCGTGCAGATCGACACTTCATCTATATTACTGTGTGAGAAGATGAACATAAGGAGGAGCTTCAGTCATACTACAAGCTCATAGAAGAGGACCTCGAGGAGATAACTAAGGAATGGTCAACAAACTTCCTTATCCCCACTGACCCTGCAAAGATGTCTGATCCTGAACTTAACAGCCTGAAGGTCGCTCATAAAGAACATGACACACCTGGAACTAGCAGAAGGAAGAAGACCAAAGAAGTCCAAGACTTAAGCAACACCTCAGAAAAGACTTCTTCCGTATCACTTGGTCGAGGGGGTGATGACGAAGTAGAAGAGATAAATGGCAAAGAAGATGAGTAGAAGCAAGGCAAAGTAACACCACCTAGAGATGAGACCGATCCCTTGAAGAAGACAGTGAAACATTTGAATTATAACAATGTGATTACCATACAATGAGATGTTCCAATTCAATTTTTTCCTGAATCCTTCCATTAAATTATCAAAGGATACAAGTTGGTTGCTTGCTATATGCATAAGCAAATTCCAAAAAGGAAAGAACTAGCTACTTTGTAGCTTAGCTTGTTCATTGCATTTTTATTTTATAATATTATTTTACCAAATATATTATATGGTGTTACTTTCTCTTTACACACAAATAAATAAATAAATAATATATATATATATATATATATATATATATAATCAAGGAATATAATATGTCTCATTCCAAACATAAAAGTTCCTGAAAAAAACACTTACGAGTTAAGTGATGGAGTACGAATAAGTTTCTAACAAACACTTAGGAATCAAGTGATATAGCAATGAGTAAGCTCCCAGGCTTGTGGCCTGATACACACACATAAATAAAGTTATATGTATAACCTATATTCTATTTAGAACACACATATCCAATGAATTAGGTTAGGCAATGAGATGGATAATTATGTGAATATTAATCAAGGAGGATTAATGGTATCATTCCAAACATTAAAGTTCATAAGAAACACTTAGGAGGAATTGAGTGGTGGTTTAGTGGATACGCTTCTAGGCTTTAGACCAAGAGATTAGATTCACACTTATTGAATAAATCCAATAAAACTAATACATGTATTAATTATTTTAGTAAAACATGGTAGAGTAGGCTTAATGGTTAAGAACATGTGTTTCCTCTTAAGAGGTTACAAGTTCAAATTCAGAGGGGGGTAGGGTATGTATACCTCCGTAGACTTTACCAGTCAAATCGCTAGGCGGAGGGGATCCCTTGTTCCATAAACAAGAAGGTCTCATACACCAATTAAATGTCTAACTTGACCATGACCTTAAAAATAGATTATTTTTATTATTATTATTATTGTAGGCGCAAACACATACCTTTTATTGAGTTTTTTCATTACAAAATTATAAATAGACATACCTACAAATTAAGCTATGAGTGTGGACACATATCTACATTGTTGGAAAGTTAACTACTCAAAGGATGGAAGGACCAATTATACCTTGATAAATAAGGGTGCTTACGTCAACGGTGTGCAACTATAGCATTTCAGCATGGAATGTACATGCGTTCTACGTTGAGCTAGTGTCAAGACATCATAGGAATGTGGCATTTTATGAAAATATTGTGTTTTATCATTTTTATTTATTTAATCTTTAAATTTGATAATGGTGATAAAAGTATATGAAAATGGTCACCTCAATACTTGTGACCAATGAAAAACCTGTTCTTCAAATTCCAACCTTTTTAAAATATTTTATTGATTTAAAAAAACTTGGATTAAGATTTATTTCAAACTTTGCAAAAGTTGAAGAAATTGATATAAAGTCAACCCTTATGGACTACAAAGCAAAACGTATAGTCCATGCTCAGGTAGGGAGTAATAAGGGGTACAAGTTGGAAGTGAAGAAATTAATATAAAGTCAACCCTTATGGACTACAAAGCAAAACATATAGTTCATGCTCAGGTAGGAAGTAATAAAGGTCCAGTTGGAAATAATAAGGGGTTCTTGTTAAAACAAGTGCATCATAGGAAGGAATATACTTTAAGCAAGCTGGAAGTAATAAGGGGTCCTTGTTAAAACAAGTGCATCATAGGAAGGAATATACTCCATGCAAGGAAAGTTGAGGAAAGTAGGGAGTAATAAGGGGTCTTTGTTAAAACAAGAGGCAAGTAGGGAGTAATAAGGGGTCTTTGTTAAAACAAGTGCATCATAGGAAGGAATATACTCCAAGCAAGGGAAGTTGAGGCAAAAACGTTGTCATAGTTTTTAAGTTAGTGGAAAGGTGGGGATATACATCATTGTTTTACCATCTCAACTCCACTTGTTAATCCTTTGGGAACATATTGAGAGATGCCTACTTTTAATATGTCTACACTTTGATCTACATAATTCAAAAATATCTTTGATATATTTTTTCCTACTATGTGACTCCTTGATCAAAAGGAAACATATACAAAAATGACAACTCTTGATATTTCTACCCAGAGATCTACCTACTTCAAGAGAATCCTTGATAGAAACTTGACTATAAGGAACACAAACAACACCCAAACCCCAAGTTTTGAATACAGGTTGGATATAGTTGAGAACACCCAAACTACCCCAAGTTTTGATTATTCGTTGGATATAGTTGAGATCTTCTTGTAGGTGTAGTGATACATCTAATGTAGTAGTGGTTAGAACTAGATTCACCAGTACAATTGAGTCAAATTCTGATGGCACATTCGACGCAAAACACACTTTATATTTTCGGGAGAACGACAAACAACGGACCCCCTCAAACGTCGTTTCACATGACATCGCTTTTCCAACGCCATAGCTATTGTCTCTATTGCGACGTTTCATGTGGACACGTGTCATCTTAGATTTGACTGTCCAAACCCCATATAGTTGTCGCTACAACGATGTCATAGACATCGGAATTCCGATGTCCCATTTCGTCAGTCTCCACTAAGTGTGTGCTATGGGAGCGACGTTATCATATGTCGTAATATCGATGTATGATAACGTCACTCCACCAACGGTCAGTTATTCATCTCCCACATGTTTGCTATGGGAGCAACGTTACCATACATTGTAAGACCGACATAGGGTAACATCACTCCATCGATGATTAGTTATTCATCTCTGACGTGTTTTCTATGGGATCGACGTTTCCAGACGTTGCAATAGCGACGCCATGTAGGTATTTTAAAAAAAAAATGTCAATTGTAGAGGGATGAGGATAAGGAGAAGGATGAGTGGAAGAAGCTAGAGAGAGATGTTGGATATCATGGAAAGCATTCTATTACCCAATACGTGACTTATGACTTGAGGTATGCATGTAGAGATCAACAAAAATGAATAAAAAAAAGAGGCAACACCAACTACATCATCATTTTTATTTGCACAAGGGTGTACAAAATCTTACGCTGGAGTGTGATGACAAGACTGTTGGATCATGTTGTCATTGATGCCAATGGTTTGATTGATTGATGTCAAGTGATTGATTGATTTCAAAGGATTGATTGATTGATGATTGATGTAATGTAATATGTATTGTCCTTGATGAGAATGCATAGATGAAGATGGATCAATGAGTTGTCATTGATACATGATGAATATGGATCGATGTGGTTTCATTGGTATATCATGCAGTGTTGGAAAAATGTATAGATGACTCATTATTGTCTTATCATGATTGATAAGGTGCACAAATGGATGAACTCCAAAGTGGTTCCCTTATGGTGAAATCCCTCATGGGAAGACACTTTGCAGATTGATTTATCCTAGAAGAATGGTTGGAGGACCCATGTTCTCATTATTGTCTTATCATGATTGATAAGGTGCACAAATTGATATACTTAAAAGTGGTCCCCTTATGGTGAAAGCCCTCACGGGAAGACACTGTTGGAAATGTTTAACAGGTTGTCATTGATGGAAAGTACAGCAATGAAGATGGCATGAATATAGGAAGAATGTAACAGACGGGCACCAGAAGTATTTTGGGAAGAAGCTGCACAACAACCTCGATGAATCTGCAGAGCAACCTCGATAAGATCAGAAGATATAGTGCAGAGGATGTTTGGTATGTTTTACAGGCAGCGTAAGCTTGTCATTGATGGAAAGTACAGCAGTAATGATGGCTTGAGTACATCACCGATGATCAACAAGCAAATAGAAGATAAGTCTAGGAAGATCGAATGATCGAAGGCAACGAAACAGTGACAAAATGATCGAAGGCCCAAGAAGCATTTCTGATCGTTGGATCCCATCCAAAATTCTCGACAGCATGAGGGCCATTAGATCTGAATAAAGACAAGAAGATGGTACTGAAGAGGAGAATAGATCTCAGGTGTCAGATCTGAGCACAGAGTCCGACCACCGTTGGATCGAGGAGAACCTGCACATTCTTTAAAGTGCAAGGAGTAGAGAGCTCACAAATCCCGACAGCATGAGGGCCGTAAGATCTGAATAAAGACAAGAAGAGCACGCTGAAGAGGAGGATAGATCTCAGGCATCAGATCTGAGTGCAGGGTCCAACCACCGTTGGATCGAGGAAAACCTGCACGATCTTTAAAAGTGCAAGGAGTAGAGGGATTACAAATCCTGGAAGCAGGAGGATCGTCCATCTCAGGGGTTTATGTGGACCGTTGATCCGACTCCCTGTCAGAGTTTCGAGGATCGCGTGTTGGAAATGTCAAAGAAACAATGCAACAAGAATCCCGATTTCTCGATATGAAAAATCCAGACGTAATCTGAGCTGTCAGATCAAGATGTGATCTAGACCGTCAACCCGACTCATGTCAGCAGACCACATCAGCTAGGAACACGTGGCACAACCAGGTAATGACAAGTGTCAGACTGATTCAACATTTCAGGCACATGTAAGTCACGAATCAGAGTGACATGTGGCAGTATTCAACACGTGTCAATCCACGTGTGACGTCAGCAGACTTACACCATGTCAGAGTTTCGAGGATCGAGAATTGGAGATGTCAAAGAATATTGACATCAAGAATCCCGAAATCGTGATGTGTGAAATCCCAACTGAATCTGAGCCATCAGATCAAGCTTTGATCTGGACCGTTGATTCCAACCAATGGAGAGGCATCGGGGATCGAGAGTTGAACATGTCAAAGAATATTGACATCAGGAATTCTGATATCGCGATATAATCTGAGCCATCGATCAAGCTTTGATCTGGATCGTTGATTCCAGTCAATGGAGAAGCATCAGGGATCGAGAGTTGGACATGTCAAAGAATATTGACATCACGAATCCCGATATCGCGATATGTGAAATCATGATGTAATCTGAGCCGTCAGATTAAGGTTGAATCTGGACCGTTGATTCCAGTCCTTGTCGAAGTTTCAGGGATCGAGAGTTGGACATGTCAAAGATTATTGACATCAGGAATCTCGATATCGCGATAGGTGAAATCGCGATGTAATCTGAACCATTAGATCAAGTGTTGATTGGAGGGCTACTGATGCACGACACAGTGAAACTACCAGAAACCATTGATGGCGTCTGCTAGAGAATTCGAAGAGACCCCTGTGTGATCGCTAGAGGAGATGAAGAGTCTCCAAGCTTCGTCCAAGTGAAGGAATACTATTCTTAGAAGGGATTGACCGATGGATGAGCATGGAAGCCTGTAACTAAAATAGAGAAGGTGAGGTCGACTGTCACAGAGAAGATGAAGAGTCTCAACTACCATAGAGGTTGAGGAATCTCAACATAACATCCAGTGATGTTGAACGCATGGGAAAACAACCAGAGAAGATGAAGAGTCATGATGATGATCAGACAGAGCACTTGAGAGGTGGAGGATAACGACACGGAGTCAGCATGCAGAGGCATTGTGAATATTGCATGCACAAGGTGCACAGAAGCTATAAATACATGGTACAGAGAAGAGATCCAGTTGTTGTTGCTGTTGGAGTTTGCTGTGGTTGTTGGTGGTGAAAGTGATTCATGTGTGACGAAGGAGGAGAGTGCAGCAGCTGAATTGCACAGAAGAGGAACTGTGCAGTGAATGGACATGGCGCACAGAGCATAAAAAGCAGAAGAACAGACAGCGCAAGTCATGTGTGCATAAAGGAAATGAGGCAAACAGAGCAACGAAATGCAACAGAACAGTGATGAGTCTGGTAAGCCATTGTTGAACATCATATCACTGTAATAAGTTTCAGAAGCAAAGATTTATATTTCAGGGTGGTTGGGTGGAGCTAGGGAGGACTGGTGTCCTCAAAGGTTCAAGTGGGTGCTTGAGCATAGGGAGTTGGTGCTTCCTTCTTGTTGGTGCTATAGAAACCAGGGAGTTGGTGCTTCCTTCTAGTTGGTGCTAGAGAAACTAGGGAGTTGGTGCTTCCTTCTAGTTGGTGCTAGATAAACTAGGGAGTTGGTGCTTCCTTCTAGTGGGTGCTAGAGAAAACAGAGAGTTGGTGCTCTCAGCAAGTAGAAGCTTGCAAAATAGAGGTTGTAGCCT
>JASDQU010100466.1:113843-126354 GCA_032191745.1 Picea mariana | reverse complement strand
CCCCTCTAAGTGTGGTAGGTGTGTCCAACAATTGGTATTAGAGAAAGCCTTCACTACAAGCCTTAACAAGCTTGAAGGAGATCCATAGACACACAAATGGATTATGAAATACCAATCCTTGATGAGGAAAACTATTCTACTTGGAGAATAGAGATGAGAGTGTATTTGAAGACAATGGGAGCAACTATTTGGAAGACAACCATTGGTGGATCAGTTCCGTTGAAGAACAAGTCAAAGTTTGCAGCTCAAAGGGAAGGAAAGAAGAATTATGCATTGGCTCTTAAGACCATTATTATTTGAATCTCAAGCCCTATCAAAGAAAGCATGGAACAATGCACTTCTGCCAAGGATCTATGGCTAAATCTAGAGGAGACATATCAAAGAAAGAAGGAGAAGGAAGATATTGAATACCACTCCATCAAGATTATCAAAGGTAAAGAATCTCCAAAAACCCTTGATTGTATTATTTCTAAATGTGATCTTGAAAACATTTCAAATGAAGACAAAGAATCAAGTGATAATGTTGGAAAAAAGGAAGATCTTGAAGATAGTTCAAATAAAGGTAAAGAACTTCCAAAGACTCTTGATTGCAATGATTCAAAATATGATGACGTTGAATTTTTCTCAAGTGAAGAATATGATCTAGAAATAGTTTGTGTAACGTTTGATGGAAATTATCCTATGGAAAGAATAGAAGAAGATCTATTAGAACTTAAAAAAGAAGTTGAAGAGGGTTTATATAGATATAGAAGTGATCATTTTTATACACACTATAACTATCTTTTAGATAACACTAAGAAGTTTCTTAGGAGAAGTCAAAGGCACATCTTGAAGTTAAAGGGAATTCTCAAGGAACAAGAAGAGAGAAATAAGACTCAATTAGAAGAAAAGGAAGAAGATATCACAAGACTAAAGAATGAAAAAGAAGATATGAAGGTAGATGATGAGATTAGCAAAAGTTTTGAAACTATTATTCATCTCAAGACCCAAATTGAAGAAGCCAAAAGGGTAGAAGAACTTTTGAAGAATCAAATTAATGAAAAGGAAGAGTCATGTGATAAGTTAGAAGCTGAAGTTGTTGACCTTAGAAAGAAGGTAGAGAAGTCAAACAAATTCTTGAATAGCTCACAAATCTTGGATGAGATCTTGGAAAGTCAAAGATCACCATGTGATAAATCAAGACTTGAATACAAAGAAGAATCTACACATGATGAAGCAAGCACCTCAAAGAAGCATGAGGTAAGTCCATCAAAGAAGGAAGACAATGTTGAAAAGCAACCATCTACACAAGGCAGGGAAAATTTCAAAAGAACAAAGCAAGGAAGACATCAAGAAGCTATCTTTGGGACACCAAAGCAAAGGTATGAAAGTATTTTTCATGGTCATTGTTATTCATGTAGTGAATATGGTCACAAATCTTTTGAATGTAGATCTTATGAAAGAAGATATAATGGAAGATTTTATAACACCATAATGTGTTGGAGATGTGATCAAGTATGACACATTGTTGTTCACTGTAACACCATGAAATGCTACAGATGTATTGGATTTGGCCACAAATCCCAGGATTGTTGGAACACAAGAAGAAAGTCTATGATGAGGACTTCAAATAACATGGTTAGAAGAAGGAATGAAGTAAGAAAGGGAGACATCTTTGAAAATATGGATGCTCAGAGATCAAGTTCTGGGGAGGAGGGACATCTACAGAAGTGGGTGAAGAAGACAAAGTAGTTATAACATAATGAAAGACTGAAGGGAAGTTCAAAAATGTCATCTATTGAGGCATACGCAGGTGACAGTGGTATCAGTCACATACATACGCAGGATGACCTTGTATAGGTTGTGTACATATGTGAGTTGTCTGTGCACTATGCATAGGGAATGCAGTTTGATGTGATGGTATAACTCTGTGATGCAGGGTCTAACATGGTTTATTGCAGGTTCTGACACTATTTGTTGTAGGTTTTCATGATTCTATATTGGATTATGTAAGGTGATGATGTAAAATAAATCTTGGATGCATGGCACTAACCCATGAGTATGGATTGATGAATTTTCTATTGAAGAACAATGTTGGTTATGAAAGTGACGTTATGATACCTTAGTTATGTGATATATCTTGATGATGTATTGGAAGATTACTTGTTGAAAAGATTGATGCATGCATTTAGCATATGGATGGGCTACATATTGGGACATGTGGTTGGTGAGTTGATGAGATGATCACGTTGTACATCATTGATGATCTATAGTTGATGCATGATTGGTACGTTTCTAGTACATTGGTAGAGGCACCTACTAACAGTTTGATTGGCACATGATTTATGGAGGATTTGGCATACATGTATGGGATTCATTATTTTGTGGTATTGGTGCATGGCGATGTACATGTTTGGTACACTCATGTATGGAATATGCTTGATATTACTTGATTAGCACAACAATTGGTATTTGTTTGAGATACATGATTGTGGCACTTGGTTCATGATGGAGACATATCATGAATGATATGATACATTGTTTGGCATGTTGGTAGATCCACATGGTTGGCATATTGGTAGATGCACATGGTTGGAATATTGGTAGATGCACATGGTTGGGATATTGGTGGATGCACATGGTTGGCATATTGGTTGAAATATTGGTAGATGCACATGTTGGCATATTGATAGAGGCATATGATTGATACATTCCATGGATGATATCTTTTGGCACATTGCATGATGTTGATGTACATAGGTGTTGTGCATGATGAGCACACATTTTTGTACATGATGTGCTTGGTTGATATTTTGCTCATGATTCTTTATTTCATTGTTGACATATCTTTTGCTTCATGATGCTTGGTATAGCATGAGTTTGATGCATGAATAGGTCCAAGGATCGTTATATGGTAGCACATTGTTCATCTCACAAAGAAGATAGGGGAGACATACCCATAGGGGGGGTCATTCTTCTTCCCATGATTCTAGGAGGAGATATTTATCAGATGCATACCTAGAAAGGAGCCCTATATTTGAAGAAAGAGCACAGAGGCATAATTCTAGGAGGAGTGATGGTCATAGGGGGAGTATGTTCGATGTATTTTCAGCATTACATCAAAGTGATATACCTTTTTCAAAAGGGGAGAGATTATTCATAGGAAGATCAAAGGCACTTAGACAGGGGGAGCATCCCCAAGGAAAGTTCAAGTAGGGGGAGCAGCCCCAAGAGGAAAATGGTCCTTTTCCATTAATGACAAAGGGGGAGATATAGTCACATTGATGTGATTGATGATTATTGATTGGGAGAGATAGTCACATTTGGGAGAGATAGTCACATTGACTATTGATGTAGAGAATGCCTTATCTACATGTTGACATCCATAATTGGTAATTGGTGTTGACATCAATATTGGTATTGCCATCAATGCCAAAGGGGGAGATTGTTGGATCATGTTGTCATTGATGCCAATGATTTGATTGATTGATGTCAAGTGATTGATTGATTCCAAAGGATTTATTGATTGATAATTGATTTAATGTAATATGTATTGTCCTCGATGAGAATGCATAGATGAATATGGATCAATGAGTTGTCATTGATGTGATGAAGATGGATCAATGAGTTTTCATTGATACATGATGAAGATGGATCAATGTGGTTTCATTGGTATATGATGCATTGTTGGAAAAATGTATAGATGAATCATTATTGTCTTATCATGATTGATAATTTGCACAAATGGATGAACTCCAAAGTGGTCCCCTTATGGTGAAATCCCTCATGGGAAGACGCTTTGCAGATTGAGTTATCCTAGAAGAATGGTTGGAGGACCCATGCTCTCATTATTGTCTTATCATGATTGGTAAGGTGCACAAATGGATAAACTCAAAAGTGGTCCTGTTATGGTGAAAGCCCTCACGGGAAGACACTTTGCAGATTGAGTTACCCTAGAAGAATGGTTGGAGGAACCATTCTTGTATGTGGAATAATGAGATGAATATCAAGGAAATTGTTGGTGAAAATATCCTAGATGGATAGTGCTTGTCATGCCATTTCCAGTGGTATGTGGAATGTCAAGTAACTCCTCATGGCTTGAGATTTATGGCCTTACGAAGATGAAGGACCCCCACATGAAGGCTTGAATCCCCCAAGGTCAAAGAAGTCAAAGTGACCTAAAAGAAGAAAACATTATTTAAACAATAAATGAAAGTGACAAAGTCAAGGTGGATTATTTAAATAATAAAGAGAAGTGACAAAATCAAGAAATGATAAAGTAAGGTGACAAAATCAAGAAGGAATATTTAAATGATAAAGTATTGGAGAACTTTCTATCTATGGAAAGTGGTTAACCCTAAAATAAGAAAAATAGGTTAAGTGACCTATAAATGGGTTAAGTGAACTAAAAATGGGTTAAGTGACCTAGAGGATGAAAGTATAAATAAGATAGCAATGGTCTCTTGTAGATCATCCTTTTTGTATCAATGGAGAGCTTCTTGTGAGAATATCTTTTGGAGTATTGGTGGAGAGCTTCTTGTGAGAGATTCTTGAGCATTTTTGGTGTGGAACACTTGTGAATATTGAAGATATATAGGTGAATGAGGTAACCAAAGGATATATAAGATGAATTTCAAAGGGAAGGTGAATAAAAGATGGCCAGAATTCAAGGGAGGAAAAATTATTTTCATGATGCTTTCTAAGGTATGTTATTTACATGTCATCTCACCATTGTTGTAATAACTTGTTTTCTATAATGATTCAGACCGTGAGATTGATATTCCATTGAGGAAACACATCCAAGTATATGTGGTAAAAAATTAAGCTTTTGGGTCGTTGTATTTTTGGAGAAACACTCCGTGGAAAATAGGGTTTGTGGCTAGTCTTGAAACTAGTCTAAAACATGTGTTTCGGGTAAAAATGTCATAACTTCTTCAAAACAGATCCAAATTCAGTGAGACCAATTGTGTTGGTTATATTACAGTATGTAGTATTCTTTGTAATAGTTTTAGATCAATTCAATAAATATTTCGTGTGGGGCATGCTCTACAAGGTCTCTCTCTAGAATAAGCCAAAATTCAGCAAGGTATGCCATTTTTGCTATAACTCCTTTTCTGAGAGGTTCAAAGTAGTGACACCTAGAGGAATTGCATAAAACACACTAAATAAATTGTGTATAATTTTCATATCTTTATTCATTACAGGTACAAAGTTATGATTATTTCAAGTTAGGGTTGTTGACTAATCCAAAACTAGTCATGGTTGAGACAAGCAGTTGATGAGTTGGCAAATACATGAGGTGTATAGTTGATGATGTTGGTACATATTGATGAGTCATTGTTGATGAGTATTTGACACATGATTGGTATATACTTGGTACATGGTTGGATGCACTTGTTTATGGTATAGGTTGATTACATGTTGTTTGAAACAGGTTGGTGCATGGTCAATGTACTTGTTTATGGTACATATTGATATATGTTGAGGATTGTTGGATCATCTTAGTTGGTGATGAGAATGTAATTTTATTCTTGCATATAAAGCTGGTTCTCTTGTAGAGTTGTACTCTATTCAGTTGTTGCTGAAAAACCCCCGGATTGAAGTCCATAATAAAAACAAAAATTGTACATACATCTTGTGTTCCTTGTGGAGATGATTTGTTGATGATATATTGTTGATACATGTTGTTGATATGTATTCAAATCTAACTGATTATTAATGACAACAATGAGTAATGAGTAGATGTCAAATGATAACTAATGAGTTTTGTGTAAGAGGGAAGTTTTTGGGAAAAAATCCCCACACTCATTCACCCCCCCCCGCCCCCCTCTAAGTGTGGTAGGTGTGTCCAAAAAAGACTCCTAATTGTTTTATTATGAGGTCCATTTTTTAGATATCATGACCACCTTTTTACTCCATGAGACCTCTCTTGGCCATGATTAATATAATTATGTTAGGATTTGTGAAATTGGTTGTTAATGAAATGATTTGGATGATTGAGTGTGTTATGTATCCTATTTTAGTTATGGTTTTGATGATTTCATGCATACCTAATGATATACTAGCCTATGGATCTAGCAAGTCAAAGTTCAATTAGTTCATTAACCAACATCTACATGAGATAAAAGGGGGTTTGTGTTCCCTTATCAACCTCCAAGGCCAACCAAGCCTTCAATGACCTAGGGCACCAAATCTAGCATCATATCCACTTGAATTGTTGGTTGAGAAGGGTTAATCTAGAAGGGGATTTTGTCCCTAAAACATAGGCCCCTAATTATAGGGATCTTAAGGACATGATCCCTTCAATCAAGGATTGATGAAGTGTTGATTGATGTAGTATTTTTTGCATAAATAAGAGTTAGGGATTAGCCTTAGCTAGTCTCATTTATTCTTGGAGAATTATGAACTCTTATAGATCTAACGAATTCAATCTTATGGAGGATGTATTGTTGTTAGGGATTAATATTCTAAATGAGACAGTTTACTTCCAAATTTCTCTCTTTTGGTAGTCTTTCTAGGTTCCTTGTAAAAGGATTGGGGAGGGCCCACTCAAGGATGAACAAAGAAACTATGTCTGGTGTTACATTTATTTTCTTTCAACTATCTTTGGTCCATGTTGTTTCTATTTTATGTCATGCATCATTTACTGCAAATATTCTTCATTACTTGTAGCAAATTACATCACGTCATTTCAAGTAAACTTCACGGTTTTATGTCATTCACGAGGATGTACTACTAAATATGTTCGCTTAAACGTTTCAGCAGGCCACTTCAAGTAGAAATAGCTATGTTTTCTAGTGCTTTGGTTCAACTTTACAATAGGTTAAACAAAGTATATTGAATTATTGTTTTAGTAGGTTAACTGAAGTAGGTTTAATTCCATTTTGTAATAGTTTTCTTTTAGCACTATAGTACAATAAATTAGTTATATAAACTTGGGCTTGCAACACTTCATTTTATCTCTCATTCATGTCAAGTTAAGTAGGGCTAGCCTTTGATTAGTCGGTTCTTTCAAGATCTATTTTGAAACTCTTTCCATTTAATCATTTTGCAAGTTTCCTTGCATTATTGTTGTATCATTTTCTAGATTTCATCCAAAAGGATGTGAGGCTACATCTCAAACTATCTGACCACATTTGGTAAAATCATATCCATAGTACATGCCCCATACCTAACATTTGGTTCCATTATATATATTTCCCATTAAATCCTTAATTTCTTCACCATTTCTTCATTTTTTTAGCTATTAGTAATCAATAATGGAAAAATGGAGTCATTGATTTCCTCATGATATTGTTGCTATTTCACACACCACTTCTTTTCATAATTGCTACCCTAGTCCTCTGGCTTGCAAATTATAAATGTGCATCTTAAATGAAATCCAAAATCTTGTTTTGAAGGACCTAGTAAATAGTTTTAGTTAGTTGTTGAAGGTAGATTAAAGAAAATAATAGAATCGTCAATGAGAGTTGAGCATTTGAGGACTAAGTGCTTGCTACATTTCATTCCCAAAAAAGTTTTAATTCTATCCCAAATAAGAATTTCATTCCATTTATACAAGACCATTTCCCATGACAACATTACATTCAAATCCAATTTTTATTCCATAACCATGGCTCTAAAGGATCTTCGTTGATAACATTCATAACATTATTCACTTGTCAAAAGGATCTTCATTGATAGCATTCATAACATTATGCATTAATTCTTATCCATGTTTTCTCTAAATCCTCATTCTGCTTGACAATTAGAAGTTGGATGTCACATTGACTCTCCTCTATTCTAGAGTCAAACATTTATTTTGTTGTATGTAAAGGGAATAAACATGGACGCAAGATGTTGCATGTATTATGTTTGATTATGGTGTTGGAATATTTTATTTGGTTCTTAGCAAGGCTCATGTAATTCACAAGTTGAGGAACCTGACCAAGTCACCATGGAGTAATTGCTTGCTACATTTAATTCCAAACAATGGTTTACTAATGTATCTGAACCAACAATAATTGTTTTACATTTCTACAAGACCATTGCCGACAACAACATTAAATTCAAATCCTATTTTTATTGGATAACCATGTATCTAATTACCTTTTTCTAGATCTAATTAATCGAGAATTGTGGGCATCACACTAACCATGGTGATTGGGTTGGGTTTTATTCCTAGCATAACCTAGATTTCATTGAAGAATGTTGTGATTTCATGGTAATGGTGAGTCTATGAATAACCAACAATGTGTTCATTCCATGGATATGCTTACCTTTTTCCAGGGAAAATAAATATGCACATGCAGATAGAACACCAACCATGGTGATTGAGTTGGATTTTATGCCTAGGACTTGTGTTTTATTGAAGAATATCAAGGCTTCATGGGGACCTAGTGATTGAATTCCAATCAAAGAATTATAAGGCTTCACGACGATGGAGAATATGTGAATAACCAATAATGATTACCACAACATCTTGTTTAGGTATTATTTTAAAAAATTAGTGGGAAATGCTAAACCCCCACATGCACTTCTTAATTTTTTCTAGAGACAAATTCCATAATAAATGCACTTCTTATTTCTTAACCATGGATGTAAGATTCCATGACTATCAATTTAGATAATATATAGTATAACAATTTTTATTCTCATGTTGGAACCTTGTATTTGGTTTATATAAAGACTCATGTCATTGACAAGTCTAGGAACCCTCGCGAAGTTATTGACTAAGTATTTTCCACATTTCATTTTTAACAAGTGTTTATTAATTCTATCCCAACCGACAATGATTGAATTACATTTCTACATTACAATTTCCCACAATAATATTACATGCAAATTCAATTTTCATTGCATAACCATATGTCTACTTACCTTGGTCTAGAGCCAATAAATATGCACATGTAGACAAAACATTGACCACAATGTTTGAGTTGGGTTTTATGCCCATGACCACTTACATTTTGTTGAATAATGTTAAGGCTTCATGGTGATGGTGAATTTGTGAATAACCAATAATGATTTCATTCCAAGGATCGACTTATTTGGTTCCAAGGCCAATAAATATAAAAATATAACACTAACCATGATGATTGAGTTGGGATTTATGTCTAGGACATGCATTTCGTTGAAGAATGTCAAGGCTTTGGGACCCAATGATTCCATTGCAATTGAAGAATGTTAAGTCTTAACAGGGATTTCCAATCTGGGAATAACTTGCAATGATTGCAGTCCATGACCCGACATCCCATTTAGGCATCTTTTTAACAATTAGTGGGAAATGCTAAAATCCCCACATAAACTTCTTACCTTGTTCCAAAGCCAAATTACATAACCAAATACAAATGTTATAGCATAACCACAGATAGAATATTACATCAATATTAATTTAAATCATATATAGTGGAAAGAGTTTTGATTATGGTGTTAAATCTTACATTTGGTTCTTAGCATGAATCATGTCAATGATGAGTCGAGGAACCTCACCAAGTCAACATGGATTAAGTGCTTTCCACATATCAATCATAATAATGGTTTACTAATTCTATAATAATTATTAATTATTGCATTGCATTCCTATAAGATCACTACCCACAAAAACATTACATTTAAATCCAATTGTTATTGCATAACCATGGATCAATTTACCTTATTCTAGACATAATAAATTTACACATGTAGGTAGAACACTAGCTACAATTAAGTTGGGTTTATTCCTAGGACAACTTGAATTTCATTGAAGAATATCAAAGATTCATGGGGATTCTTGGCATGGGAATAACTAGAAATGATTGAATTGCATCAACCTACTTACCTTATTCTAGAGCCAATAAATATACACATGTAGGTAGAACACTGGCCAAGATGATTACATTAGGTTTTTTGCCCAAGACTTGCATTTTGTTGAATAATGTCAAGATGTCACTGTTGGCACAGGGGCAGACCCAGGGTTCAATGCTAAAGAGCGCACCAACAAAACCCTAACTACCGGCCCTTTCTGCAACATCTGTAAAGCAGATGAAATCTCACCCAAGATAGAGGCAGGGGTGGTTGCAGGACTTAGATGTCTGCAACCTTAGCTAGGACACTGATCTAGGATTAAATCTTTTACAGGGCACTTAGCATAGATCCTTCATCAATATTTAACTTGTCTGGTACTTTGCAGATAGCACAGAGCATCGTAGTGAATACTTATACTGGATATGATTCAGTACTTAGCCACAAAAATATAGGTTAGATTCAACAGATCAAGCACTAAGCATCTTATATATTAGATCTAACGTTCATTCATATATCATCAGCACCAAGCATAACTAGATCTACTTAATCATATCAAGCACTCAGCCAAGAAAGAGATAAACACATTAGAGAAAAGAACACAACACTATACACATAGTTACCGTGGTTCACCCCCACCCTGGGGCTACATCTACAAAGTCTTCTTTATATTATCTTGGTCAAGCAGTTACAGCACAGAGCTTCAATGACCCTTACTTTGCACGGGACAGAAGATCTGCGTAGCTCGCTAGATCCTTCTTCCTTGCTCTTCAACACAAGACTACAACAACTTGCACTTAGCTTTTCGATCTCATGCACAGAGCACTCTAAGATACATCCGATCACACAGATCCAATTACTAGCACTAAGCTTTCAGCTATACATCACATAGATGTACTACATTACAATCATACTACTTCTCCCCTATTTACATTGCCTATTTATAGATTACAAAATGGGCCTAAGCATGGGTAAACCCACAGGCCAACATCCCTTTCCCGTTACATCAACCCAAAACCCTAAAATGGACCCAAAAATAGGTCTTGCTTCCTTAATTTCCACTTCGCGCTGCACGCCTTCCTTGGCAAGATTTCACAGTCCCAAAAGTGGTCAAATATGACCAAGTATTCTTCAAAACTTGGTCAAGGGCCAACAGGCCCCCAACACTCACCTATGACTCATCCTGAGTCACTCAGGTCTAACCAATTTCGCTTCGAACGCCTTGAGCTTGGCTCGAGCTGCTTCAACCTGTTGTAGTGCGATGACCTCTTGTTCAGTAAATTCCTGGATTACTGTGTCATTGAGTGGTCCTTCCAGGCATTGTTCTGTAGTGATGGCACCCTGTTCAAGTTCAAATCCTTGGCTTTCAAGTTCAACGAGCAGTTGGCATGCCTCCTCTTGGAGTGGTTGCAGTTGTTGAGAGACTTCCATCACTTTAGTTTGTAGCGTGTGTACTTGTTGTTGGGCTGTGCATTGTTTTGCAAACCTCTTCATTCTTTTGACTGGGGTCATGGAATTCAGTTTCTCTTGTAGCACATCTACATGCTACTTTGCTTCTTGGAGTTGTGCCTCCAATGTCTGCAATTCTGGATTCTCTGCAAGGGTTTCATAAGTCTGGGTGCTTATAGTGCTTAGTTTCCTACATTTCGAAGCCAAGGTTTTTAGTCGGTCAACTGCTCTTCGAGCAGTGGCCTCTCTTAGATCTCTTATCTCTTTGGGTGTCTTAGGCACGGTGCAGAGCTACAAATCTATGATGCACTATTGAAGTTGTTGGATTACTTCTTCTAGTTGGGTCACCTGCTGTGGGAGACAATCTTCCATCTTCACTTCTATGATCGTCACAAAGCGCATTTATTTGTGAACTCTTTCCTATACTTCAAGTTACTCTGCTAGCAACTGGTCCTTGCTCTAATGTAACTGTGCTTTTTCCTCCTCCCACTTCACTTATAAGGCAAGCTGCTCCTGTTCTGCCTTCCTCTGTTGTTCTCCATGTGTGCTCTGTTCTTGCACCAAAGCTTGGGTGGCTTGTGTTATGTCTTCTTGAGCTTTTCGAAGGTGAGCTTCGACTTTCTCAGTGATCTAGCATAATTGAGTGAGCTCATCACCTGTTCCTAGTATTTCCATTATTAAGGGCGCCATAGAAACTGCTTATTTGGGACAGAGTGCCTACTGCACTTCTTTGAGTTCGCCCATGATCCGACAGAATAGCTCCTCCTGCTTTTCTTTTTTCTTTTCTGTGAGCTCCAGGGAAACATCATTCAGTGCGACAATTAAGAAGGCGAAATCATCCGGGGTAAGGGTAGTTTTAAGCATGGTCTGGGTGGCCTTATCTTTATTTCAGGATGAGGGATCTGGTGGGGTAATATTCCTTTTCTCGGAGGGATCTTCCTTGTCCCTAGGCAGAGTAACCTCGCCTTTGCTCTCTTCAACTTCTGTGCCCCCTAGTTCTTAGGCATCACCTCCCTTTGTAGGTGAGAGCGAAGTAGTCTTCGTGGATGTGTTGTGTATATCTTGAACTTCCACATCCTTCTTAGTCTTGTGTGGTCTTGGTGTATCCAGCATAGCTTCAGGACTATCTACGTCATACATATTTGCAGGGTCTGCTGCAACAAGGAGGTCTATCGACCATTCCTTGGTAATCTCCTCCAAGTCATCTCCTATCAGCTTGTAATATGACTAGAGTTGTTGTTTGTGCTCATCTGTGTGTGCTGTGATGTAGGTGAAGTGACAATTTACATTGAATTTCATCAAAGGTCTAAACCTATGAAGC
>JASDQU010100466.1:76184-96579 GCA_032191745.1 Picea mariana | reverse complement strand
AGGGTCTGCTGCAACAAGGAGGTCTATCGACCATTCCTTGGTAATCTCCTCCAAGTCATCTCCTATCAGCTTGTAATATGACTAGAGTTGTTGTTTGTGCTCATCTGTGTGTGCTGTGATGTAGGTGAAGTGACAATTTACATTGAATTTCATCAAAGGTCTAAACCTATGAAGCGTGTTGGGTGTGATGCACAGTGTAGACTGAATGGAATTCTTCAACTGAGTGTAGTAAGTGTGGAAGATGACATTGGATTGCCATTGTTTTTTCATGTCGCTGGAGTACCACAGTGTACATAACTTCATGGCCAGTGGTTCAAAGGGTTCGATCTCCGAAAAAGTGGCTCCCTTAGGCAGTTCCCAAGCGATGAGAGCGATGAGTATGAGCAACCAGATAAAGTGGAACTCATACCCTTGGTCCTGCGCTTGTCTAGAATCAAGCTCTAGATGATTTATAAGGTATTTTGCCCAATTCATTTGTAGTCCCTCCGCGCACTTCCCTACGAGGTCAACTACAAATCCGGTCACCTATGTAGGTCTATTTTTTTGGACTAACTTTCCTACGATCAGCTGGCAACCAAAGTGTACTACTGCATTCTCAATGGAGGCTACCTTGTAACCTCTCGTGCCTTTCTCCAGATCACCATATGTGTATTTTATTTGTTGAGCGAGAGTGTGATCTGCGGTCTTTCCCAGGTAAAATTCCTATGGGTCAGGGTCTTGCATGCTTAGCCCAGTGATTTGATTGATCAGAATCAGATCCACAGTGATGCGGTGGTCCAACCATAGGTATCCTCCATGGTAGCAGGACAACAACAATCTAATGCATGCATTTACTTCTTGATGCCTCCCGAAATGTGGAATCTTCATCACATTGAGGAGGGTTGACTGTGCAAGGTTATGGGTCCATTGTTGTGGAACAATATTGGGGTTCTTTCCTTTTGTAATAGTCAAGTACTTGTGCGGGGCTAGCATACTGTATACCTTGCGATCTCCAAGGTTGAAATCACTAAATTTCAGTGTGGTGAGCTTCTCCTGGTCAGCATGAACTATGCGCACCCCTTTCGGGAGGTACGCAGTGACTACAACATAGTCGAAGTCTCTGGGTATAGTGTCCCGATTCATTGTTTCTCTTAGTGGTGGAATATATTTAGGCAAGATGCTTGGCATCATTTTCATAGTGGCGAAGTCGTTTCCGAGCTTATATCGTCATTTCAAAGGTGGTCGGGATGGTCCTGCTTGAGTAGTGGAGGGGGAAGCTAGAAGTGCACCTGAGGATGATGCCTGTACACCTGTAGACATTCCTCATTCTGACATGACTCTCTCAGTCATTAAATCAATTAGAACTTCTTCAACAATTTTCTCAGCAGTGTTGAGCTTGTCCGACATACAAACTTGGGTCAGCTGGCTTGGGTGCAAAAAGGAATTCAGAGACTACAGTGAATATTAAGGCAATGATCTCAGGGTAAGTAAATCTTAGGGTTTGTGCTCAAATTCTCAGTTAGAAAAAAGTATTCTCGGTGTGTGGCATGATGGGTTAAGTAGGCAATCTCAACAATGGTCTGCTTGCAACGGACATGGGGCCTTCATTAACTCCGTTATATCCATTATGGTGCTATCCAATGGTCTAGTGGTAACCCATAACTTCTTTATGATCTATTCGGAGCGGTGGTTGAATGGGTATATCGATTCCAATGACTATATTTCTTCGTCATGGCGAAGTACTCTATGTCATTGTTCTAATATCTCGACGAAGTTCCAATTCTGCAATTCTTCTTGCTGCGAAGTGTCCTCTAGAACCTTTGGTAACCTTATAGTATTATCCCTTTTCTTTCTTAACTTCCTAGCCTTCTTCCCAGTAAGCTTCATCTCAGTAATGATTTTACCATTCTGATGTTTATCTTCTATGGTCTTAGTTACTTCGTGATGTTGAAACTCTTTCCTAGGGTTCCTTGATAATACTACTTTTGTATCAAAAATAGGTAACTCGATCTTCTACGGGTCCTCAAGTGTTCTCTTAGCTTCGACATCGGAGTTTCTAATATTAAATATCTACAATCTGCTCTTCTGTTCTTCAATTAAGTGCGCGATCCTTCTGGTCATAAAGTCTTTTAACTCTTGCTTCTTCTGTTCCAAAACTTTTTCTTCTTCTTTTCGTCTGGCTTGTTCTCTATCAATCCAAGATTTTCCTATGAGAATGGTAAAAAAGGTGTTGTCTTCAACAAATTTAGTGATCTCAAAGTCTTCCTCTATCAAATTTTTATTGACAGTCATAGGTATCCAGGTGAGCCTTCCACATAGGTTTACTAGATTTCCTCTAAAGAAACTTGTTCCTCCTAGGGAAGGGATCATGGCAGGCTTTCTTATAGCTTCCCAAGTTCTTTCTGGCATAATGTTCACTTGTGTTTCTTCATCAAGAGTACAGTCAATATCAAAGTTCCCTATTCTTGCTTCGATTTGCTCCTTTTCTTTGAAGATCTCTGATAGCCTAACATGTCGGTGGTCATTCAAGGTATCTTTCATCTGTAGCAATATATTTTCTGATTCTTTCTGGGTTTCTGCTATAATCTGGGTCTCTTGATCTCCTTCAAGGTTTGCTTGCTCCATATTCATCTTCTCAAGCCTAGCAATCATTCTAGGGAAATCCAGTACTTCATGGTCCATGGCCTTACAACAGAGGTAACTAGGTCTTCTCCCAGGGCATTCCTTAACAAGATGTCCCGATCTTTTGCAACTACAACAGAGGGTTAATCCTCTCTTTCATTTAGATGTTCCCCAACTCCTTCTGTACTGCACACCATGATCATGGTGGCTAGCCTGCAGAAAACTCTTTCTAGGATCCCGCATCCACTTGTTAGTCCAGACATTCTTTCGATGCATAGGTATAACATATCTATAACTATACTTATCAGATCTATTCATATCAAACTTTATTTTATCTATTAATTCCCTATTTTTGAAGCTAGGACATAATCTATCAAACATACCTAGATCCATGCTTTAGAAACAAAAAAAAAAAAATCAGTTATCTTACTTCTACAGAGCACAAAGCTTTCAAATCTAAAAACTTTTGACTATTCTTACCATTATCAGAGCAAAGAGCTTACAGATCTTACCTCTTTTCTTCAGATCTGACCTTTTTCCTTCATAAATTTTCCACTTTTACTTTTCTTAAAGCATAGAGTGTTCATATATCACTTCTTTTCTTCTGTATCAACCTCTTTCTTGTAGATTTGACCTTTCCCTTTCAGATCTGACCTCTTTTTCTACAGATCTGACCTTTTCCCTTCAGATCTCACCTCTTTTTCTGCAAATCTGACCTTTTCCCTTCAGATCTGACCTCTTTTTCTTGGCACAAAGCTTTGTAGGTCAAGTAGAATATTGCGCACTAGGGCAACAGATCTACGCACAGAGCTTAGTTCGCACAAAGCTTTTTCTTCTTTTGTTCCCAGCAATCATAGTTCCTGTCCCAGCAACGGAACCATTTGTTGGCACAGGGGTAGACCCAGGGTTCAACGCTCAAGAGCGCACCAAAAAAACCCTAACTACCAACCCTTTCGACAACACCTACAAAGCAGATGAAGTCTCACCCGAGGTAGAGGCAGGGGTGGTTGTAGGACTCAGATGTCTGCAACCTTAGCTGGGACATTGATCTGGGATTATATCTTTTACAAGGCACTTAGCATAGATCCTTCATCAATATTTAACCCGTATGGTACTTCGCAGATAGCACAAAGCATCGCAGTGAATACTTATACTAAAGATGATTCATTACTTAGCCACAAAAATATAGGTTAGATTCAACAGATCAAGCACTAAGCATCTTATATATTAGATCTAACGTTCATTCATATATCATCAACACAAAGCATAACTAGATCTACTTAATCATATCAAGCACTTAGCCAAGAAAGAGATAAACACATTAGAGAGAAGCACAAAGAACTATACACACAGTTACCGTGGTTCACCCCCACCATGGGGCTACATCCACAAAGTCTTCTTTATATTATCTTGGTCAAGTAGTTACAACACAGAGCTTCAATGACCCTTACTTCAGACGGGATAGAAGATCTGTGCAGCTTGCTAGATCCTTCTTCCTTTCTCTTCAGCACAAGACTACAACAACTTGCACTTAGCTTTCCGATCTCATGCATAGAGCACTCTAAGATACATCCGATCACACAGATCTAGTTACTAGCATTAAGATTTCGGCTATACATCACATAGATGTACTACATTACTATCATAGTACTTCTCCCCTATTTACATTGCCTATTTATAGATTACAAAATGGGCCTAAGCATGGGTAAACCCACGGGCCTCCATCCCTTTCCCGTTACATCAACCTAGAACCCTAAAATGGACCCAAAAATAGGTCTTGCTTCCTTAATTTTCACTTCACGTTGCGCTCCTTCCTTGGAAATCTTTCACAGTCCCAAAAGTGGTAAAATATGACCAAGTATTCTTCAAAACTTGGTCAAGGGCCAATAGTCACGGGGACCCAATGATTGAACTCCAATTTAAGAATGTCAAGGCCTCATGGGAATGGTGAATCTAGTAATAACCAACAATGATTGCATCCCATGACCCAACATACCATTTAGGAATTCCTTTGAACAATCAATGGCAAATTCTAAAATCCCCACATGAACTTCTTATCTTGTTCCAAAGTGAAATTCCATAACAAAAATGCACTTATTATTGCACAACCATGGATTCTATATTCCATGAGTATTAGGTTAGATTAGATATAGTGAAGAGGATTTTGATTATGGTGTTGGAATCTTGGATTTGGTTCCCAACAAGGCTCATGCCATTAACAAGTTGAGGAACCTCTCCAAGTCACCGTGGACTAAGTCCTGGATGCATTTAATTCCCAACAAGGGTTTACTAATTCTATTGCAAATAGAAATGATTGTATTCTATTTCTAGAAGACATTGCCCATAATAACATTATTTTCGAATCCATTTTTTATTGCATAGCCATGGGTTTTCTTACCTTTTTCTAGAGTCAATAAATTTTCACATGTAGACATATCAATAACCACAGATATTGATTTGGGTTTTATTCCTAGACAATTTGGATTTCACTAAGAATTCCAACACTTCACTAGGATTGTGAATCTAGGAATAACCAACAATTATTAAATTACATGGACCTGCTTACCTCACTCAAGAGTTGACCTAAAAATAAACTAAATAGTTTACCTAAAAAAGATAAATTAATAAAATTCCAAATAACTAGTTATTAAATCATTTTTTTCTAGGTTACAAAGGCCAAGGAATCATCATAGACATAATCCTGTGATACCATTGTTTTTTCCTGCTTATTAAACTTGCAACTATTAGTGGTTCCTAACTCTGTGATTGAAATAACCTATTTCTGCAACATAAGTACTCTAAAAGAAAATAAATAAATAACATTCAAGCAAAATTAAACTACAACTACAACATACACAAAACATACCCAATACCTCACCTCAGAGTGCCCCCCCTCAAAGGTTCAATTTGTGCACTTGCTATAGAATTCCCAAAAACTCTTAAAAGGAAATCATGCACCCTAATGATATTTGACATATATATTAAGTGAAAGAGTGTTAGAATACTAACAATATATGTACCCGCCCCCCCCAAAGATGAGAGTGCCTTATTTATATAACACAACCAACGTATCTTTCCGTTCAAAAATAGGGATGACGAAGCTCCTATATGCTTCGGGGTTCGTTTTAATTACAAACTGATATTTGCAACACTACGATCCATAAGTGATCACAATCTCCTGAAACAAAATTAACATGATAAGAAAACTCAATTCATTTTCTTATCAAACCTTGAAGCATGCGGGCATCGTGGCTCTATTTTCATAGTACAAGATTAGATCGGTTGAAGGTTGGCATACTCATCAATTCCTCTGGACAAGAAAAGGCACAAATTTGTTGCAACATGTAATATCCCTAAGGCCGAACCCAATTGCAAAGGTAAATACAAATGTACATAAGTTGGTGAGCTGACTTGATATCATTTTGGTATGCACATTTCATGGGATAGTGTGCGCATGTACTGCGTAGTAAAATGAGGAAGTGTGCATATTCTGGGATACCGCGCAACATCTTAAGTGCGCGCGATGTAGAGGCCAGGGAGCCTTGTGTATCTGATATGTTTTATAGGTTGGTGAGCCAGTATTATAAGCTAGGATGCTTATGTTTTGATTAGGCTGGAGAGCCTAATCAAAACATAAGCATATCTCATATCTCATATTTAATATAAGATACATCGTTGTGTGCAGACCAACCCCAATAAAAGAGATGGGGGACTAAACTCCACTAGTTAGGGAAAGGAAAGGGGCTAAGTTAAGGAATATTATATTAATATTTCTTAAATCATAAAGTATGGATAATTATGTTATCCTAAGTTCTAAGTTGAGTCCAAGTGGGCCAAAGTAGCTTCCAACATGACAAGTGTCAAGTTGGGGGCATGCATACATATTGTTGGACTTAGTTTATTTCCGGGGAACTCTCCATTATTCGAACCATCATCTTTCCCATGAATCATCCATCACTGAGATATACAATCAATCATCCATGAATATTGGTAGCCATTGAGCTATCCATTATATCTTCATGACTTTACCTGAACCCGTATCCAGAGCCTTTTGTTGGGTAACTATTATCTTGGGGGCGGGATTTAAGAAGTGGGTCGTCAGGCCCATGGGATATTGAAGAGGCGGGTTGTCAGGCCCATGAACAATTCTCTAGGTGAGAGAATTGTTGGGGATTGATTTACTGAAGGTTTTGAACTACAACTGCAGGGCTCTGAGACTTCCTACCCGACCTGTTGTTGAAGCCCTGGAAGGGAAGTGGGGTAGTTGAGGGACTGTTGAGCAGAGAAGGGGCACACTTCCTTGGGTGGGACAGACATGTGGGGAATGAGGGACTGTAGGTTGTTAGTTGAGTGAACACCTGAGACAGAGTCTTTCCTGTTGTTAATGAGCCTTTATCCTGGTTAGGAACCCCTTTACCCAATGGAGTTTAGACCCAGCTCGGGGGTGACTCACTGTTGAGAGTGATGAACAGTGTGTTCTAAGGATGGGAGGTTCATGGAAGGTGTGCACGCAGTTGGTGATATTCTCACAAAGATAAGTGTCAATTGTGTGATTAATTTACATGCTGCATTGTTATTCACGTGTTATTTTTATGGTTTTATCCTATGCGTGATTATAGCTGTCTTTATGCTTATGAGTATTGCATGTATATGTTTACTGCTATTTCAGTGTGAATCCATGCATTTGCATAGCGTATTTTTCTGTTCACGTTTTATATATTAATCTTCCGCAAGAATTATGTGTGTGCATGTGTTTTAATTGTTTGCAGTTAGAAAATTATATGTGACATAACTTAGTTAGGATGCTAAGTATGTTACAGTATGTTTCGCACAGAGAACGAATGTGTTCTCTGGTGTAGCGTAGCCCGACATGAATGGTAGGGGACATTAAAAATTGGTATTTGAGCATGAAAGAGTGTTCTGGAGTAGCATGGTCCGGCCTGTTGAAGGCTGGGAATGTTACAAAGACGGTTTCAGAGCTAAGTAAAGCGTATGAGGAGTGGAATGTCCCATCCTGTGGGTGTCTGGGTGTGTCACAAATTGGTATCAGAGCTTTAATTTTCAACACTGAGCCTGAATGGGCCGGGAAATTTGAGTTGAAGAAAAATGTCATAGAGGATTTATTTCGAAGTGGCCAAATTTCAGTTGTAGAGCGTCCATGGCAAAAAGTAACAACAACTGGGCAGAAATGGGGAAAAGCCCTAATTTCTATGGGTGAATTCATGAGAAAATGGAGAAATTCGGTCAAGTGATGAAATATTACTAATTTAATATCTGTCCTAGCAAATTCGAACCTAGAATTAGTCGAATTTGAAGTTACAGTGAAGCCATAACAGATGGAGCAGAATTCACGAGGATTGGATGCGCATAAAGGTGAATGTGCACAGTGGGGCGCACCAAAAATGCATGATGTGTAGTGGAAAGCATGTGATAGTTAAAATTTGGCACTGTGCGACAAGATATTGGCATGTTGGTGCGCACGTTAAATTTTGGTACCGCATGAAAAATGTTAGCATGCAAGTGTGTGCAGTAACTTTTGGCACCGCGCGGAAGAATATGGTGTGCGGGTGCGGTAAATAAACTTAGCATTGTGTGGAGTGCACATGCATAAGAAGGTGTGCGTGATGTACACACACATAATAAGGATGCGTAGGGTGTATGCAGTATTAGCAGAGTGCAGAGGAGTTTGGTTGGCACGGGCGTAATATGGGTATATGTTGTCACACGATAGTTAGTATGGTGCGTGAAGAATATTGATGCACGGTGAGGGCATATTGAATTTTGACATGGTGCAATGCATAGAGTGAAATGCATGTGGAATATCAGTGCACGATACAAAAACTGTGCACAACGGGTAATAGTGCAAGAACCAAAACTGCACATGGTAGTTATTGGCGCGTGACACAAAAGTGTGCGCATGTTATTGGCACGACAAAGAAGTGATACACCGTAGCTTAAAAGTGCACGAAGAACGATTTAACTTGTGATTTTGCAGCACATGGAAAATACGGGTGCACAGATTGAAACTAGTGCGCGCGAAGTTGTTTGAAGGGGGAAGAACAACAAAAACAATGAAGGGTAAATTATAAGACCCAACTAGCTCCATGAAGCCATAACTTTCTACTCAAGACTCGGAATTGAGCATGTGAGTAGGCGTTGGAAAGGTATTGGATAGTGGAAAATAATTATCACCCAGAAAATTGATTTGGGAATTCAATGTTTCAGGAAATCAGAATAAAGGCTTCTGATAAATTATTGAACCAAAATGGTTCATATTTTTCATAAAATTGTTGAAACAGTTAGTCTGACAAGTTTTATTGGCTGCACATTTTGTAGAGTTAACAACAACTAGATCAGATCAAGACCAATGTAGAGTCCATAGGAATAGAAGAGGCACAGGGTAATTATAGTCAACAAGATGAATTCAGAGGGATGAATGTTCATTTGAGCATGGAAGGAACAAACTCCAATGGACATGGTGAAGAAAGGGATGAAAACATAAATATGGCAGAGACCATTAAAAATTTATAGAAGGATGTTCAAAGCTATAAATATGATAATGAAAGGATTATGAGAGCCAAGGAGCAGCATGATGACTTCAACATGAATTTATTGGAGAGCTTGAATAGAATAGAAAAGAAATTGGATAAGGAGAGTGGCTCGAGCAAATTGGGAAGTCACAAGTCTCATGATGAGAAAAGAAAAACAATAAGTGTTAGCAGGAGTCACCACCACTACCGAAGGAATTCCAATAAGAGATCACAAAAAAACTCAAGTCCATCCCCTGTCAGAAAGTATGAGAGGTCTGGGGTGGATGAACTGTGAGGAGAAATGAACAAAATGAAACCTCTTACATTTGATGATGAGCACAAGAAGGATGAAGATGCAAAGACATGGATGCTGGGCATGAAGAAGTATTTTCAATTGCACAATTATTCCTCTCATGCAGAGGGTAGAATTTCCATCTATCAACTCAAAGGAAAAGCATCCATGTGGTGGGATCATCTTGTGAAGGTGCAACACATCAAAGAGAAAAGTTTTACTTGGAGAAGATTCAAGAAGTATTTTGAGAAGAAATACTTGACTAAGAGATACTATGAAAAAATGAAAAAGTTATTTGAACTAAAGCTTGGGAGTATGACAATTGAGGAATATGAGAGAAGGTTTCTAGAACTATTGAAGTATGTCTCTTTCATCAAGGATGAGACAGTCAAAATTCAAAGGTATTTGAGTGGATTGCCATCATTCATCAATGACGAAATACAGTATGATGATCCCAAGACATTGGAGGAGACCATAAGGCGAGCTAAATGCCTATATGATTAACAAAAATCAAGTCCAACATTCCAAAAATCTTGGGAAGAAAAAAAGAAATTCAAGATGGATCAAAGGAAGAAGGGGTCTAAGCCACCATTCTTCAGAAATAGTCCACAGGGACAGCAAACTCCTAAGGAAACCAGAATGATGGACACAGGAAATCAAAGGCCAAGGCAACCACCTATTCAATGTTTGGGTTGTAAAGGGGATCACATGTTCAGAGATTGTCCTCACAAAGGTGAAAAAGGGAGAACTGTTCATAATGTACAACAAGATGAAATAGTGGAGGACATGGATAGAAATATACCCAGGATCTATGCATCCCTGGACAACAAGTAAGTAGAATATCAGTCACATATGATTGAAGTGGAAGGTATGATCAACAACCAAACCATTGCTATTTTAATTGATTCAGGAGCTAGTCATAGTTATATAGATCCTAAGGTGGTGGAAAGTTTTCATTTGCCAAGAAGAAAGCATGGGAAATCTTGGTTGGTTCAGCTGGCTATAGGAGCCAAAAGAAAATTTAATGAGATGGTTAAGTCATGTCTTATTAACATGAATTGACTAAACACCCAGGCTGATTTGAACATCTTGCCTTTAGGTTCTGACGACTGTCTAATTGGGATGGATTGATTGGACCAACAACATGCCATCCTATATTTCCATAACAAAGCATTTACTTTCTTGGATGAGGAAGGGAAACTAAGGAAAGTGCAGGGAATTCCCAGGGCAGTAGCCATTAGAGAGATTTCAACATTGCAGCTGAAGAAATGTTACAGAAAAGGGTGTCAAATATTTGTAGCTCATATGGCGGAGACACATAGGGATAAGGTGGAAAATTTGGAAGATTATGAAGTCCTGAAAGATTTTGAATATGTTTTCAAGGAGGTACCAGGACTACCCCCAAGGAGGGACATTGATTTGTCTATAAATCTAATGCCTGGAGCAACTCTAGTGTCAAATACTCCTTACAGAATGATTACACCAGAGTTGAAGGAGTTGCAAATGCAACTTGAAGAGCTTCTGAAGAAGGGGTATATACGCCCAAGTGTGTCACCTTGGGGTGCCCCAGTATTGTTTTTGAATAAGAAATATGGAACATTAAGATTGTGCATTGATTTCAGACAGTTGAATAAAGTGACTGTAAAGAACAAGTATCCTCTGCCAAGGATTGATGATCTTTTTTATCAATTGAAGGATGCAAAGATCTTTTCAAAGATAGATCTCAGGTTAGGATACCATCAGGTAAGGATTAAAGAGGAAGAGATTAGTAAGACTACTTTCAGGACAAGGTATGGTCATTATGAGTTCATAGTGGTGCCATTTGGGTTGTCAAATGCACCAGTTGTTTTCATGTGCTTAATGAATGGTGTTTTCCGAGAATATTTAGACAAGTTTGTCATTGTATTTTTGGATGACATTCTCATATATTCCAAGTCAAAAGAAGAGCATGAACATCATTTGATGATGGTTTTGCAAGTATTAACGGAGAATCAATTGTATGCCAAATTGAGCAAGTGCTCATTTTACTAGAAGCAAATTCACTATTTGGGGCACATCATTTCAAAGGATGGGATAGTAGTGGACCCTGAGAAGATAGAAGCCATTAGAGAATGGCTAGTCCCAAAGAATGTGACAGAGGTGAGATCATTCATGGGCCTTGCAGGATACTATAGGAGATTTATAGAAGGATTTTCAAGGATTGCACACCCAATCACTTCATTGCAAACAAAGGGTGTGAAGTTTCAGTGGACATTGGATTGTGAAAAGAGTTTCCAACACTTGAAACAATTATTAACAAGTGCTCCAATATTAAGGATAGAAAACCCAAATGAAGACTTCATTGTATGCATAGATGCATGTAAAGAGGGACTTGGTGGAGTCCTCATTCAAAATGGGTTCATTATATGTTATGAATAAAGGAAGTTGAGGGAGCATGAAAGAAACTATGCCACTCATGATTTGGAGTTGGCAGCCATAGTACATGACTTGATGAAATGGAGACACTACCTCATGGGAAAAAGGTTTGAGATGAGGACAGACCACAATGGTTTGAAATATTTGTTTGATCAACCAACTTTAAATGCTAGGCAAAGGAGATGGTTAGAATTTCTAAGCAAATATGACTTTGATATAAAGCATATCAAGGGGAAAGAGAACAAAGTGGTTGATGCACTCAGTAGAAGAGTGCATGAAATGCATGCTACAACCATTAGCATGTATCAATCAGATTTGAAACACATAATTATAGACACTGCCAAATCAGATTTACAATACAAGAATTTAGTGGCAAAATTACATCAAGGTAATTTGCAGTAGAAAATTGAAGAATACAAGCTAGATGAGGATGAAATTCTCATATACAGGGGAAAAAATTATGTACCAAATTCTCAGGAATTGAAAAATCTGATATTGAGAAAAATGCATAATGTGCCTTATGTTGGGCACCCAAGATATCAGAAAACTATTGCAGCTATCAAGAGCCAATATTATTGGCCAGGCATGAAGAAAGAGGTTGATGATTTTATTGCCAGATGTTTGGAATGTCAAAAAGTAAAGGCTGAGCATAGACACCCAGCTAGTTTGCTACAACCATTACCCATTCCTGAGTGGAAATGGGAAGTTGTAACCATGGATTTCATTACCAAACTTCCCAGAACAAACAAGCAACATGATTCTATCATGGTAGTGGTGGATAAGATTACTAAAGATGCCCATTTTATTTCAGTTAAGCTCACTCACAAGGCAGTGAACATTGTTGATGTTTATATGAGGGAAATTGCTAGGTTACATGGCATACCCAAGACAATTGTGTTTGACAGAGATCCAAAATTTACCTCAAAATTTTGGAAGGGATTATTTAATGGATTTGGAACAAATTTGAATTTCAATACATCTTATCATCTAGGAACAGATGGACAAACAGAGAGGGTGAATCAAGTGATTGAGAATATGTTGAGGATGTATGTGATGGATAAACCATCAAAATGGGAAGACTACCTACACTTGGTAGAGTTTGCTTATAACAATGGGTACCAATCATCTCTAAAGATGAGCCCATTTGAGGCACTTTATGGTAGAAATTGCAACACACCGGTAAGCTAGGATAATTCAGCAAATAGAGCAGTGGTTGGACCAGAATTGCTCAAGGAATTGGAAGAGCAAATGTTGAAAATAAAACAAAATTTAAAGGCTGCCCAAGACAGGAAGAAAATCTATGCTGACAAGGGAAGAACTCACAGGGAATTTAAAGTGGGTGACCATGTATTCTTGAAAGTGAAAGCCAACATAAGTTCCCTGAAGTTGGGACATTGTTCAAAGTTGGCAGCTCGCTATTGTGGGCCATTTGAAATCCTAGAGAGGATTGGTCCAGTAGCTTATATGATTGCATCGCTTGCATCTATGTCTGTTCATAATGTATTCCATGTATCCTTGCTAAAGAAATATATACTTGATGCTAATCATGTTATTGATTGGAATGTGATTCAGGTGGAGCAAGAAGACACATTTCAAGTGCATCCGGTGTGCATTCTGGACCAAAAAATCAAACAGCTTTGGAATCGAGCCATAGGGTTTGTAAAGGTCCAATGGACCTGGTACGGTATTGAGGATGCTACTTGGGAGCATGAGGATGCAATGTGGGCAAAATACCCACATCTTTTTGAGGATTTTGAAATTTAGTTGTACATGGGTACATGATGCACTGAGAATAGTGCATAAATAAGGGGAGGGGATTGTAATATCCCTAAGGCCGAACCCAATTGCAAAGGTAAATACAAATGTACATAAGTTGGTGAGCTGATTTGATATCATTTTGGTATGCACATTTCATGGCATAGTGCGTGCATGCACTGCACAATAAAATGAGGAAGTGTGCACATTTCGGGATACCGCACAACATCTTAAGTGCGCACGATGTAGAGGCCAGGAAGCCTTGTGTATCTTATATGTTTTATAGGCTAGTGAGCCAGTATTATAAGCTAGGATTCTTATGTTTTGATTAGGCCAGAGAGCCTATATGTCAAAGGCCAGTGCGCCTATTTTTGTACATATCTCATATTTAATATAAGATACATTGTTGCACACAGATCGACCACGATAAAAGAGATGGGGGACTAAACTCCACTAGTTAGGGAAAGGGAAGGGGCTAAGTTAAAGAATATTATATTAATATTTCTTAAATCATAAAGTATGGATAATTATGTTATCCTAAGTTCTAAGTTGAGACCAAGTGGGCCAAAGTAGCTTCCAACATGGCAAGTGTCAAGTTGGGGGCATGCATACATATTGTTGGACTTAGTTCATTTCTAGGGAACTCTCCATCATTCGAACCATCATATTTCCCATGAATCATCCATCACTAATATATACATTCAATCATCCATGAATATTGGTATCCATTGAGATATCCATTGTATCTTCATGACTTTACCTGAACCTGTATCCAGAGCCTTTTGTTGGGTAACTGTTAGCTTGGGAGCGGGATTGAAGAAAAGGGTTGTGAGGCTCATGGGATATTGAAGAGGCAGGTTGTCAGGCCTGTGAGAAATTCTCTGGGTGAGAGAATTGTTAGGGATTGATTTCCTAAAGGGGTTGAACTACAGCTGCAGAGCTCTCAGACTTCCTACTAGGCCTATTGTTGAAGCCCTGGAAGGGAAGTGGGGCAGCCAAGGGACTGTTGAGCAGAGAAGGGAAACACTTCCTTGGGTGGGACAGGCATGTGGGGAATGCGGGATTGTAGGCTGTTAGTTAAGTGAACACCTGATACAGAGTCTTTCCTATTGTTCATGAGCCTTTAGCCTAGTTAGGAACCCCTTTACCCGGGTGGAGTTTAGTCCCAGCTTAGGGGTGACTCATTGTTGAGAGTAATGAATAGTGTGGTCTAAGGCTAGGAGGTTCATGGAAGGTGTTCACACAGTTGGTGATATTCTCACAAAGACAAGTGTCAATTGTGCGATTAATTTACATGTTGCATTGTTATTCACGTGTTATTTTTATGGGTTTATCCTATGCATGATTATAGTTGTTTGTATCCTTATGGGCATTGCATGTATATTTTTACTGTTATTTCAGTGTGAATCTATGCATTTACATAGCGTATTTTTCTGTTCACATTTTATATATTAAGATTCCACAAGAATTTTGTGTGTGCATATGTTTTAATTACATGCAGTTAGAAAATTATATGTGACATAACTTAGTTAGGATGCTAAGTATGTTACAGTATGTTCCGCACAGAGAACGGAGGTGTTCTCCATTGTAGTGTGGCCTGGCATGAATGGTCGGGGACGTTACAAATTGGTATTTGAGCATGAAAGAGTGTTCTGGAGTAGCATGGCCTAGCCTGTTGAAGGATGGGAATGTTACAAAGACAATTTCAGAGCTAAGTAAAGCGTCTGAGGAGCGGCATGTCTTAGCCTGTGGGTGGTTGGTTGTGTCACAAAACATCTTGGACTTGAATGCACAGATGCCACTAGACATGAATAGTACTTTTTCCTCAATAACAACAAGTTGGCATATTCTTCATTGTTTCCATAACTGTTCGGTATCTTCCTCAACTTGTCATAACTGTGTGAAGCCATTTGATACCTTGTGAAATAGATTGTGAAATTCCTGCTACAAGTTGTGTTAGCAAGGTTTATTTAGACATATATATTATGACAACATCCTTCATCATTCACTGAAACACAAGTAATTTCACAACCTTCCCTAAATTTAATCATGCTAACAATAAAGAAACCTAAATTTCAATCCTCCTTACCTTGTGAGATGTGCACAACAAAGTAGTGTTGATAACAAGGATTAGGGTTTAAACTAGGTTCTTGTGATAGAAAAAGAGATAGTTATAGGTGGAAAAAAATATGCCATTTACTAAGCCCATCATCTCCCCTCAACCAAAAGTGTTGCATGTCCTCATGCAACCTACTATTCTTGTTCAAGAGAACCAGAGTGAAGATATTCCCAATTGAAGGCTAGATGCCCAAATTCATTTTCACCAACCTACTTGATGGGTGACTTGTAAAACCTAATAGGACACCAAAGGAGGGGAAAGTGAAATCCAAGGCCAAGCCACCTAACATCATGTATTATTATAGATTTTATATAAAAGGTTTATCTGTTGAGGGATCAAATGAAATACGGATAACCCACAAGTTTCCTATTCCTCAAGTAATTAGGGAGTTGTTCCCATATGTCACGGGAAATCAACAATGCTTTCAAGGAATGTTTCTTGACAATTTCTTGGTAATTAGAGATATCATATATTTGATGGTATCTAATGATTGCATAGTCTCCAAGGTATCGTAACAACCTCTGGTAATAAACTATTATAACCAATGGTAGGGGATACTGATACCAAATAATCAATCTTGAATTTCCTTCAATCCTGACATAAAATTATGTATCTTTCTTCCACTAAACATGACTAAACATGAATGATGAAAATTCTTGGAGATGGATATCACCAACATAAGGATTGGGGTTCCACTTAGAACTGTCTTGCAAGTAGAATTTGAAATGATATAGTTCACACAATAAGTTCTGATCAAGAGAATCATAGGATAGAAATATATTGATAAAATATTGAGGTTGTTTGATCTCATATGTTTTTTCTGCTGCCAGGTATCGAAGCCTAAAGGTAGTCCATATTTCATGTAAAAATATGGGGTAAAATCAAGATTATGACCTAAAAGTTAGGGCCTATAATGCTAATTTAAAGGCATGCTACCTTTGGTTCTGTGCCTGCATCAACTATGCTTTACACTCTTTAAAATTTGGCTTCCACTTCTCCTCCTGAACTAAATACATTAAGAATCATTTTTCCGTCAGTTTCTCAATCACTTGCTAATGGATCTCATTTCTGATCCCAAGATAAAATAACTCATATTTATCTCTCCATCCTTGTAGGTCAGGTTTTAGTTGGATACATGCATATGTATTCACCATGATCTCATCCAATACAATATTGATTATTTGATGAGCTATCTTCATACATTCTTCTGAATAAGCATTTTCCTTGTCCATTTATGACTCTTTTGAGTCAATGGATTCTAATAAGGAATTTAAAGGGTTATTTCTTGGAACCCTAGACCCTTTTCTTTCCAATTTTATCTTTAGCTTCTGATTTTACAACCTCAATTTTATGTTATCCTTTAATAAATCTTGGTAACTAGGGCTATAGAAATGAAATTATTTAGAGTCCATTCAAGACTTGGAATTTCCTATGCTACCTTTGATTCTCCTTCTTTTTCTCAATACAACATGCTTTGGGTGTGGATTAGGTTTAGGAGAATGAAAATATCCATCAATTTTATCATCAAATTGATCTTGTTATGGTGTAGAGAAAGGTCTAGAAGGATGTAATCCTTCTAATTTATGATCATCAACTTGCACCTCTTGTTTCTCTGGAAAAAAGGACTTTGGAGACTATAGGTCCCCTCATTTGTCATCAAATTTTCCTTCCCGATACTATGGAGATGAGGACCTTGGAAATTGTAACCCTACTATCTCATCATCAGATTGGTCTTCGTGTTGTTCTGGAGAGAAAAACGTTTGAGCCTGTAAATCCTCTAATCTATCGGACTCAGATGAGGATATGGAGATTGAAGATGGACCAATGACAAGTTTTGTATTAGGGTCCACTTGTAATTCCAAAACCACCTTTTCTTGTGACATTGGAACTGTAGATGCCTTGGAGGCACTCGTATCATAGTGATGATGTGATTCCATAGTAGCAGATGTACTGGGGGTTGAGGTGGAATATGAAGGGGTTTATTTTCCATCGTTCCTAGGCCGATTGGTATGCAATATAACCCTCACCTTAGGTTTTCTCCCTATTCCTTTTAAAAAAAAATCCCAACTCATATGAAGCCTACCCAACTCAGTCATAATCAACATATTTATCATACCTTGGTGGTATTACCTTGTCTCAGGGTTTTCCTCTTGCGAACTATGACAACCATTTTCGGTAGGATTTTGAGCAAGAAGAATGTCATGTTTAAGATTTCTTCATTCTTGAGGTGCATCATGAGTTTGAAAAAGTAGTGAAACACCATGTTTTACCTCCCCTCACAAGTTATGAAAATTTGGATGATGAAATCTACCTCTTTCCAAGGTGAAATCAACAAGTTCCTTTGAATTCCTTTTCATATGTCGGGCATAGGAGAGGGATTTGTTAGAAACCGAGGCTAACTATATACTGGTAGCTTCAAATTATTTAACCACCTTCCACCCTGCAAGGGGAGCCCTATGGATCAACTGATGAACTCTCCAATTACAATTAGGGTAAGTTGTTGCACTAATGCCCTCCTATTGTTGAAGGTTTTAGCAAATTCCAATCCAATTCCTAGGTCATAGCCTTGTAACCTCTCGAAAAATGAAAACCAACATGCTTTTGAAAAGATTTTCATTACTTATGGGTTGTCTACAATTATCATCATATATTCAAGATCGAACCCCTTCATTGATCCTCCAATGGTGCACTATATCCAGAGGTGAGTTTGAAGAGTTAAATGGTGCTCTGAGGTAAGTTCTTTGGGGTTGAATTGTTGAATTGTAATTAAGTGCTATAAAATGTGGGTAATCATATGAATAAATGAGAGGATTATATAGAAATCAACAAGAGGATGGAGAGAAACAAGTGGTGTGACATTGAAATTGATTGTTATTGTTTGCAATCAATAACAATCAATTTCAATCTCTTTACACATGTTCCTGTCACATCTCATGAACTAAGCAATTTTCCTAAATTTTGTTGTACCAAATCATAAAGATGAAAAACTTAAAGATCCATTCATATGGATAGATTCAAAGAAGCATTCATATGGCTAGTTTCAAAAGTTAAAGATCCATATTGATGCATGCATTGGGTTTTTTCATTTCTAGATGAGGGATATGTTAGAATGTGTATTAATGTTGTCTAGTGGATAGATGTAATCTTGTAACTAGTGTCATAATGATGATCATTATAACATCATTTGTGGGGAACTTATACATGTAACTTAGCTTCACTAGAATTTATTAACATTGCACATGTGCACACAAAGGTGGTTTTGGGAGTTATTTTCCTAGTGACCAACCCCTCATGTAATGGTGACCTACACTACTAAGTCCTTTTTATCCACCACTTATCCCTTATCTCTTAATGAGCGTATTTCTTACCTTTATTGTTTGGTGTTTCTTGTTAGAAAAACGAGGATCACATAGCAATAATATAAAACAAATGTAGAAATAAAACAGATGCCCCTTTATTCCATATTCATTGCACTCATTGGGTACATACATCACACAATAGGAGTAAATAAGGTTATACAGGTATTACTAGTCCATGTTATTAGTTCATATGAGTATCAATTAAATGGAAATCATTCATGAAATGGTTGTATAACCTCTATTGCCTAATTACACTCATTCCATTAGTAGGTTTACCGTTGAATAGGCATGAATATGGGAAAGCAATACGATTAGTAACATGTAATGGAAACTTAGTAGAGAAACAAGGCAATCACCTTTCCCATATTCATTGATGTCATTGCCTCAATAAGATTGGGATAATACATTTAATAAGTTAGTTAGTCTTAATCTTCATACTGTATCTTCATAATAATGATACCACTCTAATCATACAGAAGCTTCATAGTGAGTTCGATAACCTGTAGATACGAGTTATGCTTTGAGTGCCATATCATGTAGTTTCCATGACAAGATCTTAGTAATTGAGAGCTTAGTATGATTCCAGGCATTGTGTTGTTTAGTGATGTTTGGTATAGGATAATAATAGAAAGAAGAATGGTCACAAGAAGGTGCGAGGAGGCTTCCTAGAGTAGTGTGCCCTTGGTCAAAGTCATAGGAAAATTGTAAATAGAATTAGGGAAAAATAGAAACAAATAATGCCTTTTTATTTTTCTGTTCACAAGATCAACATATATGAGAAAATAAATAAATAGATCTAAGTTAAATTCTGAGTATAAACAAAATTTCTGAGTGAAAAGACAAACCTCAAGCTTACCTCCTGATCTAAGAAAGATGTACCTATCACATGTGTGGATGAAAACCTTTATAATATGCTCAGAAATAGTTTTAGGTTCATTGATCAAACCTTTAGGGTTTGATCTCTATCATAAGGACTTAGGAACAGTTTTGCCAAGGTATAGACCATCACAAGACAACTGCATCAAACAAAACTTAGATCTGAAAAGATAGTCCAAAAAGGAGGCCACACCATCATCAAGAGAGAACAATTGAGGTAGCCGCAAAAAATAGGAGAGTGAGGTGTGAGTGAGTGTGAGTGTAATAGAATACTAGAGGGTAGGGTTTTATTTATATTTAGGGAGAGGGGTTAAGGCAATTTAAAATTATAATTAAATATTGAAATTTAATTAATATTAATATTAATTAAAATGCCAATTAATATTAATATTCATTATAAAAACCCTAAACACATATAAAACCACAATCACATAAATAAAACCTCAAT
>JASDQU010100466.1:64610-76172 GCA_032191745.1 Picea mariana | reverse complement strand
GGGGGGGGTCCATAATGGAAAAACATGTCCAAATGAGTCTCATAATGACCTATAAACTTTATCATCACTGCATAAGGGGGTACATCAACAATGTGGTCATGTCCATCTTCATAAGCACTCCTAGGTCTCATGGACCATCTTGGGAGAGAGGAAGAGGATCACACATCAACACATCTTGGTATTACACCAAGATCTACCTGGTCAAAGACCAGGTTTCCCCAGAACAAATCTGGGGCCCTAGAACACATCTAGGGTCTTATCCACCAAGGTACAAGACAAAGGATCAACCCATGCATTAGGCAAGGGTTCCCTGGAACACATCCATGGGCCCTATAACACATCTAGGGTCTTATATCAACCACCAAGGAACACATCCAAGGATCAATTCAAGCACTGAGAAAGGATTCCCTGGAACACATCCAGGGGCCCTAGACACATCTAGGGACTTATATCAACCATGAAAGAACATATCCAAGGATCAATCCAAGAACTGAGAAAGGATGATCCCTTAGGAACCCTACCATTTGGATGACATTTGCTTCCCAGAAGGAAGTGAGAAGATTCCTAAAGTTCCCAATGATAGATAGCCATACTGCTTAGCTTCCATATTGTACCCAAGAAGAAAAAATGTATCATTGCGTAAAGGAGGACCGTTTGGAGGTGGAGAGATAGAGAGATTGCAATGAACCATTTGGAGGCCCATACATCATGAGATTGCAGTACACCCGAGTTGAAATGACCGTTTGAGGTGGAAAGATGTGAGATTGCAATGCACCCTTTGGAGTGTACTGCAATCTCATGATGTATGGGCCTCCAAATGGGTCATTTCAATCTATCTATCTCTCAGCCTCCAAACGGTCCTTTCAATTTGGGTGCACTGCAATATCATAATCTCTAAGCCTCCAAATGGTCATAATGTGCATTTCAGTAGGTTCTATTCCTCCAAATATCTTGTCACCAAAAAGAAACTACATTCATGTTAGATTTATCCATTGGTTAACCATAAACCTACACTGATAGATCCATAATATCTAGAGGACATAATCAAAAGATTATACATACCTAAATGGTGATTTTTCAATTTATCAATCAAACATAACAATTCATAAAACATTAAACATAACTAGAATTGATGGATATATAAACTTATATGCTAAAAGAAGCAATTACACTTGATCTGATGAACTGGTCGACAATACAGTTGGAATGGTTGGCTCCACATGTTTCTCTTCAGCTGTATGACCCTCTGTTAGTCTTGAGCTTCCCTCAATCGACGAAGAAAGATCTTAAAGTCCCTGCCAAAATCATTCAACCTCCATAAATATCTAAAAAATCAATACAAGTAACATGTGTAGTGCATTATTTGCTCTAAGATGCATTTTTACGAGAGTGTCAGAACACACCTGAATGAGATCCTCTTGGTTTTGAGAATAATTTATTGGAGCCACGCGTCTAATATTTGATCAAACTGCCTCCCTTGATTTGAAGTAGCAACAACGAACTCAACATTGACTTTGTTGTTGCTCTGTTGGATCGAGGGAGGTTTGCTCCAAGATTAAACGACTCCAATAAATTATTCTCTATTGAACAACGCCAACCACGTGAAGGTGGAAGATATTATGGCACCTCCCCCCCCTCACATCACTCTCAATTCCCCAATACCCAACATATAAATCTATTGAAATATTTACAGCAAAAACAAACAATTTTACATACCAATATTCACAATTGTTTACAATGAAATAAAATGTTTCCTTGATCCATTTGGAGTGGGTGGAATATGGTGAAAATAGATTTTATATTAAATAATTATTAAAATATTCATGTACATCATCATTTAGTACTTTTAGCTGACCTCTTATTCTTAGCTCTATAGTTCCTAATCATTTCAACAATATCTACGTCTTCGTTCTCTGGGTGCTCTTCAAAATCTAATTGTGATTTCATCCTCTCACGTAGAGCACGCCTAGTCACGGGGTAATCACGGTGTAATGGAGGCCGCTGTGATGAGGCATGACCTACAAAAGAAAAAAATACAAAATTTAAATGGCTAGTTTTTAAATATCATTGAACTAGTTCAGTAATATTAAAAAAAAACGCCTACAATGTCATTATTTTCCTAGTGCATTGGTCGTCATCATTGGAATGGTTTCCCCCGCATACTCCTCTTCAACTGTATGAGCCTCAAGTACAACATTCTCTACCATTGAGACCAGAAAATTTACAAGGACAATCATAAATGTATAAGTAAAAAAAAATAGAAGTACAAAATGTATAACTACAAATTTATTAAGTATATGATTAAAATACAGCCATATTACTATCATGTGCCAACTCAGTTGTAGTACCATCGTGGGGTTGCACCCTCATGGAAAATTGGGACTGAATGGGATCAGAACTATCTTCTGGTTGAAAACTACTATCAATGCACTGCTCTCCAATACTAATGTGTTTGTTGACAATGTTGCTCCCCTAATTAAAAGAAAGTTGTAAATATTAATAATATCCAACATGATTGTATTCTTTTAATAATAAAGGCTAATGTGGATTGAATTTTATCTACCTTTTCCTGCAAAGTGGTTCTTGGTATCTACCCCAATATTTTTTGACGTTCAAATACCGCTTTATAGCTGTACTTGTAACCAAGCTAGAGGTCTTCCTCCATGGTTTCAGTACCAAACTCATCACCCTGCATTTCATAAGAGTATGTATTTTTTATGTTATTCACTGCAATTTCCTAAAAATTTTAAGGTGATACAAATAATGTAACAACCCTAGTTGAATATATGCTTAGGGATTATTAAGTAAAAATTAATTAGGTAATTAATTGTCCTAACATGGTTTTAATTAAACAAAGATTGGCATAATAATATTAATTAATTAAATGTTATAATTTTGATTAATTAATTAATTAATTACCTATCACATTCAATGACATGGGTAATAAATTTAAGAGGGTTATTAATTTTAATTTGTTTAATTAAATGATTTACGTATACGGAGGGGATAAGCAACATTAAATATAAGGATAAGGAACATTAAATAATAGGATAAGACATTAAATAAGAGGGTAAGGTAATGAATGTAGGGATAAGGAAATTAATGAGGAGGAAAGGGTCGGTGAAGGAGGGATATGACGGGAGGAGTCTTAGGGGAAGGGGGGGATTATTTTGGGGGGAGGAAGAATTATTGGAGGGGGGGGAAAGACTGTAGGTCGGAGGTGATTATTTTTCTGGTGTGGGGAGTTTGTTTTATGGGTTTTTGGTGAACTAGAAGCAGGGGGCACCGATTTGTTGGGGGTTTTGGGCACGGGGGCTAGGATATCCTTACGGTATCCTGGAGCTAGGAAGCTGGACAGGCTGCTCCTAGCTGGCAAGGAGGAAACACGGTTTGGGCAAAGATGGTCGGTGCATCAGGCAGCAGCAGGCTAGACAACCAGGTTAGCGGAGAAATTAGCATTAGGAAGAGGTAATTAAATTTTATTATGTTAAGTTATTTTCATGCTGTAAATAGATTTGAATTCCAGCAGAAGTTTTATGCTTGTAGGATGTGAATGAATGATTTACGTATAGAGAAAGGAAATATATGTTAATTTGTATGTAATTTTGTATTTTACGGCCACTAAACATGGTATCAGAGCCTTGTGCACAATCTGGAGCCTTAAGGGCCAAGCCACGAACTCCAGCTCCACCTAACCTGCAAGCAAAGCCCACAATCACAGATATAAATCTAAATAATAATATACATACTGAATATATATATATATATATATACATACNCTGGGGGTTTTGGGCACGGGGGCTAGGATATCCTTACGATATCCTGGAGCTAGGAATCCGGATAGGCTGCTCCTAGCTGGCAAGGAGGAAACACGGTTTGGGCAGAGTTGGTCAGCGCATCAGGTAGTAGCAAAGCAATAGGCTAGACAACCAGGTCAGTGGAGAAATTAGCATCAGGAAGAGGTAATTAAATTTTATTATGTTAAGTTATTTTCATGCTGTAAATAGATTTGAATTCCAGCATAATTTTTATGCTTATAGGATGTGAATGAATGATTTACGTATAGAGAAAATAAATATATGTTAATTTGTATGTAATTTTGTATTTTATGGCCACTAAAAATAAGATATTTCGGTACTTACAATTCATGACTGCAACTTCAAGTAGCTGCCCTGGCCTAGCCTGTGCTAGCCACATTTGGAAAGCCTTGATTTTGTGGCCTTTGACGTGTCAGTCAACCTATCATCAAAAGTTTCAAGTATGTTAATATATACCACAAATTTATTTACATCTAAAAAAAATTGAAGGTATTCAATTGAAATTGTAATTTACTTTCTAGGACCAAAGGGTGTTTTTCCTTCATCTGTCAATTTCTTCTCTTTTGCATCCTCAGTGAGGGCCTTCCACTCCCTCTCTGGAATAATCAGAGGATGCTCGTACCTATCATTTTGTTTCAAGTGATTCCTATATGTTTCTTGCATATATTTTAAATATTGGCCAGTTGTGACGGTGGCCAAGATCTTATTAAATGTATCTACACCAAAAAGGCTTTCTACATAATCCATCAATTCTTTTTTGAGGTTGGAATTCTGGGAATTCCACCTCTCCCGTATGGTGGGCCCAAAAATCAATAAAGCCTTATTCTCCAAGGACCTGTAAAAACCGTTGTTCCCTACATGCAAAATGATTATATGATTATTAATTTAAAAATAATAATTTAGATGATTTATATTTGTCTACATTGAGAACATGAAAAAAATAAAATTTTAAAAAATACCTAGGACTTTAACCTGCTTTAATGGAATCCCTTCCTCGTTGACCATAAAGGTTCCCTTAAGGGTCCCTGTGTTGGTCACACATATTGCTTTAGGAAAATCAACCATATTGTTTGTCAAATCATCGGCCTCATCTTCGTCACCACCTCCAGAGCCTACCTATGTGGTCACTTCCTTGGTGTGCGTGTCATTGCTCCCACCTACTGGTGTGGAAGGTGGAGATTTGAATAGATGTGTCCTAAGAGATATACGAGGGCCTGTGTCAGGACCCTGTGGCGTCTATGCAACACCACTACTACTGATACCATGCATGTCGATGTCAGCAGGATCCAAAAATATCTATATAAGAAAGAAAACATATTTTCGTTTAGATAATGTTAAAGTTAAAAATCAAGCTTTCATAATTGATCTTATGATATAAAATAAAACCACTTGAAATTATGGTTATTACCTTATATGTCTTAATCCTTGTCATAACTTCTTTGATCCTTTCTTCGACCTCAAGAGTTTGATCTAGAATATCTAACAAGTGAGCTAGTTCCTTGTTTCCTTTATTGATCTTTTTTCTAATTAAAACCATAGGATTGGGGGATTCATATAAATCCATTTTTCCGAGTGAATCATCATCAACATCATGTCCCACAGACTACATATCGACAAAATAAATGATAATTTAGTTATGTAAACAAATAAAATAATTGATCGCCACAGAAATAAAATGCACATTAAATGCAATTCAAAAATTGTTGTTCATTTACCCATTATGAGGCCGCTTTTGATTTACCACGATCATCCTACCACATTACAGTAAAATTAGAACCATGATCATTATCATGAGAAATAAATTCAAATTTATGAGAAATTCAAATGTTGATAACAAAAATATGACACACTGAGTACTAAACATACTGAAGCTCTCCAAATGGATTAACACCATAAAGAACATAATGAAAATCATAAAATATGAGAGTCATTGCTTACAGTTTGGGTAAATTAGTATATGTACCTCCCCCATAATAGAAACATCTATATCTATACGATTCAAATTGTAATCAATCAATAACTCTTCCCCTGCAACTATTAATTTTATTGCACATACAAATACATGGTTTCCTTCACGCCCCTCAAATACGCAATCGGGTCGCTTATTTGTGGTCGTGGGTTGTGTTCTGTTTAACCTGGAATACTCCCTATTGCTTTTGGCCTTCCACCAATATAGATAGTTTCTCATTTATTTTGATCATTGTCTTTTAGATGTATATAATTTGTAGCCAAGCCATATCTTCACATACTTTTTGTATATTGGATTATTTGTATCCAATATTTGTATATATAACAAGGTCCGATGTACTCCATCAATTCCGTTAATCCATCATAATAGACCTTTATGCCATCCATGGAAAATAGCCTCAAACCATGTAATGACGATGGAACAATCTAGTATATCCTTTTGTTTACACAAAAACCAGTGTTTATTTCAGGAAGATCCTTGGGTACCCATTGTTTCACTATATGTTTGTATCTCAAGGGCACCTCGATGTTGTCTATTCTCTCATGATCATAAGAACATGATCCCCCTTTCGTAAGAAAAAATTACATGCGTCTATGGAATTTTCTTCTGATCTTCTCACCTCTAGTTGATCTCTGCCTGTTAGACCTACTAGATGTCTTACTTTCCTCTATTCTACCTAAACTTCCCTCACTCAATGAATATATATCTGACAAATACATATTTTTTTGTACGTCCTATACCACCATTAATGACATAAACAATCAGTCAATCAAGATGTAACACTAGTTCATTACTAGTATCCTATTAGTATCACAGTGAGCTCATAATGATTACCATAGTGTTACTCTTTCACAATTGTATTATGCTCTATTACTATTGGTATACTATCTAGGAATTATAGGGGCATGTTTGGATTCAAATGACATCAACACCAAGAAAGACAAAGCATTTTGAGATATTTTTAGTTTCTTACCAATTCATGTTCTATGACTCTCCCTGTCTAGTTTTTTCCATATTTTTGAGCTTTGGACTTGAAATGGTTAGAGTGGGATAAGGGGCACTCATATCATCTATTTTTTCCAGTGAAAAATTGACCCTAACTTGATAGGAACTATGAAAAAAATTAGGATTCCACTTCTATGTTGGGAATTTTTCTCATGTAACTTTACCCTAAGAGTTTTTAGACAATTTAAAGACAACCCAAATCATGGTATTTCTGAAAAAAATGAACAAGAAAGGTGGAACTTTAACTCACCGAAAAGACTACCCTCATCGGAAATATGAATATTATTTCAAATACATGAATATGGCAATAATAGACTACAATGCCTATGTTGAACACTTAAGTGGACCCTAATAACACTGATAATACCAATGGAGGTCATGACTAGGGAAGAGGGAACCGAGGTGGCTAGGTGGAGGATGTGATTCCTCAACCCAAGGAGAATAAATGGTAGAAAGGTAAAGGCGGCCTATACTTGTCAAAAGGGAGCGAGTAAAGTACATTGTTAAGTAACAAATACAAGAGTTGTTATTGATTCATAACCCATTGATGGCTACAAAATTGTAAATGCTAAGGCATGGGTGTGAGTTATTGACAATGGGATAAGTGATGTTGTTGTTGTTGTCCATTATTGTTGTTGTCCATTACCTTGACTCACTCCATCCAAAAAAGGACAATTTTTTTAATTACCTTGACTCACTCCATCCAAAAAGGACAAATGGGACAAGCCCTTATTCAAAGGCCACAATTACATATTGGTAAGATTAATGGTGAATGGACATTGCGGCTAAGTGGAAATTGCATGGGCTTCATTATGACATTTGTAATTTTCACAACTCCCAAGGTATCTTCACAACTCTTGAGTTCGTTCACAACTCTCAAGGCATTGGTCAGAATGGCATATGCAGATTGGGGATATTCTTCATGCACATGGACCTCTCATGCCATGCCACATCACAAGTATTGGAGTGGTCAACTTGTTTGAGCATTTGGAGGCATGTGTCACATAGTTTGATGGATGACCTCATTGGAGGATGAATTATGTAGCCATTGGGTATTATATTTAGCACATATGGACCTTCTTGGACTTCTGTTGACTTGAGTATATGATTGACATGATTTGAGAAGGAGGTTACACATTGGATACCTCACACATGACCATTGGAGCTTAATTTAGGGGATTCATCCACTCTTGAGGGCTTCTACTCATTACTTTTTGGTATTTTTCACTTTGGGGAGATACCTGTCCACCTTGGACGATAACTAAGAGGTTTTCATTGCCTACTTTGAGGGGTTGGTTGTGGATCTATCCACTTGAAGGATTTTGGAGGCTACATGTTGCACCTTTGACTCATCTTATTGCCTCTTTTATGGAGGCATCCCACTCTCTTGGGTATATTTTGATTGGAGTATTGTACATGTAAATTGACCACATATTTATTTTACAAAAAATATTAGTTAGTTGGATGAAATGATTATTCACTCCTCCCTAGGCTAAATCTAAGGATTTCACATGAGATATTATTATTCTATTGTAAAGGGAGTTGAGATAGACTCTATATAAGGAGTATCCATTCCTCATTTGTAGTCATCATTGTATTTTTGGAGCTTCCCCTCCTTGGATCTTAATTGACACATCTTTCTTGGAGAATATAGATGTATAAGGGTTATGTCTTTATGGGTGTTGGTGTCAATTCTTGAAGCTCTTCTATCTTGGTTTCTATTCGCTGCATAAATATTGATTATGAATGTTGAAGTCTTCTACAAACTACCAAGATCAATCCATTTAAGGGTAAAAACTAACACTTGGAAGGAAGACATTTTGGGATAACTCCTCTCCTTCTTCCTTTGTTAGTTTGGGGTAACTCCTCTCCTCTATTTGATGCATTTCTTTGTCTATCCATTTTAGGAATCCTAGCAAGGGTATTGAGTACGTTTGTGAAGCCTTAGTTGATATTGTTGGTGAAGGTTTCTCCCATAAGGACCCATTCTTGTAGGGCCTTGGTATTCATTGTTAATATTGATTAGATAATATATTAGTCTTCCCCTTGGGTTTTAGTCTCTTTATCATATTCTTTAGATGAAATAGATCAATTTTGAAAAGGGGTAAACCAATTCCCATGGGATAATTAACTTGTAGCTTTCCTTATAGCTCAAACAAGAGGTAAACCAATAGGGTATGTGGCTGGAATAAACTCCAACAATACAAAACCTTCGATGTGCAACAAATGAATTAGTAAAATAGGTACCTCCTATAGGTTGGTTGCTTGGTAAAAACTGTAAGTGTTTTGTGTTACAACTTTAATTAGTGTGTGACCTTACTTGAACATGTATCAACATACCAAGAATACCCCAAAGGATGGCAATGGATAAGGGTTCCATATCATGGTATATTCCTTAACACAGTCATACAAACAAATCAATGATAATATTTTTCTCATTCATGTAGACAATTTCATTCACATGTTTCATCAAATAGTTCACATGCAACCTTATATAATCAACTTGACACTGGAGGAAAAATTATTGATTTTGGAGGCATTGCTCGTGTCCTCTGTGGCTAGGGTCTTCTCTTTTATTCGCACTATGGGATAGCTAGGGTATCTAGCTCTATCGCTCACACTATAGGCTAGCTAGTTTATCCTCTAGTGTATCCACTAGTGTATCCCGCGGCTTTGTCACTCGCACTGTGTATCCTCTAGTGTATCCTATAGGGTATCACTCGCACTGTGTATCCTCTAGTGTATCCTATAGGGTATCACTCGCACTGTGTATCCTCTAGTGTATACTTTAGTGTATAATCTAGTGTATCCTCTAGTGTATCTGCTAGGGTATCTCATGGCTATGTCCTGCTCTTTGTTGTTGCCTGCACTGTAGGCTAGGCACAGGTTTGGTTTGATATATTTTGTTTTAAAATTTATTTTGTTACATCATATTTTGTTATTTTTAATATATATTTTATTTTGTTTTTTTAATATATATTATATTAATTATAAAAAAATATAATATAAATATATAAATTATAAATATAAATATAATTAATATAAATTATATGTTGGTTGGGGTTTAGGAATTATATGGGTTATATGGGTTAGGGATTAGCATTGAGGTTAAGGATTAGATGGTTTAGAGGTTAGAAGTTAATGATTTTATAAGTTAGGGATTAGAATAATAGTGTTTATAGGGGTTGTGTTTCAAATTATAGAGTTCAACGGATATGGGTCATAGAGGTTATGGGTATTATAGGGGTTTTAAGGTAAGGAGTTAAAAAAAATGGAATGTCCCCCATGGTTCACTGATTTGTGTGCTCAAGCACATGAATTTATTCCATGCTTTTGGTTGCTTGCACCTATCATCTCCAACACTTCTACAAGGAATTCTAATGATGGACTTGGATCCAAATTTGAAGACTTGTTGATTCATCATAAGGCATACTCATTGTCATATTTATATTCATACCTTAGATTATTCAACCCTACAACTTTAATGGAGGTTCCTCCCTTATATCTTCTTTATTTCCCCTTGTCTCTTATGACTATGGAGTCCTCTTCTTGTCCTTCCTCCAATGTTTTATTCCATATCTCATTTGATCTTAGTATCGACCAACTCTCCCCTCAAAACATGTCCAAACTCTCTCACCTCATTCAAATGAATGTCATTAACATGCCTCCTAGTAATTTTCTAAGCAATCATAAAACAATTCCTACCTAGCCTTATAACATAGGGATCCTTCCCCTTATTAATAAATTATCCAAATTAACCATGGAGGATACTCACCACTTCCTTCCAACATGGCACATATCCCTTCTACCCCTAGCCAAGGGTATCATAAAAATACACCCTTTTCTTCAAAATAATTAAACATGAAACCTTCCACCTCATGTAGGATATGTGATGAACGCATGCCCTACATGTGAAAACTTGAAGAGTAAATCCTTAGATAATTTGTAAAACGTAAAGACTCTCTTAGGAAACCCTTCCCTCCTCAATGTGTTCCCCGTGCCATATCTCCAACCTTACCTCAAATCCTTTCTCCTTTAGCACCTAATGTGCCTCCACCTAAGTAGTGTAAGACAAATAGGTCTCCCCCTCTTCATATAAGTTCTCCTAGAACTAATCACATAAGCATGGATGCTAACCTTTTCCCTAAATCAAACAAATGGTGCAATTATCATAATCTCAACACTCACAACTCGAATGAATGTCAAGTCCTTCGATAAAAGAACTCTTCTTCTTCCCAACAAGTCTCATGATCTCCCTTGGTCCAAGTTACTACGAATTGACATTGCACTTCTCCTAAACAAGATGATGCATATCAATTCAACACTTCTTTAAGACAAGATATCCTTCCTCAACCTACTGAAATTACTTCTCCTCTTGAACCTAGGTCAAAATAAAAAACCATCAAGTCACTCCCTCTGACACAAGAATTGGGTGATGTGCCTCTAGATTCCCCTTAGACCCACTATTACCTCATAGGTTGTCTCAACATAACGTCTCAAAACTTAGATACCTAGACTTCTATAGGGCATCGTCATTGTGATGAGTGATTCACCTTAAAGACCCCTCTCCCTTCCTCTCATCCACCTTCTCCTAAAGGGTGGACCTCTTATGAACCTTTCTAAAGAACCTAACTCTTCTATTCTTCTATTGCTTCCCCTACCTTGAATCACAAGGGAGGGATCATCCCCTTTGAGTGTACTACGATCTCTCTACTTAGATTTATCATTGATATATATTTTATGGTAGTAGATCTAATGTTTGTTTTCTTA
>JASDQU010100466.1:0-30192 GCA_032191745.1 Picea mariana | reverse complement strand
ATATATATATTTTATTATTTAAATTTATAAATTGATATTTAAATTTATAAAAACAATTATATATCTATTATATGTACACGATATAAATTTATAATAGATATATTTATATTTATAAATTTAATTGTATAAAGTTTATTTAAGCTCTATATAGTTTAAATAAACTTTATACAATTAAATTTATAATAATAATAATCTATTTTTAAGGTCACAGCCAAGCCAGCACACCAAATTGGTGTATGAGACCCCCTTGTTTGTGGGACAAGGGACCCTCTCCACCCAGCGATTTGACTGGTAAAATCTACGAAGGTATACATACCCCACCCCTCTCTGGATTTGAACATGTGACCTCTTAAGAGGAAACACATGTTCTTAACCATTAGGCCCACTCAGGCTGTATCCCACATTAGATATAAACTTATATTATTAAATATAAACTTATATTATATATAATACATTTATAAATAAAACTTTATAAAATTAAATTTATAAATATATATATATATATATATATAAGTCGAAGCCCCTACAGTTTGACAGTCACTCCCTGTGTGTTTTGATAGTGGGGTAGCGATCATGTTATAGTGGGGCAGGGAGACAAAACCCTAATCGAAATTGTGCCAAAACTTACCTTTGTTTCAGGATCTGTGCGTGGTCAAGCTTTCGGTCACCGGGTCCACCTCCAAAAATGTCCAATCTGCTTCCTTTTCCTATAAAATGTCTCCAACACAAATGATACAGTTCTAGTTTTTGAAACAAATGCATGTCATATCCCACACGGATCCAAACAGATCCGAATTTGGATCTGGATCCAAACCGTGGATCTGTGGATCTCGAGTTTGACCCCCTTGTTTCTAGTAACACAATATAGTTATATTTGGATAAGATACTATGGAAAGGCCCGTCATGAGAATTTTGGAAAGACAATGAACCTTTGTTATTATATATATATATATATATATATATATATATATATATATATATATATGTTATTAAAATAAAAATGGAAATTTGTGGCATAACTGTTGAAGGGAGGTGGCTAGTATGGAACATGATGCATGAGAAGGGATGGTAAGGGGAACCATTGATGGTTGAGATTACCCTACCAAACCAATATGCTGTTGGACATAAATTGATTAGACCCAGAACAATATTCTAGCCCATAAAATTCAATTACCAGTCAAGCTGGTAGTTGGGAAGTCTTCCTCAAGAGTAAATGAGGAGATGGGCAGAGTACCCGTCAAAAAAGTTCTTGATCTAACCCACAAAATATTGTTGGGAAAGGAAAGAAAATTCAGGAAAATTGAGGGCAGACAGGCATAAGCTACATGCGAATGGGTCGAAAGACCATTCCGAATAAAGAAGAGTGTGCAAGGCTCTCTGGTTCTAAGGAGAAATGAGAAATATATGTTGTTATGGTTAAACGAGAACTCGAAAAACGTTTTCTAATCAAGTTGATAAATGAAGATGTGGTGATTGAGTGAATCACAATAGAATCCCTTGCTTGGTGGATAGGAAACTGGACTGTCAGGTCCCTATGGGAAAAGGAGAGTAACATTTGTCCCTTGTTGTAGCTGAGAAAAAACAAAAAAGGAAAACTTCATCTATCTCATGGCATCAGGATCTAACTAGGGGGTGTCCAGTGGAGGAATACTCAGAGAGAAAAATGTGCCTATGGTTGGGTAGAAAAGAGAACCCATTTTGACAGTTGCCAACTAATTTCCAATTTCCAGATAAGTGTGACTCTGAGTTTTTATGTTGTTTTGACTATTTTGTTGTAATATGCATTCTTTTCTTGAGTTAGATGATGGTAAATTAGTTTAACTTGTATAAATGGTATAACTCATGGCTTTGATGGCCTAGCATCCTAGGAAACTTGAAGCCAAGCTTGAATATCATATTTTGTAGATGGATTTCTTCCGACCTCTATTTAGATAAGGAGAATTATCAGTAATGAGTTTTAAGTGAATTTGGGAGCATAAGACCTTGCCTCTGTGTTGGTTGGAAGGTTCGTCAAGGGACTATCTAGGGGACAAATATGGAAATATATAGAAATACATACTCTATGGGATAACTCTGAACCTATTAATCCCTTAGAACTATCGTTGTCCTGTTACATGATTTGGATCCTGAAGCGAAAGGTGTTTCCTTCAAACCATTCTCCCTAGTGACCGCAGGCTCAAGGGTGTGGCCTTAACCAAATCTCGGATAAGATATGAGAGTGTATCCCTCGGGAGCTTGACAAAGCTCCATATGACCAAAACCATGGAACCCTGCACTACACTCAAAGGGTGCTAAGCCTTCTAAGCTTCGAGACTTTGGAGGTCCGAAGGTATGGGATGTTGAAACCTCACAACATTCAAATCCTGTCGAAGGTAAACTGTTGAAAAGGTAACCAGATGGTTTGGACGACAACTGGCGGTATCCTATCCATTTTTCGTGGGATCCACCTTATTTTAAACCCTAACCAACTTTTCAGCCACGAAGTTACGCAAACCTCTGAGCCAAGAAACATCGGGATATTTCCTAACCATTGGATATACACTATGGTCAAATTCGACATTGACCTAATCCGGGAGTGAAAAGACCTTAGACGACTGGAACTCTCGAATGTTGAAATCGTGAAATAACATGAGCTATAGATCTAAGGATCCTTCAAGGTCTCTCTCAACCATTATATTGTGGAGAAGAATTCAGATACATTGAGGATTGTTGATCAAGGGTCTGTTGGGAACCTTTCTCGACCTTTCGATCAGCTAATGGAAGGATAATGTAAGTGCTTCAACAAAGTCTTACTTTGGGAGCCGGGAATTTAGAACTCCAAGACTTCGGGGATCCGAGAGATTTGACATATTGTTGCATAGGAAAAATACCTAAGGCCAGAGTATGTGGTGGGATTTCTAGAACTTTGGAACTCTAGGACTCCGGGACTCTAGGATATGTGAGGATATAGGATGGTAAGTTAAGTGTCGAAGCACCAAAGTGTCAAAATCCATGTGTGATGTGACCACACTCGATTAGACAAGGAAAATACGCCATGATAATGTGGTGTGGTGGGATTGGATGTGAATTAAGTGTGGGAACCCTCCCCCCCGTTAAGTTTAAGCTACATATTAAGCATGGACGAATCTTTATCCATTAGATCCAAGGGTGGATAGAATATCCACCATATATTCTAGAGTGGAAAGAGTCCTTCAGAATTTGGATCTCTGGGGAAGTTTGTAGATATGTACAAAAATATTGAAGGGGACGAAGGCCTGTTATCCATGAAGGCTCGAGAGATATCCCTTGCAACCGCCCCTCTAGTGGCCATGTCATCGCTAGAGGATGAACACCAAGGTCATGTCATTACTATGTAGGATGGTATGAATGAGGTGGAGCCACGTGGCCTTTGACCAACAACACCCTGAGAAGTTCAGGGAGCCATAACTTTCGAATAATAACTTGGTTTTAGACGATTTTATAGTTGTTGGATATCTCTCGGAGAGCAGAAGGCAACAGTGCCCTTATTCGAGGAACTCAGAGAATTTGTAGGAAAGTGGAAAATTTACACCCCCATCCCTTAAAAGGATACTTAAGGGGTTGGGTGTGTGACAAGTTGTATGTGATGTAAGGTGGTTGTTACTTCCCATTTGTGAAATATGCATTATGAATGAATGATGTATTCTTACCCGAGGTTCCCCAATAAATATTCTTAGTAAACAAAATGGTTATATCACAAGAGTATTGTTGAGTCACATTGCATTATATTTGTCTCTTAATTAGTTTCTTTTTGAGGGCGTGGACTTAAGTCGTAATTAGTAACCAAATTTGAAATCCAAGTCTTAATTTCAATTTAAAGGGCATATATTCAATAACCCTCTCATGATGAAAAGTTGTAAAATAATTTCACTTCAAGTGACAAGAGTAAATTAAGTAGACACTTTATAATAGAAAATGATAAATAAAATATCACCCTTCAAATTTTCTACCAGGTTAAAATTTAATAAACCACAATATGGAAAAATTGTACTTTCAATAAACTTTATAAATGAACACATTTTCTCTCAAATTAACAATATCCACAAAATTATTATTTTAAATAAATGGACACATTTTAATAGAAATAATAGGTGAACATATTTTTCTTCCATTCACTTCGAAATTATTATGGCTTACATCATTGAAGACATGAATCTATTTTTCAAGTGGAAGAGGCTTTCAATCTTTCATCTATTTCCATATATAAAAAATGTTGGACACACGAATGTAGATAAGTGTGAATTTCATTATTCATTAATATGATACATGTATAAATACATCATTATGACCTTTGTATTTTTCTTCCAAGAGGTCACTTGGACTCCTGATGATGGTTCACATCTTGTGATGTTTCATATTCCTTCTCTAAATGGATTAGGTTTCCAGCAAACCTTAACATTTCTTGAACCATACACTCATTCTCATTCTTTTGGGTATAGGGGTATCTGTAAGGTCTAACATTAGTGGGAAGGTTTCCTGATCAAAAGTGAATGGTGTGATCATGATTTCGAGCAGGTGGAAGACCTTTGAGCATCTTCACAAATACAAGGGAATGATTGTTAATAATTATTTGGATATCCAAAGGAACATAGGTTTTATATATTTAAACATATAATGAGTGCAATTGTGTAATTACATGATGATGTTCCCTTTTTAACAAAATTTTCATGCCGTTAGAGCTTAACAATTTAGATTTTTTTTCCTTTGGATACCTATGAGTTCAATTTCCTTGTCTTCCAAGGAAAATCTCATGAAAATTTCTTAAAAATTAAAAGCCACTACTCCCAGCAATCGTAACCATTGGACCCCTAAGACCACATCAAAACCACCCATTTTGTTTGCAATCATTGGGATATCCAATACATAATTCCTCATAGTGAGATTAATACTATGACACTTCCATGAACAATTTATGTTACCTCCCTATGAAAATATTTCTTGAAAATTTGGTGATGGATATATACAACAATTGATAAGTTTGGCTAATGTGTAGTTAATGAAGTCATGGGTACTACTAGAATTAATCAACTTTGTTACCTTTGATTTTTGATATATCCTTCTACCTTGAGAATTTGAGGAGTGCTAATGCAAACCAAAGCATGAAAATATATTGTTGGAGTAATCTCTTCTAGTTCTAGATCTCAAGAAGGTTACACTTATTGTTCTCCTCCGTCTTCAAAATCTATGTAGAATAATTTATTCTCACCACACTTATGCCCCTTGATGTACTTTATGCCACAATTGAAACACAATTCATTTTCTCTTCTTTTATCTAGTTGTTGAGGTGTCGACCTTGTAGGTTTAGTGGGGTCAGGAATGGGAACATTGTGCTCTCTATAGGTGTTAGTAGCAACCCTTCTAGTGGCCATATTTTCAATTTAAACTTTCCTTGCCACACCAAAAGAATTCTACAAGGATATAGGCTTCAATAGATTCACCTCGTTTTGAATGCTCTCCTTTAAAGTTCCCATAAAGAGATAAAAAAAACTATCGTCCAGAATGTTCTTCACTCTAAGACTCAACTATTGAAATGGTTGAATTTTCTCTGTAAATGTAATTCTTTTCCTGAGATCTATCAATTGGATAAATAAGTTGTTTCTCTTAATACATCCATAATGTGTTCTTTATTCATCCATAGAAATGGACCAAGAGACACTAGAGTCCTTTTTGTGATCACAGAACCATCAATACTACACAAATTACAAGGTATAAATGTTATCTTTTGTAGATAAAGGAATTTCTCCATCTAGAATGTCCATGTTATGAGATCACTACCATAAAAATTCCTCCTATAAATCTTGGGAATGAAGTATTTCTTGTTGGATTACTGAGAGGGGGGGATGAATCAGTAATAGAGCAATTGAATCCTTTTTAACCAAAATATATAAGTGTTATTTTTCTTTATGATCAATTTACCAATATCATTCAATCATGTGCATAATAAATAAACCATGAACAATGAGAAATCACACACATACATAGTACACTAGTATTTTACGTGGAAACCCAATGCAGGAGAAAACCACATACTGTTTTTTCTTATATGTCTTTAAGAATTACATTCATTGGAAGCACTGATTTCCTTTGTTTTCCAGCTGCAATTAGAAGGAGGTTCTGACCCCCTATTTTCAGGCTACAATCAAAGGGAATCTCAAACTCCCCATTTCATCTATGAATACAACCAAAAGAAATCTACAACCCCCTATGTTCTCCAGATACAACCAAAAGGTGGCTAAAACCACCTATCCTTGCCCCATCCTATCACCCTGATGTTAAATTCCAAATATATTATGAAACCACTGTCACACTATCACTATGAGATATACCATTGTAAACCTATACCAATCTGTGCCAACAACCTGTAACCAACCTGTATCAATATCCTATGATCAACGTGTACCTGTAACCTGCTTGTACCAACATAAACCAACAGGTATGTGACCTATCTTTTTTGCAACTCACATATGTATGCGCCCTTTATACACTACATAATGTGTATGTACGCAACATTCCTATATTGCAACCTACATACGCCTTATGAAGCTAGGGTTTTCACCTTCCTGAAGAACTGTGACCCTTTGTTTCCTTTGTCACATCAACCTGCAACCTGACATTGTGTCCAAACTATAGTTGTGCCCTATGCAACCATCCTCATACATATCCTTTAACCAAATGCATCTATGTCTCTCTGGTCATGTTCCATACATGTGTATACAATCATGAACAAGTGTGATAATGCTCACATGGACTAGACATCAAACCCTTATTGTTATCCAGCCTCAAACTATACTAACAACTTCAATGATACATCATAACCAAAAGCCTTCAACCATGTATCACAAAATCCCTCAACCATATACCAAAAATTACAAGATATCCCTCACCGCTCAAGCTAACAAGATGTGCCAATGATATATATCAGACATACAAGTACTGTATTTCTATAGATCTGGCTTATACAGTAAGTTACATACAACCAATAGTCTCTTTAAGGAAAATATTCAAACCCACATGACCATATCTCATGTAGACAACAATATTCAACTACACATAAATGTAATACATACCTTTTGAACCTGTAGATAAATCTGTTGTACCTGATCATTGTAGAACTTCCTAGGAGATTGATTTCAGACTCTAGAGACCTAACATCTTCATATCCTCAAGCTTCCATGGCCTTTTCAGTTGTATGTGATTGTTCCTTCTTTAGCATGTGTATGTACACGATATTTTTTCCTTCAACCTACGTATGTACGTTCTTTGTTCCATTGTATCCTATATACATCTCAAAAACTAGGGTTATTTCAATATTTTTGCAATTCCAAAACTTTCACCGTAAACCCTCTTTCACTTCCTTGATCCTGTGTAACTTCAAATGTACCAATGTGTTCCTGCAATAAACCTTTCACAAACAATAGATATTCAATGTGATCATTATATTCTAATGGGAGACCCTTTATCTCTTATTTATACTCTCTAGGTAGCTTCCTCAAGGGCTTACCTTCTAACCAACTTAACCCAACTTCCTTCTTTTAGGGCTAACCCACTTCTAACCACTTGTCCACTTACAACCACTTTATCCACAAATAGTAAGTTCTCCACCTCTAGTTGCAAATAATTTATTTTTTATTATTCTCTTAATGCAACCACTTAACCCATGATTAACTCCTAGTTTCACCCACTTGACTATTCAACTTCTTCTAGGAGATTCTATATTAATTTGACTTATTTGACCTTCTAGGGGCTTCTAGAAAACCCATGAGGGTTCTCCAATTTCACAAGGCCATAACTCTCTAACCGTGAGGAGTTATGTGGTGTTCCACATACCACTGGAAATGACATGACATGTACTAACCATATAGAATAGTCTTACATGCATATTCACTAATATGCATGCCCTTATACCTCAAAAAAACTTGGGTCCCTTAACCATATTGTTGGGGCTACCAGACTTGCTTCAAGGGTTGACATCAATGAAAACAACCCAATTAACCAACAATCTCCCCCTTTGGCATTGATGATAACACTCTGATGTAACACTGAAGTCATGTTTCTCATGCTCCCCCTGTGACCATTAATCCCCTTGGAATTATGCCTCTATGTTCTCTTCAAACATCTAACTCTCTCTCCATGCATCTGATGAATCTCTCCCCCTTTGAAATCAATGGCAAAGGTAACTTCTCGTCAGGTCTGCTCCCCCTTATTGAATTATTCTTGGGGTTGCTCCCCATGACTGATCTCTCCCTGAGACTGCATTGAACTGAACTCTCCCAAACTGACCTGTCCTCTTGATGTTCCTTCCTCGTGCAAATCTAATACATATAAGATAAGAATTCAAAAGAAATCATTTTGGAGTAGAAATTACTTCGAGTCTCTATCGAATATATTCAAAAGCTTCCCTTGGAAGCAATTTCGTAAAGATCTCTGCAACCTATTCTTTTGTTCTCACGTATTCAACTCTGATGTTCTTCTCTACAACTTGTTCCCATAGAAAATGAAACTTGATTGGAATGTGCTTCGTCTTAGAGTGCATCAATGGATTCTTTGAGATACTGATGGTGCTAGTGTTGTCACAAAATATCAAAATGGGCTCATCATACTCAATCTGTATATCTTTCAATGTTTGTTTCATCCATAGAACATGTGTACAACATGTTTCTACTGCAATATACTCTGCTTAGGATATAGACAATGATATTGATGATTATTTCTTGCTTAGCCAAGATAAGTAGAATGATGCTCCACTTGTACTTCTCTTGTCATCAATGCAACCTGCCCAATATGCATCTATGTAAGAAATAAATGATATATCCTTTCCTTTTGGATACCATAATCCAAACTCTTATGTACCCTTTAGATACCTAAATATCCTCTTTACTGCTAGAACATGTGATTCCTTTGGTGATACCTGAAATTGTGTTAATTGTCCAAATGCCTGCATCACATCTGGTCTGGAAGCTGACAGATGAAGTAAATTTCCAATCATTGACCTATACTACCTCTGATATGTAGCCTTTAAATCATCATCTTTACTTAGCTTGCAACTAGTTTGCATATGAGTATTGATTGGTTTGCAATCTTCCATTCTGAACCTCTTTAGCATTTCTCCGATATACTTGGTTTGAGAGATAAAATTTCCTTGGTTGCTTTGGCATATCTGAAGACCCAAGAAGAATCATAATTCTCCAAGTAATGACATCTGAAACTCATTCTGCATATCCTTTTAAAATTTCTAGCTCATCCTGTCATCATCACTACCAAAAATAATATCGTCAATGTAAACTTCAATTAACAAAATACTATCTTGATTTACCTTGATGTAGAGGTTGATGTATTCATTTCCCTTTCTGAATCCTTTTTTTTTAAGTATCTATCTATTATGGAATACCATGCTTTGGGATCTAGTTTCAGACCATGCAAGTCCTTCTTCAACCTGCAAACATAATTTTCATTCTTTGACAGCTAAAATCCTTTCGGTTTCTCAATGTAGACCTCTTCTTCTAGCTCTCCATTCAGGAAGGCTGATTTCACATCCATCTGATACACTTTAATATTCTTGGAGCTTGCATAAGCTAGAATAAATAGGATTGCTTCCATTCTGGCAACTGGGGAAAACGTCTCTCCAAAATCGATACCTTCAACCCGAGCATATCCTTTACATACCGATATTTCTTTGTTCTTGGTAACTTGTCCATATTCGTTCAATTTTTTTTATGAAGACCCACTTTGTACCAATCACATTCTTGTTCCTTGGCCTTGAAACTAGTTCCCAAGTTTCATTATTTTCTATATGATCTAGTTCTTCATCCATTGCTTTAATCCAGAATTCATCCCTACTGGATTATTCAAAGCTACTTGGCTCAATTGTATATAATAATGCTAGGTGTTGATATTCTGGTGAGTGAATTCTTCTTATGGTTTCAAATACTGCATCCTTATTCCCAATAATCTAACCTGCTGGATGATTCTTTTGTACTCACCTGCTAGGTGTCTTTGGAGGTGCATGAAGATCTTGTTCTTATGCTTTTGATTGTCCTTCTTCGTCTTCTTCTTCCGCTTCTTATTCTTTTACTTCTTCTTCGGAAACTTGTTCTAATGAGTCTTTATTTTCTTCCTTTATTTTTCATCCACCTGTCTCATCAATGGTCACATTGATAATTTATACTAATTTGTTGAGTATTAGATTGAAACACTTGTATTCTTTTCTTTAACTTGAGTATCAAACTAGTATTCCTTTATCAAATCAAGAATCAAACTTTCCCATTTTTTCGTATTCTCTTTTGATGTAGAATTTGCTTCCAAAAACTATGAAATGCTTCACATTGGTTGGTCTTCCTTTCCACATCTCATAAGGAGTTTTATCACTATTGTTTCTGATCAATAATTTGTTTTGAATATGAATTTTTGTATGCACTTCATGTGCCCAAAAGACATTTCTTAACTTGGAATCCATCAATATTGTTCTGGCCATTTCTTGTATTGTCTTGTTCTTTCTTTCAATAAATACATTTTGTTGAGGTGTCTTGGTTGTTGAAAACTGCCTCTTTATACCATGCTCACTACAAAAGTGCATAAATTCTTTTGATGCAAATTCCCCGCCATTGTTGAATCTTAAAAATTTGATCTTTGAATCTATTTCATTTTCAACCATTTCCTTGTATATCTTGAAGTTTTCAAATGCTTCTGACTTCTTCATTCTTCATTGTTGTATTGATTCTTCTTTCTTAAAAGCAAGAGTGCATTCTTCATTGTTGTACTGATTCTTCTTTCTTACCCATATTCTATGTGTTTCTTGTCTGTGATTGTGATTATTCTGTTATGGTTCTCTTGGAGGGACTATCATTCTACAATATTTGGCCATGTGTCCAAATTTGTTGCACTTGTAGCATTCCATCTCAGTACTCAAGGATTCAAACTTGTTGTATCTTATGTTCTGTGTGTCATTAAGCCTTCTTGAATAATCATTATGTGTATAACTTTCATGGTTGTTTATGTTCATGTTATTTTCTCTACAATTTACAACCTTATGTCCAAAATTATTACATGAATAACATAAACTGAGAAAGATAGTTTGATACCTGGGAGTTGTGGTTATTTGAGTATAAGTTACTCTTATGAACCCTTCTTCGTCTTGATGCCTTCTTGTTTTTGACCATCATTGATTCTACAATCTAAATATTCTTGGTGGAGGAGTGTCTCTTTGATCTTTGTTGTGGATCTTCTTTTCTTCTTCTCTTTCATTGGAACCTCTGATTGTCTTTGCATAAATTCTTTGATTTGCTTCCTGATGTAGCATTTTGGAGCTTGAACCTGTTTTTCTCTAGGTGTATCCTAGTCTAGACTTATCATAATGATGTTTTTGATTGCTAATGATCTCATACCAAACTTTAGAGTTGTTTTGCATGTTTTTCTTCTGAAGGTATTTTATTAGTGTGACAATCTCTGCCTCTAGATTCCCAATGATCCTGTCTCTTTCTTCTAACTTCCCTTTGAGTGATTCCTCAATCCTTTTATCTTCTTCTATCTGAACCTTCAACTTTGTGATCATCTACTCTAGTTCTTCAGAGTTTGAATTCTGAGTTTCTTATTTCTTCTTGAGTTCTGCTTGGAGCTTCTTGTTTTTCTTATTTTCCATTTTTATAACTTCAATGGCACTCATCAGTTCTTCCATGAGATCAAATTCTTCCTCTTCATATTCCTTTTCATATTCTTCTTCATTGGAGCCTTCTTCATCAGGGTTTTCTACTGCCATAAATAGTACTCTTTATGTATCAATGTCATTGACTTCATCTTCGTCTGACAAGGAGTTGTCTTCCTTGGTGCAAAGACTTTTCTTGAAGAATTTATTTTTGTATCTTTTTCCTTTATGTAGTTGTTTCTTCTTAGCTTCATCTTCTTCATTTATTTTATTTTTCTTGTAGGGAAATTTGTTAGAAAAATGGCCAATACCATCACAATTAAAGAAAATTAATGGAGGCTTACCTTTGCACTTACCGATTCATGGTTTTAGCCTTCTGATTATGTTGGCTATTTCTTCATTGTCTTTTGAATCATCGTTGTTTTTGGATTCTAACTTTGGATTTTGGTTGTGAACTGACTTTGATTGTTTCTTTTTACCTTTCTTCATTGTCTTCTGAATCATCGTTGTTGTTGGATTCTAACTTTGGATTTTGGTTGTGAACTGACTTTCATTGTTGCTTTTTACCTTTCTTCATTGTCTTCTGAATCATCGTTGTTGTTGGATTCTAACTTTGGATTTTGGTTGTGAACTGACTTTGATTGTTGCTTTTTACCTTTCTTCATTTTCTTAGATGCTTTGAATGTTGTTTCCTTTGTAACCAAATTGTCTTGTTTTGTCCTCATTTCATAAGCTATGAGTATCCCATGTAGCTCGTTCATTGTCATTGTATCTAGATCCACTCTTTATTCTAGGGCTAAGATCTTTGAATAAAATCTCATTGGTAAAGATATTAATGTCTTTTTAACAATGAATAGTTCCTTTATCTCATCTCCCAAGCCTTTTGTTTAGTTTACTACCTCATCGATGTGTAGAAAGTAGGATGCTATTGTTTTCATCTTCATTCATCTTCAACTATTCGAATTTTTCTCTGAAAATTTGAAGTTTGGCTTCCTTAACCTTTTCATCTTCTTCATAGATAATATTTAGTTTGAACCACATCTCTTTGGCGGATTCACAATGCATAGTTTTTGTAAATATTGATTCATCTACACCATTCTGAATAGCATTCTAGGCTCTTGAATTATTTATGCAAGTTTCTTTCCATCCTTGTCCGTTGGAGGAGCAGTTGGTGCTTTGTATCCATCCACCACTAATTTCCAAACATCAAATCCATCTGCCTATATGTTTGTCTATATTTCTTGCTCGAGAGTGCATACTTCCCACCATTAAATTGTGGTACCCCAACTCTAGCGTGATCCATGATCTCCTTCCAGTGGTTAAACTGTTTATTGAAGGACCCACTCTGATACCAATTGTTGGATTACTGAGAGGGTGGGTGAATCAGTAATAAATCAATTGAATCATTTTTAACGACAATATATAAGTTTTATTTGTATTTATAATCAATTTACTAATATCATTCAATCATGTGCAAAATAAATAAACCATGCACAATGAGCAATCACACACAAACACGTTACACAAGTATTTTATGTGGAAACCCAATGGGGGAGAAAACCATATAATGCTTTTTCTTATATGTCTTTAAGAATTACATTCATTAGAGGCACCGATTTCCTTTGTTTTTTAGCTGCAACTGGAAGGAGGCTTCGACCTCCTATTTTTAGGCTACAACCTGAGGGAATATTCAACTCCCCAATTCTCTGGCCACAACCAGAAGGAGGATAAAACCCCCTATGTTTTCCAGCTACAACTGGAAGGTGGCTACAACCACCTATCCTTGCCCCATCCTATCGCCCTACAGTTAAATTCCAAATAGATGTTGAAACCACTGTCACACTGTCACTGTGAGATATACCACTATAAACCTGTACCAATTTGTGCCAACAACCTGTAACCAACCTGTACCAATATTTTGTGATCAACCTGTATGTGTAACCTTCTTGTACCAACATAAAACAACATGTAGGTGACATTTTTGTTCTGCAGCTCACGTATGTACGTGCCTTGTATACATTGCAGCTTGTGTATGTATGTGGAATTCCTATACTACAACCTGTGTACACCTTCTAAAACTAGGGTTTTCACCTTCCTGAAAACCTCTGACCCTTTGTTTCCTTTGTCACATCAACCTGCAGCCTGACACTATGTCTAGACTATAGTTATGCCCTATGCATTCATCCTCATACATATCCTTTAACCAAGTGCATCTATGTCTCTCTAGTCATGTGCCATACATGTGTATACAATCACGAACAAGTGTGATAACCCTCACATGGACTAGAAATCAAACCATTATTGTTATTCAACCTCAAATTACACCAAGAACTTCAACAATACATAATAACCAAAAGCCTTCAACCATGTATCACAAAACCCATCAACCATATACCAAAAAATACAAGATATCCCTCACCACTCAAGCTAACAATATGTTCCAATGATAGATATCAAACATACCAGTACTATATTTCTGTAGATCTATCTTATACAGTAAGTTCCATACAACCAATAGCCTCTCTAGGGAAAATATTCAAACCCCCATGACCATATCTCATGTAGACAACAATATCCAACTACACATAAAATTTAGACATGTCTTTTGAACCTGTAGATAGATATGTTGTACTTGATCACTGTAGACCTTCCTGGGAGCTTCCTTTCAAAATTTAGATACCTGGCATCTTCATATTCTCAAGTTTCCATGGACTTTTCAACTATACACGATTGTTCCTTCTTCAACATGCATATGCATGTGCTATGTTCTCCTTCATCCTATGTAAGTATGCGCTTTGTTCCACTATAGCTCACGTACACCTAAAAAACTAGGTTTGTTTCAGTATTTTTTCAATTTTGAAACTTTCTCCATCAACCCTCTTTCACTTCCTCGATCCTGTGTAACTTCAAATGTATCAATGTGTTCCTGCAATAAACCTTTCATAAATAATAGATATTCAATGTGCTAATTAGATTCTAATGGGAGACCCTTTCTCTCTTATTTATACTCTCCAAGTAGCTTCCTCAAGGGTTTACCTTCTAACCAACTTAACCCAACTTCCTTATTTTAGGGCTAACCCACTTTTAACCACTTGTCCACTTACAACCACTTTATCCACAAATAGTAAGTTCTCCACTTCTAGTTGCAACTAATTTTTTTTTTTAATTATTTTCTTAATGCAACCACTTAACCCATTATTAACTCCTAGTTTCACCCACTTGACTATTCAACTTCTTCTAGGAGCTTCTAGATTATTTTGAATTCTTTGACCTTCTAGGGGCTTCTAGAAAACTCATGAGGGTTCTCCAACTTCACAAGTCCATAACTCTCTAACCGTGAGGAGTTATGTGACATTCCATATACCATTGAAAATGGAATGACATGTACTAACCATATAGAATAGTCTTACCTGCATATTCACTAATATTCATGCCCTTCTACCTCAAACAAACTTGGGTCCCTTAACCATATTGTTGGGGATACCAACATTTTCCACCGGACTTTCTTCAAGGGTTGACATCAATGACAACCAACCCAATTAATCAACAGTTCCTTGGTATTGATTTGAAATAGGACAATTATGTGGATCTTAGAGTTATGAATGATTCGGTGTTTGGGATTCAATCCTCGTGTTCACCAAGTGTGTTAAATTTTCTCCATACGTGACCATGACTCAACCATATTTTTCTCCTTATCCTCTTCTCAAGGAGGTGAATTTAGGGTAAGGACGCATCTTATCTCCTTGAAAAGGTCTACCCTCATGTCTTTGAGATTCTCTTTGAGGTCATATTTTCTTGCCACCTCTTTGATATTATCTTGGAAATTACTTTTGAGATCATCTTTGAAATTTTGGAACTTTTTTTTAGTTACCATGCTTAGGATGTCAACCTTTATTACCATTGTATATTATAGGATCTTTATTTTGTCTACCAAATTGGACATCTCAATTTCCACCTCTTCATTCTCTTCTTGTGTCAGGTATGAGCCTTCAAAAGGCTTTCTAGGAGTCACATTTGTCTTATTATGTCTAGACATGACATGCTTAGGTTTTGAAAGGTATTATGGGAAAATGAGTGTCAGGATCTATATCTCTTAGATACATCATTGGGTTTCCAATAGAAGTATGTATTCAATATTTCATGGTTCTAACTAAGGAGGATGGATTGTATGTGTAGTTGTACTACCTGATTACCAGGTACATGAGAGTGATCTCACTAAGTATCGTGTTCAATGTACTATAAATACAAATAGTCGAAAGGAAATATAACTATGGTATTATGTATTCCTATAAGACTTTAGATATACCTTAGGGTAGATGGAAGAACAAAACTACATACAAATTCTATATAATGTAGTAGTACTCTTCAAGTACCAATAGAGGAATACAAGTGAATCCAAATTTGACCCCACTTGTATTCTTTATGTGTATGCTTTCCAGTCATTTATTTACCCACTGAATGATATAATGTTTATGTTTAAGGATCAAGGTACACATGTCTAGCCTAAACAATCTAATTTCTACAAAAAAAAAGAGAAAAAAATTAGGGTCCCTTGAAAACTCTTGTAAATCCTTGATTTTGGGGACTGCTTTGATAGCTAAATTTACAATTGTTACAAGTTCTCCAATTCTAATCCTCTATTTATTATTTTTTTTAAAGTGTTCTCTAAAATGTTATCTTCAAGTTCCCATTTATCCCATTTAATTTGGGCCTTCCATGAGAAAGTTATGGTGGAATTACTAGAATTTGTTTTTTTCTCTATTTTAGGAGAGTGAACTTGTATATACTACCACATTGCCAATATTTCCCTAAGAGGTATAAAATTTGGATGTGAAACACCTTGGTATGTCTTCTTTCGAATAACATTGGTGGCAATCAAAATTTAGTGAATCTGATTATGAAAGTTTTTCCCAATGTACTTTGGTATGTCCTCTATCCACCTTGAAAGTTTCACTCACTCAAGACAACCCAAAAAAAGTTAGAGTGATAATTGTATTAGGAATCATTTGAAGGATCCAAAAAAAAGATTGTCTACATTGATACCAAATGTTATGGATTGAATAATCCAAATAGCATACAAATAGAAATAATAAGTAATTCAATGCCTTGAGAAAAATAGATAGTGAATTAATAAGAAGCCAATTCGAGTGGGAAACCTTGTTTTACAATATATCAAATGCAAAAGTTAAGTTGGTCCCTAAAACTATGTCTCTTTGGTATATATAGGAGACAAAGTGTATAATAATAAATAACACGCCTAGTTGACCAACAATAATATAACAATAGCAATGTAATAACTAAATACTAAGGCTTAATAATAGTTATGTGAACCTCATATCTAGAGATTCAATCACCTTCATTAAAAACATTTTACCAAAAAGAATGCAAGGTATTTGGTCTTTGTGTCTAGGGTAAACTCTCAAATTTCAATGGATGTACATGTACCTTACTTATGCCATCTACAAACTCAAGGGTTCCTCATTCTCTAATTAAAAAATATGATATGTGGACTGCACATGCCCCAAATATATCTCTTAAAAACCATTTGCAAATCATTTAATAATAATATCTAAAGTAGTTCCAATAGATTAATGTCAATATGACCCTCTTCTAACTTATGATTGAACTTATTTAACTCAATAAACACATCTAAAAAATAATGTATGCAAAATTGTGTTTGAAATATTGTTGCCAACTCTTACATGTTTTCCTCCCTTAACTCCCAATCTTGTAACAAAGTAAGCATGATCTTAATGAGATTTTACATGACCTTTCCTTTAGAGATCCATATGATTTGATGAATTTGTAATACCTCTAGCTTAGTGATTTGAAATGGTTACATTAGCTCTTTCAATTTCCCATGTCTTTTCATAGATTTTTCAATCCATGAAAAAACAATTGTTTGTAAATTTATCAATAATTTACTACTCTTGAAAATGAGATGAAGCATCATTTTCTATTGATACTTCTTCCCATGTCTTTTCATAGATTTTTCAATCCATGAAAAAAAATTGTTTATAAATTTATCGATAACTTACTACTCTTGAAAATGAGATGAAGCATCATTTTCTATGGATACTTCTCTATAATATATGTAGTGAATATAAAATAAATAAGGATAATATCGTTGAATATTAGTAGAGAAGCCTCCATGAATACCTCTCATGGAAGAAGCCCCATCAAATCCAAATCCAACTAACTTCATTAATAATAGATCCATCTCTACTAAAAGAGTTTCCACTGCATGATACAGAGACTAAGTTGTTCTATCCTTTATTTGAAGAAAGCACATTAATTTTTTTTGTACATTTACCTCTTCTTTCATTTCTCAAATTATATTTAATGTAAATTATCAAATGTTGTTCCATAGTTCAATCTATACTTTTATCAACTAAAATTGAGTAAAATGGGTTATGGAAAATCTTATCTTTTAACGTTCTCCAGTATACCTCTTATCTTCTTGTAAAAAATATTTTCCAATTCTTGTATTTGTATACACTAAATATTCATTTGTTAGAGGCATGCATGGAGTGAATTTATACCTCTTCAAGTCATGGATTGACTTATACACTTATAAAGGTAAATCAATTATAAAAGCAAAATGCATATTTTTTTTTTATCAGTGATATAATTCTCTTCTTCTTGGCATCTGCCAATAGTTTTACACATTTAATAATTGGAAGATTATTTTGTTTTGTTTATACCTCAAAGAGTTGCAAACCAAATTTATGAGCTTCTAATTCTACATGGCCACTCATATTATTAATCTGAGGAATGGTATTTGATTATTTAGAAAAATGGAGTGTCCCTTTTATATTTAACTCACCAAGAGCACTTTATCATTTCATTGTCATTAATCTTTTACATCATAATCCCATGGATAAAATGTCTTCATTTTGGATTTCACTTTTCTTTTACATCACTTTGATGTTTGGTCCCCTTTAAGATGCTCCACATTATTTGATATATGGAATTTATGTGGATGAGAATCAACTTCATTTTGTAAATGACAGAGTTTATTAGAATGTCGAGGGATACCAAATGTAAACAAGTGATGATTGCTTGTTTTCCTTCTTAGAGCAACCAATGGGAAACATTTTCTTAGAATTTACACATTTTTTCCAAGAAAAAGTGACAACCAATTTATATACCACATTTTGTAGAAACTTTTGGACATATTATCATTGATGTACTGTCATTGATGTCAACATCCGATGTCATTGTGTCATAATGATGAGTTGGTATGAACGAAGCTTAGAAGAGACAACTCACATGAAGCTCAGAATCGAAAGCACATTACAGAAACATGATCAGGATTGAAATCCCCTCGGGACAAACCAGGATCGTTGAATACACAAGTGCTAGATTAAGGGCAGGGATTGATTGTGGAGTGCGAAGGAAGAATTAAACAACGCATTAATTCCAATCTCGCAGATAGTCTAGACCGTCAAATTACAAGAGGATTGTTGGAGGACTGGTCAATGATCACATCAAGTCGTGACCATTGGATACACAAGCGCTAGATCAAGGGTATGGATTGATTGTGGAGTGCGAAGGTAGAATTAAACAATGTGCTATTTCCAATCCCACAATTAGTCTAGCCTGTCAGATCTCATCAATTCAAAGATTGATGACTATGGTTGATCCACCAACAATCGCATAGCTTCAATTGCGGAGTTTGGGCGACGAGCTAAACCATGCGCAAGTTACAGTTTCACAATACACATCGACCGTTGATGGTCACCCACCAATAGATATACAGCTGGCATCAATTTCACTACCAAGTGAGACATTTCCATTGCAGAACTTGATGATAGTTTTAAACATCGTTCTAGTTGAGGACCCTGCAATCATCCCTAATCATTGATCTGCTCCAAGAGCATTCTCAACCATTGGATCAAGTTGAGTGGAAGGATAGAGTAAGTCATAAAGGAGGATGTGTGCCACATCAGGAGATCCACGTTAGTAGACAACTTCAACAAGGACACATGGCCCAATCAAATGATGACAAGTGTCAAGGTGCTATTAGAATTTCAGGTATGTGAAGTCACGAATTTATGTGACACGTGGCAGCCACTCGGTACATTCCATGTCAAAAAGTGGCATCCATAGCTACGTCACTCCAGGAATAAGTACTTCAAGAGTTTCACCACCAACAAATGGCTAGACTCCCGAAGTTCTGAATTCTCAAAGTAAACGATAATTTTTCACTCACCTATAGATTAAGTCATGATCATCAATTTGTTTGAAACCTCTAGACAAGACATGAACGCCTGACTAATGGAAGAATGAATATTGAATGCCCGATTTGTTTTGGGTAAATATACTCTAGGAGGTTTAATGATTGCAAATACTGGAATTCACAAAAGCCAAAGTTCTGAAGTAAATGAGAGCCATTCATATCAACCATATATTAAGTCATAACCAATTAGATTAAGCAGTAAAATAATAAGTAAGGATTGGATCCAGACTGTTGATTTGGTTATGGGAATCATGCCAGCCATCGGATCAAAAGCAGAAGCAGATTCCAAGAAGGAAAGTTGAAGATATTTGTGAAGTGAGGGTGGAAGAGAGGATAATAGAAGGATTCATATCCTTTAAGTATAAATTAAGGGAGTCGGTGCTTCCTAGGGTTAATTCCCTAAAATCAAGGGAGTTGGTGCTTCCTAGGGTTGTTTCCCTAGAGACGAGGGTGTTGGTGCTTCCTAGGGTTGGTTCCCTAAAGAAGTGGATATGTGTCTCTTATAGTTGGTTCTCTAAAAGGGATTGGTGTCCTTCATTGTTCTTCATAAAATCCTTGTAATTTCTATTAAATATATGTATATAATTGATTTTGAATAAAATTCATTGTTGATTTATTGTGGTAATCAATTAAAAATAATAATAAACTATTAATTGTGAAAAAGGAGTAATATTGATTCNNNNATCAATGAGAGGGAATTTCTACTAACAAGTCACCATTGTTCAATGGAGAAGGTTATACTCTATGGAAAATGAGAATAAAAAAAATCATGTTGTCTCTTGGTTTTGATATCTGGCAATCTGTAGTAGATGGTTACACTACACCAACTGCTCCACCCAAAGACGTTGCAGGAAATAAAATATGTAATGACAACTCAAGAGAAGTTAATGGAATGCTAGGAGGGTTGACTAATTATATATGTGTGAAGGTTATGCATTGTAAATCAGCCAAAGAAATCTGGGACAAATTGGAGGTTGTATATGAAGGATATGACAAAGTCAAGGAAGCCAAACTACAGACCTATAGAACTCAGTTTGAAAATCTAAAAATGAAAGAAGAAGAAAATATTGTTGAGTACTTTCATAGGGTAGATGAAGTGGTTAACTCAATCAGAGCAGCAGGAGAAGAAATTAAACATAAACCTATTGTGAAAAAAATACTAAGGTCATTACCTATGAGATATGATGCAAATATTTCTACAATTGAAGATAGATCTGATCTAAGCACACTCATAGTTCATCAGCTTCATGGAATTTTTACAGCATATGAAATGAGAACAGGAAATGATAAATCAACAAAAGATGAAACAACCTTTAAAGAATCTAAGAAAAATATGAGGCAGGAGCAAAAGACCAATGATAAGTTATCAGATATATCAGATGTAGAAGAGGTAAACTTTATAAAGGAACTACATAAAGTATTTGGAAAATATAAAGGAAAAATACCTTTCAAATGTTTCAACTGTGGAAGAATTGGACACTTTGTAAGTAAATGTCCCTATCCCAAGCTGGAGGAAAATGATGAAGAAGTTCACAACTAGAAAAACCAATACAAGAAGAAATTTAGAAGAAAAGGAAAAAATTCTACTCCAAAGAAGACAGCATCTCTTCAGACATAAGTGAAGATGAAAATTCAGAGATTTTGTTTATGAGAATGAAAACACTAGATGATAAACATTCAAAAGATGAAGAAGAAGGGAACTTCGAAGAAGAAATCCTTAGTGTAATTGAAGAACTAGGAAAAACTAAAAAACAAAACAAGGTACTAAGAAGAGAGATTCTAGAGAGTAAAGAAGATACTAAATCAAGAGAGAGGGGAGTTTCCAAAACCATCAAGTCAGAACAGACCATCAATGATTTGAACTCCCGGCTCCTGGAAGCTAATAAAATTGAAGAAGTCATTTTACAACAACTTAATGATAAAAAACAAGTATGTGAGAAACTAGAAGCTGAGATTAAGCTACTAAAAAATGAAATTGAGAAAGTAAAGAAGGGATCACAATTTGAAAATAGTTCAAAGATATTGATTGAAATTCTCAGTAGTCAAAGGTCACCAAACAACAAGACTGGTTTGGGATACACCCAAAACTCAACTTCTACATCACAAGGATCTGTCAAAAGACCAATTAGTTATGCAGATGCTTTAAAGGGCTCTTTAAGAAGAGAAGATAATAAGGAAAATATGATACCATTGAACAATGTTCAACATAAACAGAAATCAACATTCCCTGCTAAAGTAAAAAATAATAGGAAGAATACAATTACCAAAAGGAATCCCCCTAATAAATATATGTTCATTGGATACTGTTACTCTTGCAATAATTTTGGACATAAGGCAATACATTGTAAATCTTATGGACAATAAAATAACATAAATGTCCAAAGATATAAGAACAATAGGTGTAATATAGAAAAGAGAAACTACAACTCATTTACTCCTTTGCAAAACTTTAATATTGAATGTAAAAAATGCAACAACTATCATCATAAAACCAGAGAATGTAGATTACCAATGCAATCCCTAAAAATAGGAAACCCTAACAAACATAATAAGAAGACATGGAAAAGAAAATTTGAAGTACCAAACAAGAAATATGATGAAAACATTGCTTCTGAAATTGATGAAGTTAATAATAGGAGATTGGTGGGTAAAACTTCTAATAAGGAATATAATAATCAGACCTATGCATATAAAGTAGATAAAACTCAAGACATGAAAATTCCTAAAGAAAAATATGACACAACTCCAAAACTTGATAATGTTATACAAGAAGATTATCAATTACCCAACAAATGGAAATTAATAGAGGAATATTATCAAAACAAGGATAAAGAAGCTTCTGGTGCACATAATAGTGATGTTGATGATGAATATTCAACAGTAGAACAACCAGAAGAATTGAGTGATGATTATCTCAAAAAAATTTCAATCTTATTTTAATGGTCCACTAAAACTCCTTCTCAAAGAAAAATTAAAAACAAAGAAGGGAAGGATAAATTAGGGAAGACTTAAAAATCATTCATGTTGATGCTCCTATGAGCATTGAAGCACATAGAAATGAATATGATCATCGAAAGCATCATGGTTTTCTAAATATAGGAAGGATCTGACATAGTTTATTGCAGGTCTTCATATACCCAGGAACAATATAGGTTATGTATTGGTCTCGGAATTGTTATAAGTGGACAAACCCTAAATGGAAGTTACTATGTGAACAATGAATGGAAAATTCTGCAACAATGAGGTGATGATGAAGATAGACTGAGTACAATTATGAAAATGAAAAGAATGGAAACTGACATTTAAGAGACAGCGGTTGTGACAGAGAAAATATGAAAGATGTATTGGTTGGTCGATGTGTGCCTAAGTTGGTTGGATAACTAGATCAATTTTAGTTGAATAGATTACATTCTATCAGCAAGATAAGTCATGTGGCAAGCAAAGTATAAAGTCTCTCGGATGACTTTAAGAAGTAGTGTACAGTAAAGAAGCATCTTGGATAAAGATGGATACATCTGGTTAGAGATCGATGAGAAGTAATGGACAGGTCAAAAGGTCATTTGAAAAGTATAAGCTTCAGTTGCTCATTGTTCTAGTAGGACAACAGTATTCGCAATGGAAACAATAGGATGTATATAGTGGTATACATGGCATCCTGTAGAGATGACAAGGGGAGATATCTTGTCAGGACGAGCTACCCTTGTTAGAAACAAAGGGGAAGAGAAGTTAGAAGCAGAGAGAGAATATTGATAGGGGGAGTTACCCAAGTTCAGATTCTGGTCAACAACATACACACAGACAAAGATTAATCATAGGAGGAGAAACCCTTTGCCATTGATGTCAAATGGGGAGAGTAAATTCAAAGAGAAAATCATCATCATAGGGGGATTTTGTGTATGAAGTTAGAGTGTTTCCCTCAATGACAAAGGGGGAGATTGTTGGACATATTTTCATTGATGTCAACTACCTATGTCATTGTGCCATAATGATGAGTTGGTATGAACGAAGCTCGAAAGAGATGATGCACATGATGAGAGGACTGGCCAATGATCAGATCAAGTTGTGATCATTGGATACGCAAGCGCCATATCAAGGGCAGGGATTAATTGTAGAGAACGAAGGGGAAATTAAAAAACATGTTATTTCCAATCCCTCAATTAGTCTAGACCGTCAGATCTCATCAATTCAAAGATCAATGACTATGGTTGATCCACCAACAATCGCACAACTTCAATTGTGTAGTTTGGGCGATGGGCCAAACCACATGTAAGTTATAGTTCTGCAATCCACACCAATCGTCGATGGTCACCCGCCAATATATCTACGGTTGACATCAGTTTCACTACCAAATGAGCAGTTTCCATTGCAGAACTCGACGATAGTTTTAAATGTCATGCTAGTTGTGGACCCTGCAATCATCCCTAATCGTTGATCTGCTTCGAGAGCATTCTCAACCATTGGATCAAGTTGATTGGAAGGACATAGTAAGTCATAAAGGAGGACGTGTGACACATCAGGAGATCTGCGTATGATGAGAAGTGTCAAGGTGCTATTAGAATTTCAGGTATGCGTAAGTCACAAATCTATGTGACACGTGGCAGACACTCAGTTAGTCCCATGTCAACAAGTGATGTCCATAGCTACATCACTCTGGGAATATGTACTTCGAGAGTTTCGCCACCAACAAATGCCCGAGTCCTGAAGTTCTGAATTCTCGAAGTAAACAAGAACCGTTCACTCACCTATAGATTAAGTCATGATTGTCAATTTGTTTGAAATCTCTAGACAAGCCAGGATTGTCCGACTAACGAAAGAACGAATATTGACCATCTGATTTGTTTCGTAGAAATATACTCCGGGAGGTTTAATGATTGCAAATACTGGAAGTCACGAAAGCCAAAGTTCCAAAGTAAATGAGAGCCATTCATGTCAACCATAGATTAAGTCATAACTGTTGAATTAAGAAGTAGAAGAATGAGTAAGGATTGGATCCAGACCATTGATTTGGTTCTGGGAATCATGTCAGCCATCGGATCAACCTGTGTGAGAGGTAACCATTTTGGGAAATTGAAAACTCCGGAAGATTAGATGATTGTCAAAGAAAAATCGTCGAACGTCGATATCCAGTGAACTAGGTTCAAGCCCCCAGTCATGGGTTATGAACACATAAGCCATAAGGAAATAGTAACATCTCTTAGAGAATAAGCCCATGGTTTTGCGCAGATGGTCACATGTAAATGGTTTGAAGGAAGTGCCTCTACAAAATTGATTTATGTAATATTTGTAGAGACGTGAAATTAAGTTAAATGAAATCGATCATGTGATTGATTAATGAAAATCATTTTCATTAAATTGAAAAGGCTTCTCAATAATAATTGAATAAAGAAAAAAAAACGAGATTATTGTTAATGAAGAGGTGCGATGGTCCAAACAAAGGGACACAATGTTTCATGGATCACAGCAATTGAAAGAGTATATAAACAAGAAAGCGTGGTGAGAAGAAAGTGTCTCTGCAGTCCAGATCAGAAGATCAAAAGAAGAAGCAGATTCCAAGAAGGAAAGCTAAAGATATTTGTGCAGTGGGGGTGGAAGGGAGTAGCACGGAAGGATTCATATCCTTTAAGTGTAAATTAAGGGAGTCAGTGCTTCCTAGGATTGATGCCCTAAAAACAAGGGAGTTGGTGCTTCCTAGGGTTGGTGCCCTAAAGATGAGGAAGTTGATGCCCTGAAGAAGGGAATCTTTGTCTCCTAGATTTGGTGCTCTAAAAAGGATTGGTGTCCTTCATTGTTCTTCATAAAATCCTTGTAATTTCTATTAAATATATTTCTATAATTGATTTTGAATACAATTCATTGTTGATTTATTGTGGTAATCAATTAGATATAAAAAAAAACTATTAATTGTGAAAAAGGAGTAATATTGATTCACCCCCCCCCCCCTTCTCAGTGTTCCAACATAATTTATATACCACATTTTGCAGGCCTAAATCTTGTTTCATTTAATCATAAATCCATAGTTTGTAAAATTTTGAGATGTCATGCACTATATGTGCAGGCTAGAGTTTCTTAACTTGCATTAGTTTGTCTAATATGATCCTACAAAAAGGAAATTACATCATTTATCTACAAATTGAAATGACATTGCAGAAATGAAACACACCACTAAGTTATATCTTATTCTATCCATAAGTGCTAAAAATCAGGTTGCATTCAATTATTCAATCCTTAGGATTTGAACCTTCTTGCAACAATGCTCCATTTAGGTATATTTAGGATACAACTTAATTTGAATTGGAAATTGCATTGTGATAAATTAAAATAATGTAAAAGAAATCAAATTGTAAAAATAAATGAACACACACACACACACAATATTACCATAATCTGTTGGAGTGAGATATACCTCCCAGGAACATGACAATGAATTAAACTCAAACCAAATCACACACCACCAAGAAACTATGAAAACTAGTATTGGAGCAAGATCTCAAGAAATTTTATTCTATGCCATCATAATTTGGACTTGTTCTCTAAGATTCCTCCCCTTTGGAATGAATATGACACTCTCTTTTATACATAAGATTGCTTGAAACAAATATCTAAATATAGATCCATTTGAGGATAAGATATTCTCAAATGGTTACAACAAATATCTAAATATAGATCCACTTGAGAATAAGATATCTTCAAATGGTTACAACAAATATCTAAATATAGATCCACTTGAGAATATCCTCAAGTGGTTGAAGAAAATATATAATTATAGATCCACTTGAAGATATAATATTCTCAAGTGATTACAGCAATTCATAATTAGTTCCAATATTCATGCTATCTCACCACATATTTTGGAATGCCACTACTTATCAAATTTGAAATAAGTCATGTGGGTTATAATAACTTGCTCAAAATATGTTTAAAATAGTTAATAATGGTGTTGGGTTCCCTAGATCCATGATATATACATGGGATATATTTAAATCTATAATAAAAATTTATATGCACATGTGGGCACATAGAAATATGCCTTCCAATAATTAAAACCATGATTGGTAGTGTTCAATTCCCTCCTCCATGGCATGTTAAATATTCAACTCATGAATCTACAAATTATATGCACCATTTATTCAATTTTTTTTCGACCTTGTAGCTTGTGGACCCATTCCTATAGCAACGTGTTCACACATGAGCCATTATTTCAAAAGTAAATAAACAATACACTAATTATCCTTAACGTTAATCATAATTCAATGAAAATACTAAGAAATGGAATGGACAATACTTTGAGCCTAGATCCCACATATGGGCATAACAATGGGCTAATATAAGGTTACAAGTATATGGAAAGGAATTAAAAATAAGGAAAATAAGATGTCAAAAGATGGTAATTTTATGACTTATCAAAAAGGTCAGAAAAAGAGAGCTACTATCCACACAAAATAACTGGTGATTTATAAGGGTAGTCCCAAAGGCTCTATTGATCTATTACTTACATCTAGAATTCATACTAGATTACATATCGTATTCCTAGTTTCTTTGCAATATAAACAAAACCCTTATAAGGCCTAAGTGGCCTTTAAATTTGTTTATCTATTCTCTAGATAGTCCATAAATAACATAGAAATTAGAATGAAAAAGTTATACAAACAATTGTCGTTGAGTCATGGTATTCATAACTCCATCCTTTACCTTAGTGATCTTAAGCATACCTACTTGAGTATTCATTGCATGTTTGGAAAAACCATCAATAGTTCCATTTAATTATTTATATGTGTGAGTGTATGAACAAGTAACAAATCTAGATAGCTTCGTCTTCACCTATTGGAGTAGATTCTCTAGTCCATTGCTTATATTTCTAGTCTTATTAGTTACCTAATCAACCACTAGCTATGAGTCCCCACAATTTTGAAGATCAATGATGCCCCTGTTTGTAGTAATACCCACAAGGACAGGGATGTCCTTTCTCTCCACCATATTGTTTCTACCAAAACCCAAACCACATGAGAAAGTGAGGTAATGTCTCACTAACACATTTGAAACTCCCTTAATTCCATAGAATCCTAGATTTCCCATTAAAGCTCCATTGTAAAAACCCCAAGGTATCAATATGTCAATATGAAACTCTCTAACTTGTCTCGAGTCCTTTTTCATAACTTTTTCCTTGAGGCCTTGATATGCATATTGAATTTTGAAAAAAAATAAAAAATTATAAGGGGAGCTATACTTACATCTTCAAATACCATGGCATTTTTTTTCAAAAAAATATCCCAATACACAATCAATGGTACGGTTTCAAGTTTAGATACCATGTCATCCTCTCATCATGATTTTAGGACATTCCCCCATGGATTTTCCTACCCAAAACCCAAAACCTTCGGTAAAAGTTGTGGCTATTTATTAAACTTCCAAGGAAAGAGGACAACATACTAGCATATGGAAATGAGATTTTTTATCCTCACCTACACATGGGACACATACCTAGACCCTTAAAGGATCATTTTAATAAGACATCCTATGTGAGAAATTTGTTTCTCAGAGGTATCCACATAATAATCCTAGATTTAAGTGGCACACTAATGCACCATAGCTTGGACCACTTCCACTTTACATCTTGCACTTGATCATCTATGAACATTAATGAGTATCCCAATTTGGTAGTATAAGACCTCCCTATAGGATTTTTTTACTAGACCAAAGATCCTCTTCATCCCTGATTTTAATAAAATTGGAGATCGACATATGGATGTATGCTTCCCACACCTTAGCAAGTACTCCCACTAGGAAAATGTCCCCTGTAGATTTCCGTCCACCCCTCTAATAATAATTGACATCCTATACTTGTGTGTTGAACATAAAAAGGATATTGTTGAATCCTATGCAATTAAGGAAACCAATATCATTCTCCACAACCAATCCAAGGATTGATTCCAATATGAATTTTTGAACCATTTCCAACTTTCCATACAAGCCAACTTCCAACTAGTGGGAATGCTAGTACCAAAAATTTCCATAAAATTGAGGTATTTTGACATATTTTGTTGGCTATTCTAATAGATTGTTCAACTGATAGAGGCTACATGTACTTCTGACTTATCACCAATAACCCCTCTCTATTTGATATCTTCCATAGGCTCTTTTTAGCTAAAACCTTGCCAAACTAGAAATATTCTAGAGGCCCCAACCCTCAATCTTCTTTGGATTCGCTAGCCTATCCCATCTCACTAGTTCCATTCTTTCTTAGTATTTTTTCTAAATCTGTAGTGTCCCCAAGGACGAGCCCCGTTGTAAACCATGTTTGGAAAGGAATTGTAATCATGTTTTATAGGCTGGTGAGCCAAGTTTTTATAAGCTGGAGGCTTATGTGTTGTTAGGCTAGGGAGCTTGAGTATTGAAGGCCAGGAGCCTGTTGTTGTATATGTAATCATGCAGAACACTTGATAAAATATAAACACCACCAGGTGCAGACCGACCACGATGAATGAGTGAAGGGGGACTGAGAATCCACAGAGTGGGCAAGGAATTAGGGGCTGGAAGGTGGGAAAGGGGCTAAGTGTTGAGCCTAGGGGCTATGCCTAGGGGGGCTTAAGCCTGGGAATAATATTTTAATATTATTCCAAAAGATATGTTCATCATATGTTTTTATCCTAAGTCCTTTTGGAAGGACGCGTGATTTCCCAAGTGGTGGGAGGAACGTGTGCTGGTGGAACGCATGCAGTTCCATGGGTGACAAGTGTCAACCCTGGTGCATGCGAATAAAATGGCTAGGGTGAGCCGTGAGAAGGTTCCATTCCCATTCCACTGGATTGTCTAAACGCGTACAGAGCTCTGAGCAGTATGACTAACCCGACTCCTGTAGAGAACCTTCAAGAGACCCTGTGACTCGAATGTCTGTGTCTGATTCTAAGAAATCTCGTGCATGTAACCCCAGCCTATGAGAAGCCTATGTTGAATTCGAGGAAGAGTCTTTGCTTGTTCAGGAAAGATGAGCGAGCCTATGCGAGCATTCCCTGTTTCGAAGTCGTGACTGTGAAGCCATCCTGTGATTGCCGAACCAATTTTTGGAAAGCCTGTGTCTGTTTTCCCATGGGATTGTTGAGACTACGCAGTACTGGACTGCATGAGGCTTGTTGGCCTGTGAGAGACTCCCTCCAGGTGAAAGAGTATGCAGGGGAAGGAGAGAACTCCTGGAAGGAACCCTGTAGCTGCCATAGAGCCCGGAGACTTCCGGTCCAGTCTGTTCCTGTAACCCAAGGTAAGGGAGATTGGCAGCCGAAGGATTGTCTAGGTGACAGAG
>JASDQU010100465.1:252006-286997 GCA_032191745.1 Picea mariana | reverse complement strand
GCTGGTTTTCCTGGTTTGGGTTTCCAGGTGAAAAATCTCTGTGTAATGTTTGTATTTGCCATTGTATCTTTTCTGTTCTTTTCTGAATATCGATTTGTAGTAGATATTGTACAAGGTTAGAATTTACACCACCTTCAAGTCAAAGGAAGGCCTTTTTGAATGGTTGGTCATGCCCTTTGGTTTGACAAATTCTCCAACCACTTTCATGAGGATGATGGACGATATATTGTGACCATTCACCAATAATTTTGTAGTGGTGTATCTGGATGACATTCTCATTTATAGAAAGACTTGGGCCAAACACTTGCAGCATATTCAACAGGCTCTACACACCCTGTGGTAGCACAAGCTATATGCCAACCTGGAAAAATTCTCCTTCAGCATGGACAAGGTCCATTACCTGGGATACATCATTGATCAACATGGCATACATGTGAATCCAACCAAGATCCAATTCATTCGTGACTGTCCATCCCCAACCACACTCACTGAGCTTCGGAGCTTCTTGGGCCTTGCCAATTTCTACTACAGGTTCGTGTTGGGATTCTCCCAGATTGCATGGGCCCTCAGCCAAATAACTAGGGGTGGTGGTAAGGATAAATTTGCATGGGGTCGGTCCCAACAACAAAAGTTCGATGATTTGAAGAAACGTTTGTTATTAGCCCCAGTACTTTCACTACCAGACCTGCAACAACCCTTTTAGATTGAGACATATGCTTCAGAATATGTGGTGGGCACCATTCTCACTCAGCACGACCACCCCGTGGCCTATCATAGTGAGAAATTATCAGAGGTTTTCCGTAAGTACCCTACTTACAAAAAATAAATGTACTCCATTGTGAAAGCCTACCGCCAATGGAGACATTACATTCTTGGGAAGGATACAGTCATCCACACTTATCATAATCCATTGTAGTTCATGGAGACACAAGGAAAATTGCAGAATGATCGCCATCAAAAGTGGTCCACATACTTGTAGCAATTCCACCTCAACATCAAGTATAAAACAGGAAGCACCAATCGTGTTGTTGACTGCCTCAGTAGACCACCAGTCATGGCACTCGCCACGGTGCTAGAATATTCAGCCATAAGACCTATGGATGGCCCCAACTATATGAGACAAACCCAGACTTCGCCACCACCTACCAAATGTTGGGTGCAAACGTAGTTGTCGATAATTTCGATCTTCAGGATGGGTTGTTGTGTCGTTTGGGACATATTTGTGTTCCATCAAGCGAGCGGGAAAAGATGATCTGGGAAGCCCACTACATTCGGGTGGCAGGACACTTCGTTGTCTAAAAGATAGTGGCGATGCTACAAAAACATTTCTACTGGCCAAAACTTCGACATGAGGTCAACAAGTATATCAAATTCTGCACTACCTGCACTGTTTCCAAATTGACCACTAAGAAATAGGGCCCATACACCCCTCTTCCTACTCCTGACAGTCCATGGGAATCCATCTCAATGGACTACATGTCGGGTCTCTTGTCCACCAAGCGGGGAAACGACTGTGGTTATGTGGTTGTTGATCGCTTCTCTAAGATGGCGATTCTGGTTGCTTGCAAGAAGAACATCATAGCAGAGGCCACTGCCAAGCTCTTCTTTGAATGAATCTGGGTACATTTTGGAATCCCAAAAACCATTGTCTTAGATCGGGACAGTCAATTTCTTAGCACATTCCGGTTGAGCCTCTGGTCACTGCTGGACACCAAGCTCACCAAATCTACAGCCTTCCAACCCCAGAGAAATGGCCAAACCGAGGTCGTAAATAGTATGAATGTGCATATCCTTTTCATGCATATTTCAAAGCACACTCACACATGGGATGAGAGCCTTTTCCCTATTCCCAACATAGTTACAACTGATCCCTTCATAGCTCAACCGGCCACAACCCATTTCAGGTGTGGTTGGGATTCCAACCATTGGGTCCCATAGATATTGCACTTCCCCTTGCGGTCACCTCAACCAACTCATCTCCTACTCCAACTGAAGCTAAAAAATCCACTCGATTCATTGAGTGGATCCAGCACATCCACCAACAGGTTCAGGATATCCTATAGAAGTCCAATTACAAGTACAAGCAATGCCATGATTAACATCAGGTGCCACATAAGTTTCAGGTGGGAAACAAAGTTTGGTTGCACTTGCATAAAGAACGCCTTATAGGACCCCATTGAAATATTCAACCACTCCATTATGGGCCATACACCATCACCAAGGCCATTGGGGATAATTCTTTTGATCTCAACATTCCTCCTTTCCTTGGCCTACACACAGTGTTCAACGTGGATCTCGTTCGCCCTTATTTCCCACCATTATTGGACACCTCCGACATAGTAGAACAACTGAAACCAACAGAGATCAACTCTGACTGCATACAACAAGCATCCAACGATCATATTGTGGACACACATATCAAGGGCACTCGACATCAAATGATCCATCTTTATTGAGTCGTCAAAGCAGGGCAATTCCTGCACCAAGGCAAGTGGCTCACCTTGGGCCAAATTCAGCAGAAATTTCCTCATCTGATGGCGGGAATAAACGCAATGGATACCATTTCTTCCTAAGGAGAGAGGATTGATCCATATGGATATCAGTTGTCACCCACCTTTTCCAACTGGCTCAAAACAGTTTTCTAGCAATTTTGGCAATTTACTATTTTTAACAGTTTTAACTTCCGGGGCCATTTTGAGGGCCTAAATGAAGGTTTTTTGGGATAGAACCAACTCAATGATAGCCAAAGGCATGATTGAGGCCCCAAAATGAATATCCTCTAATATACCTTTCCAACAAGATATCACACGTCTGAAACAAAGATCGTATGCAAAAGTTACGACCTCGGGAAGTTAATGTACTAACTTACCCAAATGGGGCCCACATGACTTTTGGCACTTCATCTCCTAGGGTTAGATTTTTGGATGTCTAGGGTTTTTTTCATTCCTATTTATTGTAAAAATTCCTTCACATCCTCATTTTAATCATCTTCTTGCGAATGAGCGCAACCGCCACATCTTTTCTCAGAGATAAGCCACCACCATTCCAACAAGCTTGTTTTTGCTGCATTTTTACAATTTCATCTTATTTCCTTATTGAATAGAAAACCAGTTTTACTGTATCTCTATTATTTGTGTTAAGCACCTATTAATAATCTGTGTTTATTTCGTTTTTCTCATAAAATCCGGATCAAGTGCTCAAAACCTAACAGTGAAGTTAGCTCACACTAGGTTTAATTGATATGGATTGTATAGAGAACAAAATAAAAGGAAATAATATCAATGGATGCACACAGAGAGAGAAATATTATGGAGAGAATAGTCATAGAGTGAGAACCAAATTATATTAATAAATGAAATAGGAAAATATTATGAAATGCAAAGGAATACAAACTAGTTAGAATGATGATATCTTATCTCTTAAGAAAGAGTTGTTGGATATGCTAATTTGCAAACATATCCATTAAAAGAGGGTGAAATGGTCTTTTAACATAAAGTAATAAACCCTCAAAGAAAAAATCCATAAATATCCAAAACTCTAACCTTAGGAGATGAAGAAAAAAAATGAATTCAGGCCCTAAGGAGTCTAGGTGATCCATCAACTTCCCAGGGCTACAAATTTTGCATAAAAACTCCATTTGGTGTGCATTATATCCCATTTGAAAGATCTCAATGAGAAGAATAATTTCAATATGTTGTATATTTGCAAATTTGGGTAGTCATTCTCCACAAGAAAGTACAAGAATCCCCATCTATACTATTACAGAAGCCCCAGGAAGAAGTTGGAGACCCAGGAAGAGAAGTTGGCCCCACAAGAAAAATAATAAAGTAATTGAAGACCCATAAATAAGAAGTTGGCCCCAGACTGACACCCAAATTAGTATAAATATAGGACTAGCTCATTTTATTTGGACAGTTAGACAACTCCTTTTGCAATGTGCATAAGGCAATTGCAGCTGAATTTTTTGTTCTATTTCTCTACATCTTGGTTCTGGTTGTCTTGGAGAGTGCGCCACACTTGGAGAAGCTCTTGCTTAGTTTCTCTTGGTCATGTTATTGACGTTGTAGGCCTTGGTGATTCTAGCCTTGGGAATGATCTCAACCATCCATGAATATCTCAACTCTCCATGAGACTCTCCTTGAGACTAGGAACTAAAAGCATTCTTATCTTTTCCTCCAAATAATTTCATTTTATAATGAAAAATACATGAATTTCATGCGAACCTAAGCTCAAGAAGTATTAATCATTACATTTTAAATTTTTTCCATTTTCCCCCTTTACTTCAACAAGACATATCTCTATCATACGAAGTCCAATTGACCTCATTCAAAATGAATCAGAAAGCTCCTTGTGAGCTCTTTGTTGGCTGGACAATGTTGGAAGTATTTGACATCAACTAAAAATGTGTCGACTATGAAGATCCTCCTTGATCAGTGGGAGAGATACATCTGCCAGGATTCACCGACATGTCTCATGATTTGAGGAGGCTTCGAGGAGATGCGATATCTCCTACTTTAGTAGATCGTACTATAGTGACAGAGGAGGAAGTCAGTTAGGAGGATTGTGTATGGATTTTGTCTCAATCAAAGAGGGAGCATTCAGTTAGGAATACTGGGCAACAAATCATACTTTAGTGACAGAGGGAGTTGGCCTCAAAGTTCGAGATGGAGGATATTGGCTAGATATACTATGGGATTAAAGGTGTGACAAGATCAGATGATATATTCCTCATTCATGGGATATTGATGAAATTTGATATGATGGAGTGCAATTCCATGACTACACCTATGATGAAAAATATGAATAAGTTGAGTGACTCTTCTTCAGATTCATATTTGGTGGATCCCACGATGTACATGAAGTTGGTTGGATCCTTGATGTACCTTGTTAATGCTAGGCCATATATTTTCTTTGCAGTGAGCACCCTAAGCTAGTATTTGGTTGAAGTTAAGGAAGCTCCAGTGGGTGGTAGCAAAGCATGGTACAGTTGGATATGGTTTTTCTTAGGTGATGAAGTGAGGTTGTAGAGATATGAAGATTTTGATTGAGCAGGGAGTACAGTAGACAGATGGAGCACCTGACGGTGTTGCTTCAACTTGGAATCAGTTACAATTTTTGGGATAATATGGAAGAAAAAGTTTGTACCACTTAGTACAATAGAGATGGAGTATGTCATAGCTAGTTTTGTAAGTCACGAAGTGGTGCAAATTTAGAATATTCTTGTAGGAATTCATCCAAGACATGGTACAAAAGGGAGCAGTGAAGCTCTAGTACTTATCCACGGATGAGAATATTGCAAATATACTCCTAGAGTGTCCATGTTGACTTGGTTGAGGAGGATGATACACAAGATTAGTCATGCTGATTTGGCTAGTGATGAGCATTGATGTTTCAACATCGGGAAGACATTCTCCCAGATTGGTAATTCATAGGGTTATGGTAGTGCTTATATGACCAAGGGAGAATGAATCATTCACTCATGGGGCACTGCTAGTGGTGAATGGCCTAGGTATGTTGATGACATCAGACAAACATTCTTTGAGATTGGTCATGCATGGGACTATGATAGTTCTAATATGATGAAGGGATAATGACATTCACTCGTGGGGATCTGCTAGTGGTGAATGACCTAGCTATGTTGATGTTCTTCAGGTTTGGGCAGATATTCTTGCTAGATTGTTCATGAACGGGGCTATGCTAGTGCTAAAATGACCAAAGGAGAATGAATCACTCATCAATGGGGATTTTCTAGTGGTGAGAGGACTAGACAAGCATGAGGAAGACATTATCCTTCTACATCATGCACAAGGAAGTTGCAACTGCAGTTTTTGTGCTATTTCGTTATATCTTTGTTCTGGTTGTCTTGGAGAGTGTGCCACACTTGGAGAGTCTCTTTCTTGGTTTCTCTTGGTTATCATATTGAGGTCTCAGGTATTGGTGATGCTAGCCTTGGGGAGGATATTCTATGTATGGTATTTTGGCTATTGATGGTGATGTACTGGTAATATCTTGGACTGAATTCTTCTATAGAAAGGTTGTTGGGTTTTCTCCAAAGGCTCGATTTCCTAGGATAAACTATTATGTTATTTTCTCTACTGTGCATGGTTAATATTTCAATATCTTGTTATTTCCATTGATTTGTTATAGTTGATATTTTCAGTGCATAGTTATTCTATGATAATTGTTGTATGAAAGTGAATCTTGTTATTAATAATAAGGAAATAACTATCAAGTGTTGAAAATCATATAAAAACCAAAAAAACCAAGTATTAGGCATGCCTATGGATATCATTAATCCATTGTAGGGCCAAAATAAAAAATTTAGAGCCTAAAACATGCACTAAAAGTTTGAGACCTAAAAAACTGTAGAAAAAATGTCAATATGGAGAACCATTATGAAGTAGTGGAAGAGATGGGTGGCCATTGATATCCATCTAGATAAATCATCCCCCCCTTAGTAATAAATGATCCCCATTTCATTAATTACCCCCATCAAATGTGGAAACGTCTGCTAAATTTGACTCCTTGTTAGCCACTTGCATTTGAAGAAGCTATCCTGCTTTGATAACCCAATAGAGTTGTATATTCTATTGGTGGGTGACCTTCGTCTTGGAGTCCATGCATTGATCCACTATATCATGTTCAATGAATTTAGGGTTGAGTTTTGTAGGGGCTAAATTCTCAGCCAACTCTGAGGTGTTCAATAGATGTGGAAAATATTGTCAAAGAAGCTCCACATTAAATACTAAGTGCAAGAAAAGGAAAGAAATAATACTCAATTCAAAATAATTCTCACCCACAACCTCTGTGATAGTGTAATTCCCATATACCAGTGGAATAAAATTCCCATGGGCGATTTTGAGGCAGCCTTTCTGCAAATGAAACCACAACTTATCACCAACATGAAACTTGTGTGGAACTTGACGTTGGTCCTGTCACTTCTTGTACTTCAAATTTTATTTTTGTAGGATATAATTAACTTGTTGTTGTATGTGCTAGATCCATTCAACAAATTTGGCTACTCTATTTTCCTTGGTTTGATCATGGGAGCACTTTTCTTATGTAGATGAAATGGGAAGAGCTATATCAATGGGGGATAGTGGCTAGAATCCCAATAACACCTTAAAAGGTTGTGGACAATAGAATTGTGAGGGGATCGATTGTATCTATGTTGAACATATGGAAGTATCTCATCAAATTTATGTGGATGCTTGGATTTTTACATGTGTAATATATCCACAATCATCCTGCTGACCACCTCTCTTTACCTATCTATTTGGGGGTGGAAGGAAATCAATTTGTTCATATTGGTGTCCATTATAGACCACAATTTGGACTATAAGGTACTGAGGAACATACTATCCATGTCTGAAATAAAGCTCTTTGGCAGCCCAAAATAACCCAAAAACTCTCAAAGAAGAGCTTAGCAGTGGCTTTTAATATGATACTCTTCTTGGATAGTGCTGAAATATCCATCTAAGAGAATCGATCGACAACCCCAAAGACATGATCATTACCATTCTTGATTTAGGGAAGAGCTGACATGTAATCCATGGAGACTAACTCATATGGCTTGTCTAGGATAGGTAGATGATAGTACAACCCCTACTTATTAATGGTAGGTTAGTATAAATATTTGTCCAATATAAATACTTCTAAATTATGTACATAGAATTTCTCTACCACTCACTTGAAGGAAAATAAAGATGGCCCGGATAGGACAAAAGTGCATCTTAGAGGTGAAAATTTGGAACTTTTTTACCTATTCCTAGTGTTTGATATGTAGTAGCAAAATCAAGGTCACTTATGTCTAATTGAGACTACCCAAAGGTGTCATGCCCATGGTTGTTAATAAATGTGGTTGATGCCACAACTAGGAGTCGGTTGATCTAGGTGAATATTGGTGGCCACCCACCTATTCCAACTTCCAATTGGCTCATCTTAATAGTTTTTAGTTCAACATGTTTCTCTATAATGGGGACACTTCCTTGTAATTGTGGGGTCTGCACTTACAGGGCTATCTTGAATCCTTACACAACATCCAGGTGGATATGGGTGGTTGCCCACCTATTACAACTTGCTTATTTTGGAAGTTTTCATGTCAGTACATCTTTTTGTACTTCCAAGGCCATTTTGAGGCTCTAAACAATGTTTCCTTGGCTTTCAATAGTCAAACTATAGATGGAATTAGAGTTTGATGACATAATTTGTATTTTTTGAAAAGACCTTTCCAATGGGCTATCATACACCTAAAACAAACATCATTTGCAAAAGTTATGACCCCAAGAAGTTAATGTACTAACTTACCCCAACAAGGCCCACATGAATTTTGGCACTTCATATCCTAGGGTTAGTTTTTTGGATGTCTAGGGTTTTGGCATTCATGTTTATCATAAAAATTCCTTCAAAGCCTCATTGTAATCATCTTCTTGCAAATGAGCGTATACGTCACATCTCTTCTTAGAGACAAAGTTGCCACCATTCTAGAGAGTCTTGCACTCTGTATTTTTATAGTCTTTGTACATTTATTTCATTAATAGAAATAATGTATTGTTGTAATTCTTTGTTTCTGGCAATTTTTATGTGTATTTCATGGTAATATCTCTACTTTCATTTTGTTCCGAAAATAATCCGGATTAGTGGTATTAGAGAAGGTTTCTCTTCATTGTTTTTCAGTGCATGTCGATGAGGTTCGAGTATAGCAAATTGGGTCTCGAGATTGTCTCTCTTGAGGAAAATCTCTCCTGCATGCCCAAGAAACCCTCTATGCTGGAAAAAAAGAAAAACGATGAAGGAAAATATTCTATTAACCTGTTTCTTGAGTAAGCTCTCAGACGAGAGAATTTTTCCCACATCCTTCAATGCCTGTCGATAGCAACATGCCCATATTCATCAAGTGACCACTTTGGAGGAACCTCTCCCTTCAAGGTAAAAATTAATTTCGATATTCCCATATTTGAATGTCAGATAGACACAGATGCCTTAGAAAAATGGTTGAATATTCTAGAAGCTTATTTCTCTGTTCACAATATTTTCAACAGGGAAAATATTACCTTCACAGTCCTCAAGGATCTTCCCCATGTCAAAAATTGGTGGGAAACTTACTAGGAGAAAATTTCCACAGATAAATCTAGAATATATGGGGCTAAGCCCAATTGGTATTTTTTTTTGGATGGGGTCAAGGAATAATACTACCTTGTTGATAACTATGAAGACTAGTACATGATATGGACCACACTGCGGCAAGAGAAGAACCAAATAGTGTCAGAGTTCACAAATAATTTCCATACCTTGTGCACCAAGATGGGTATCAAATACTCTGAGCAACATCTGGTTCTAAAATACTGTGGGGATATGCATAGGTACATCCAAGAGGAAATGGATTCCTAAACATCTCATCATTAGGAGGTGCCTATCGATATGCTGTCAAAATTGAGCATAAATTTAGGCACCAGAACAAATGGGAGTTTGTGTCTACAAATCCACTACAACCAAATCATGGTAAAGAAGGCCCTAATCAATAGCCTCCCAACAACCAATCCAAGACACAAGAAAATAAGGGTAAATGAAAGACAAAGAATGACACTAGGAAGATGTGTGACTTCCACAAAATCCCTTGGAAAAACATCGATGAATGTTTCTCAAAATAGTGATTGGTGGTTGAGGTCAGAGATAAGGAGCCGAACCCTGATTCATAATCTAATCCAAAAGATATTAAAAATGGACAGATCATCGACAGAAAACCTACTGCTACTATTGTGACTGCAATAATTCAACCAGAAGAACCAATAGATCCTAAAGAGGGGGAGTGCCTCTTCCATTCATAGATGTGGGTGAAGGGGACCCTGTTGAATTTCATTGTTGATAGAAGTAGCCAGAAGAACCTCATCTTAGCTGATGTCGTCAAACAGTTGGGATTGTTGACAACACCACACCCACAACCATACAACATTGGGTGGCTTCACCAGGGACAAGATCTCCATGTCAGCCAACAATGTCTTCTATCTTATGGAATCTATCCCTTCAAGGATGAGGTAGTTTGTGATATTTCATCTCTTTATGTTTGTGAGGTTGTTTTGGGCCAACCATATATGTGGAAGAGTCATGTTGTTTATGAGTCTTGACCCCGTAGTGTCATTATTACTCTGGGGGGTCAAATATACAGGATACCATAAGTAGTTTCGACTATTATTCCACCAAAATAGTGTCACAAGGTAATCTCTCATACTGCAAAATTCATCCTCTTCATAGTTTGTTCAAAGGATGCATAGAAGGCCACTACAACCACTATAGTCTCAACACCTTCTATCCAGCAAAATCATATTGTAGAAGAGAAAGAAGATATTGTTTCTTCACCTACAATGGTGCCTACACAATGCCCTATCAAGCCCATAGACAATAGGTTGGTGGAACAGATTCAACTCCTCCAACAACAGGATCATGATAGCCCTCCATAGACCAAGCAATGCAACTTCTCCAACAAGGCATGAAACTCACCAAGATTCAGATTCAGAAAACACTTTCCCCTCTTCCCTGGGAACTCATGCAATGGATACCATTGCTTCCAAATGGAGGAGGATTGATCGAGTTAGATATTGGTGTCCACCCACCTGTTCCAACTTCCAAGTGGCTCATCTTGACAATTTTTAGTTCAAAACGTTTCTCTATAATGGGGACAATTCTTTGTAATTGTGGAGTCTGCACTTACGGGCTGTCTCGAATCCCTACACAACATCCAAGTGGATATTGGTGGCCACCCACCTATTCCAACTGGCTTATTTTGGAAGTTTTCATGTCAATACATCTTTCTATACTTCCAGGACCGTTTTTAGGATCTAAACTATTGTTTCTTGTCTTTCCACAATCAAACTATAGACGAAGTCAAATTTTAACAACATAATAATTAGTTCTCAAAAATACATTTCCAACGGGCTATCACATGCCTAAAACGAATATCATATTCAAAAGTTATGACCCGGGAAGTTAAGGTACTAACTTACCTCAATGGGGCCCGCATGAATTTTGGCGCTTCATCTCTCAGGGTTAGGTTTTTGGATGTTAAGGGTTTTAACATTCATTTTTATCATAAAAATTCCTTTAGAGCCTCATTGTAATCATCTTCTTGCAAATGAGCATACCCATCAAATCTCTTCTCATAGATAAAGATTCCAACATTCTAGTGAGTCTTGGACTCTGTATTTTTACAGTCTCTGTACATTTATTTCATTAATAGAAATCATGTATTGTCGTATTTCTCTGTTTCTCACAATTTTTATATGTATTTCATTGTAATATATCTTCTTTCATTATGTTCCGAAAATAATATGGATCACTGGTTGAGGCAGTCTACAACATGGATTGTGATTCCCTTCTTATACTTAATGTTCAACTGGAGTTGAAAGTATGAACCACTTTTTATGGTTGTCATTTTGTAACTTTCCCTTTGTTTGCATGAATTGTAGGGGTTTGTGATTAATGTATATGATTATTTTATTTTTCAAAATATAATTCTTCCAATATCGACATGCTTTCATAATGATGTACATATCATTGTAATAGGTGGGATACATGTGAATAACATCATATAGTGTCTCTCTATGATGGAACATCTGATTTCCATGTTGAGTGAGGATTTCATTGATAACATAGTTAGAGGAATATGTCTCAATATCAAATGATTATTACAATTCTAGCATAGTAAGGACTGGTGTCAAGCATAGGAGGTGTTTTAAATCCTCAAATGATTCTATCATGAATCAATTCAATAAAAAATGGCTTTATATCTACCCTTAGTCACTTGAATTAAGGGCCAAGTGATATGAGAGAACTCCAACGTGAACCTAATATAGATTTTGGCAAGGCCCAAGAAGCCATGGAGATTTATTAGAGTTACATGGGCTAAACCATAGAGAATGAATTAGATCTTGGTTGGCTCCATATGAACCCCATATTAATCCATGATGTATCCTAGATATTGAATTCTTGACATGCCAAATGAGAATTTCTCTATATTGGCATACAACTTGTGTTTCCACCACAGGGCACCCAATATTTATTGAATGTGATGAAAATATTCTACTTATGTTCTATTGAATATGAGAATGTCATCCAAATCTACAACCACAAAATCTTTTGCGAATGGATGCAAGATATCATCTATCATCCTCATGATTTTTGAAGGAGAATTAGTCAATCCAAAAAGCATGACAAACCACTCAAAAATGTCTTCTTTAGACTCGAAGATAGTATTCCATACATCAATTTGTTCAATTGGAACTTGGTGGTAGCCTGAATTTAGATTAATATTAATGAATAACTTGGCACCCTTAAGATGATCAGGAAGATCATAAGTATAAGGGATTAGGAAACAATGTTTTATAGTGATTTTGTTCAGGGATTTATAATCAATACATAGTCACCATGTCCCATCATTTTTCTACAAAAATGCAACTGGGCTCCGACAAGGTGAGGAACTTGGTTGAATGTGTTACTTTTGGACGATCTCATGAATTTGAAATTTTATTTTCTCTTTCTCTAGAAGAAAGCATCTGTATATTGGGCCATTAGTTAAAGGAGCACTAGGTATCAATTCAATTGAATGTTCGAGCTTGTAGCGCAGAGACACTCCTGTAGGTGAAGAAAATATATTTCTATATTCTTATGTAATCTTGTTAACCTACTTATGTTGTGTAGAGAGGCCTTGCTCTGAGGTGGTGGCAATCAAAATGAGATTTGATTCACCTTTGAAATGAACAATGCATATGATAAATTTTCTAGTGTGAGAGACTGCCCTTTAAAACTGCTTTGTCAAGATCAAGGAAACTTAAATAGTCAAAACTAACTCTAGTATATTGTAGAGTTAGCCTCCAAAAGTAACAATGAAACTACTAATCATAGACTCATAAACAATGTAAATTTCCACATATAGAGTTGTCCTAAAAGAACATCAAAAACCTCAACCGGGGAAAGATCATATAATACCTCATCTTTGAAGGGATTGGTGCCATAGGATATACAAAATTATTAGTTGACGTGGATGTATCATCATTGGATGACCCAACAGATCTTGTATGGTTGGGGGTGTCTCGTTGTCAGTAGATTCAATCTCTTTATCACCTCGAATGAGATCAAGCTCTTCTAGCTACTATTGTCGAAAATGAAATGTACTTGAGTCCCCTTCACCTACATATGTGAATGGAATATGTGCTCCCCCTCCTTTGCCTCCTCTGATTCTTATTGTAGGATATTTTTAGTTTTGATGATAACACTATGTTCTACATAAATTATCCACTTTATTTTATCCTTCTCCAAATCCAAGTTCGACATGGGGTTCAATTTTCTAGATAAATGGGAGAGTATACATTATTTATATAGAAATCAAAATTGTGTTGAGAAGTCGATTTTCTTTTAAGTCGAGTCGGTCCAAGAAATAAGTAAACTAAATTTCCCTAATGGTCGAAGTCTAAGTAAACTTAAATCAATTTGAGTTGAGGCTGAAGCAAGTTGGGTCAATCAGAATCGAATTACTCAAGTCAAATTTCTTCTAGTTGAGTCAACCAAAATATATTTATCGGTCGAATAAGGAAGGAAATACAAAAAAAAGGGTGAGACCAAGTTGAATCTTTAGTGAATAGTAGTTGAAAGGGAGCCGATTTTAATATCCACCATCAATTAAAATGTTTGCAAGTTGAGTTTAACTAGTCACCAACAAAGGAAATATATAGAGGTCGATTTAGACATTTATGAAAAGGTAAAATGTATTGAAGTTGATCTGGCATTCAATGATGAAAGGAAAATCTAGGAAAGTTGATTTCAAGGAACCGCCTGTACCGGCCACCTCACACATTTTCTAGGAAAATTTATTTCCCATCAACTAATTAAAAATGTTCTCCATAGAACCCATGTCGTAGAATTTTAAAATCTATTTCCATCGCTCTAGAATATTCATATGAAAATAGTCATCTAATTTGGTGTACGAAAATCAATTAGTAAAAGTTACCATTTGTGCTAATTAAATGGAGTGTAATGCTTCATTCCAAAAGGACACATTGTTTCAAAGTCGCACCCCTTAGAGGACTATATAAGCAAAGGAATACAAAGGGAAGAAGAGTGTCTTAGTGGATACACACACACACACACACACACACACATATATATCATCTATATCTATCTATCTATCTATCTATCTATCTATATATATATATATATATAATGGATTGAATGAAAGTGATCTGGATTTGAGTAAAGATTATTATTAAAATATTCTTAACACAAAATGACAGAGATACAATAAAACTGGTTTCTATTGAATAAGGAAATAAGATGAAACTCTAAAATGCAGCGGAAAATAAGCTTGCTAGAATGGTGGCGACTTATCTCTGAGAAGAGATGTGATGACTGTGCTCATTCACAAGAACATGATTACAATGAGACTCTGAAAGCGTTTTTACAATAATCATGAATTCAAAAACCCTATACATCCAAAACCTAACCCTAGGAGATGAAGTGCCAAAAATCATGTGGGCCACGTTGGGGTAGGTTAGTACATCAACTTCTCGGGGTCGTAACTTTTGCATAAGATCTATGTTTTAGGTGCATGATAGCCCGTTGGAAATGTCTATTCCAGGAATCCACATTTTTCCATCAAAATCTATTTTTTTTAATAGTTTTAATATCGCGAGCCCTAAAAAATTTGTTTAGGGCCTCAAAATGAACCTAGAAGTCAGGGACCTAAAAACTAGGAAAAAATTGCCAAACTAGAAAACTGCCAAAATGAACCACTTGGAAAAGGTGGAAGACCACCAAAATCTATTTGGATCAATCCTCCCCCCTTAGGAAGAAATGGTATCCATTGCATTGATTTCCCCCATTATATGAGGATATTTCTGCGGAATTTGGCCCCTGGTGAGCCACTTACCTTGGTGCAAAATATGCCTTGCTTTGACAACTCGATAAAGTTGGATCCTTTGTGGTTGAGTTCTCTTGACCTATGTGTCCACAATATGATCACTGGATTCTTGTTGCATGCAGTTAGGGTTGAGCTCTGTTGGTGTCAATTTTTCTTCTCTCTATGAGGTGTCCAATAACAGTGGGAAATATGTTCGAAGGAGAGCCACGTTGAAAACTGGATGCAGGCCAAGAAAGGGGGAATGTTGAGCTCAAAAGAATTTTCACCCACAACCTTGGTGATGGTGTAAGGTCCATAAAGGAGTGGTCAAATATTTTGATGGGGGCCTGTAAGGTGTTCTTTCTTCAAGTGCAACCAAACTCTATCTCCCACCTGAAACTTATGTGGCACCTGATGCTGATCATGGAGCTTATTGTACTTGGCATTGGATTTCTGTAAAATATCATGAACATGTTGGCATATGTGTTAGATCCACTCAATGAAATAGGTGGATTTGTCATCTTCAGTTGGAGCAGGGGATGAGTTGGTCGAGGTGGTCGCAAGGGGTAGTGCAACATCCATGGGACCCAATGGTTGGAACCCCAACCCCACCTGAAAGGGGTTGTGGCCAGTTGAGCTATGTAGGGCTCAGTTGTAGCTATGTTGAACATATGAAAGACTCTCATACCACGTGCCACAGTGCTTGGAATTGTACATCCATAGGATAGGCACAATCATTTGATTGACAACCTCAGTTTGGCCATCTATCTAGGGGTGGAAAGTAGTGGATTTGGTGAGCTTGGTGTCCAACAATGACCATAGGATCCACCAAAATGTGCTGAGGAAACGATTGTCCTAATTTGAGACAATGGTTTGTGGTATTCCAAAATGTACCCATAATAATTCAAAGAAGAGCTTGGTAGTGGCCTTTGCTGTGATGCTCTTCTTACAGGTGACCAGAATTGCCATCTTGGAAAAGTGATCAACAACCAAAAAAACATAGTCATTGATCCTCTTGGTGGATGGAAGCCTTGACATGTAGTCCATTGAGATGGATTCCCATGGCCTTCTAGGAGTAGGAAGAGGGGTGTATAGGCCCTGTTTCTTAGTGGTCGGTTTGGCAATAATGCAAGCAATGTAGGCACTGATATAATTTCTCACATCATTTCAAAGTTTAAGCCAATAGAAATGTTTTGCAGTACTGCCACTGTCTTTTTGATGCCAAAGTGTCATGCCACCTGACTATAGTGGGATTCCCAAATCAGCTTCGCTCGCTCTCTTGATGGAACACATAGATGACCCAGATAGAAAAACTTCCCGTCCTTTAGATGGAAATTAGCGACAATTGAGTTTATGCTTTATTATCACTCCATGATTCTCTTTAGTTTGTAGATCAAAAGAGACTGGTAACTTAATCAAAATTCTCAATAATGGTATAAATTGCATCAAATTGAATGAATTAAGATGATCTCACTCACTCCTGAAACATATGAATACACTCAGATAGATAAGGCTTTCAACTATACTTGTTCATAAGGTCTATATAAATATGTAAATGATGAAGAATACTTATTATACCAGTAGAAACATACATACAAAAGCATACATGAATGGCCATCTATAACAGGTAAGAGTACTTGTAATTATAGTTTATCAATGCAAAGATAAGATTAAATTTATCAATCATTAGATAAAAATGGAAAACATGAATATAATATTCACCCATGGGTATAGAAAATAAAGAATATGAAGGTCTCAACATCTACAACAAAATAAGCTTATATTCCAATAAGCATTCAAAATCTTTTACAAAGGAGTCTCTCTAAGTCCTCCCAATCAAACCCTTAGCACCTCCCTTTGGTCCTCTTTATATAAATATTACATGCTCATATAGATACAAAATATATGGATCTCATAACCTCTTCACCTATATTTAGTTTGTTGAATATATCCAACTCAAATCCAAATTTGTGAGGTGGCTGGAAAATACAAACTGTCAAAATTCTAAAAGTGATGCTCAAAGATTCACCTATATCTCCCAAATACAAATAGATGTTGGAACATTGAGTGAGGTTTTTAAAGAGGATATAGTTCTTGTGATAAAACTCTCTCACTTTCCAAAAATAACTTTCCATATCATCAGAATCTATCTCCAAAAAATATGACTAAAACAAGAAAACAAAAATTTCCAAAATCTAGTCATATTCCTACAATCTAGGATTTGATCCCTAGAATGTTTCCATTGAGGAAAATAAGTGCCACTTGCATGATTTTATGGGGGATTATCTTATATTCAAATATATGTGTCCACATTGACCCAAAAATCATCCTTCCATGTCTAATTTTGGCCAAATCTCATCCATGTTGAAAGTTTGAAGAGTTGGTAGTGCAATACATAGGAAAAACATAGTTTGCACTACAAACTCCTGTAGGTGGTTGTTTTCAACAATATTTTCTAAAATCCTTTTAAAACCTGAAATGAATACTGGAAAGGGATTCTTTAAGACCTGAAATTTGAATTCATAACATGTTAAATGTTGCTATATATCATACTTAATCATTTAAACTTCTCCATACTTCATAAAAAGGTTTATGCCAAAATGTAATACTCCAAGTTATTTAGACAAACACTTAATGGATCTGGAATTGTTTCTTGGAAGATGAATACCCTTCACCCTGAAGAGAACCATTTTCCATACTGTCACTGTAAACATATCCCTCTTTAACAAATTCCATCAATAAACTCTAAAAATAGAGTATGCTTGTGACATGCATTTTTTATGTATTTAGAACTTGCTAGGGTTTTTGATCTCCAACAAAAACTGATAAAATGTTCCTCTATGTTGTTACCATATGAATCTTCCTCTCTTTCTCTAGATGATTCCTTTCTGGCTTTTGACAAAACCTCCAACATCCTATGGCACGTTTGAAGGAGTCCACATGATTAGAGTTTTGTTCAATCAAAGTTGTATCAGTCGGATCAAATCCAACCACAAAGCTTGACCTCTTCCTAGGGATATGGTCTTTCCTTGGAGCCATTTGATATCCAAGCACCTGTTGCAAATATTTTTTCTCATAAGAAAATTAGAGCAAAAACCCTTAAGGAAAAAACTTCCTTGGTTCCAAGAAAACCTTAAAAATACTTCTTTGATGGCGAGTTTCAGCTTTAGAAGAGGATAAAAAGACTTAATGATGATTTCAGAACCTTGAAAAACTTTCTAATATACCTTTTTCACTTCAAAAGTATTAAAATGCAAAAACAAAGATTTTTCATGAGTTGGTAGCGCACTTAGTGTTAAAATAGCGCTTTGCACTACCAGCTTGTCATAATGAGGAATTATTTCAAAATGGACATCCCTTTGTGATTTGAAGTGAAATGATGGACTATTATGGACCATAACTGACCAAAACAACTTGTGATTGTCCCTAAAACAATTTCATGACTCAATTAACCATCTAAGACTCCAAAATAAAAATAAAATATTTGGGAGCTAACATCTGGCTCTAATTGGGGATGGAAGCCTTCTTGTGAGGTTCCAAGAACATAGCAAACCCTGTGCCTTTCTGTTCAATCTGAAAACCCTACAACCTGCTTTGATTATGAGATCAAACCACTCTTCAAAAATATACATCTTGGACTCTGTAGTTCCTAGTCCATTGGGTTATGGAGTCATCTAGTATTAAACTTGTACAACTAATCCTTTACAAGATTTCAAGATCTATCGCTTACATTCTGTTCTTGATTTAAAGATTGAAAATCTTCTTATTTATTGAAAAACTAAAAATAAATATTCAAGTGATGAACTTATTCTTGCACACTCCTACTCTAATCAATTTTACTGCTTGTTGATCAAGTGGAATCATGCTTCTAATGAAGCCATACAAGTAAAACCATGACTGAAAGATTTATTTTTATGCCACTGATTAGAAGATAATAATAAAATCATAACGGTGACCATAAAAACTCTTTCAAGAGATCATACTCACTAACAAATACAAGCGATATGATAAAATATGAAAACTTAAGAGAGTATGAGAGATAAGACTCAAGTAATGCTGCCATAGGGTCTTCAAAACCGTGATCACCATCATACATATTCAAAATCATTTATGCTCATGTATGTCTTCCCCTTTGCTATATCCTTGTGACTCAAATCCATCACGATGATGTGGTGGCCCATTACAACTGACAATTTTTGAGAGAAAATATGAGAGATGTTCTTGATCTTCTACATCATTGTCTCCATAATGATCAAATGAAGGATGAGTCTTTAAAAATATATCATGAGAGAACTATTGATTACTCTCTCCAAGAATGATATCTTTGAAATATGAGTAAAAAATAAGAGGATCTTTAGTGGAATTTTGAACAACAAACTCATAACTATCATCAACCATAACATGCATACATTCTTGATCATCCCTTTGTTGAAAAGTAGAACTAGATGTGATTCCATTAGTTAACAATCCTGCATACACTTTAAATTTTTCCTCATCATCACTATATTTTTCAAATATTGGAACATCAAGATAAAATCCTAATGGTTGAGATGAAGATTTCTGCAAATATTTATCAGCAATAGGGCTTCGAAACAAATCTGAAATAACACTAACTTATTCCTCATCATCATCAGTTTTTCCATCAAAATTTGGAACAAAAGGTACATAAGGAGAAAGATAGTCCTTTTGTTGTTCCTCCTTAAAAATGAACGATCTATGAAAATCCAGTTCCTCATGGCTGTTGCAATTTCCCTTTGTCTGGAAATATGAAAATTGTTGTCTATCGTTACTGATTTCAATTGGAATTTGACCAAAAGACAACTGATCGTCTCCATTTGTAGTTAAAGAAACCAACTCTTTAGATTTATAACAATTAGGATTAATGATAGTAAGAGAACCTTCAACTTCTTCACTATTCATTTCTAGTTCAAGGTCATGTGAAAGCATATCATCATGAATATCATTAGAGAGATGTTGTATATTGTGAGGGAGAAATTATTCTCTATCTATAACTTCAATCTCATTATGCAATTCATATTCCTCACAACGATTTTCAAATAAAAACTTATCTGAAAAGTACCTTTTGCAATGCTCATTGAATACTTTGTGAAACTCTTTCAAAGATGAAATACTAGAAGGAGGTAATGAGAAATACCACTTACGTGCATCACCATCCAATGAATGCATGAACATCATCATGTAAACACCCTCATGATGTAGATATAGTATATCCATTCACTAATGGAACTTGATGAGGTGTTTTGTAGGATTGTCTTCTTTCCTCTTTCTGAAGATAGGAAGAAAATCTCCCCATTCTGTCAAATGAGATACTGTATATGGGAAACTAGGACTGTAGAAAAATTGAGAGCTGCAAACCTTCGATCCAAAAGAGCAGAAAATTACTTTGACATTAGAATATTGTGGAGTCGCCACTGAATTCTTCTTTCATGGAGTCACTAGATAGAATATTACAACCAATATGATGCCCAACCTTTGTCTATCAAAAGTTAGAACTATGTGAACTATGTCGTCTCCCATGGAAGCTTGCTTCACACTCCTGTCCCTGACAACAACACTAATTTTTTATCACTCTAGAAGTCTCTTTAGGTTGTAGATAAAGAGAGTCTGGTAACTTAATCAAAATGCTCAATAATGGTATAAATTGGATCAAATTGAATGAATTAAGATGATCTCACTCACTCTAGACACATATGAATACACTCAGATAGATAAGGATTTCAACTATACTTGTTCAGAAGGTTTATATAAAGATGCAAATGATGAAGAATACTTATTATACCAGCAGAAACATACATATAGAAGCATACATGAATGGACAACTATAACAGGTAAGAGTACTTGTAAATATAGTTTATCAATGCAAAGATAAGATGATAGTTATCAGTCGTTAGATAAACATGGAAAACATGAATATAATATTCACCCATGGGTACATAAAAGAAACAATATGAAGGTCTGAACATCTACAACAAAAGAATATTATATTCCAATATACATTCATAAGTCTTTTACAAAGGAGTCTCTCCAAGTCCTCCCAATCGAACCCTTAGATACTCCCTTTGGTCCTATTTATATAGAGATTAAATGCTCATATATATCCAAAATAGATGGATCTCGTAACCTCTTCACCTATATTTAGTTTGTTGAATATATCCAACTCAAAAACGAATTTGTGAGGTGGCTGGAAACTACAAACTGTCAAATTTATGAAAAATGATGCTCAAATATTCACCTATATCTCCTAAATCCAAACATATGTTGGAAAAATGAGAAAGGTTTTTGTAGAAGAGGCCTGATGCAGACCCTATTGATCCTCAGCCGATGTCCACTCACAAGATCGTTCTATATGCCCTTTCGAGCCGGATCAGCTCCTTCAGCTTCTCTATTGGAATCCCCTTTCAAATCGATCCACAGGTTCTTTTTCGTGGTTCACAACTTCGTGACTTCGCGAGTCATGAATTCTGACGCTTCATCCTCATATCTGCGATACCTGAGATTGAAAAATGTTTACGGGTCCTCTTTTCGTCAGCGTCTTCCTCACGCAACCGTCGGCTAGGCTAAGCACTAACACCTTTCACCTCTCGCACCTTCACGAGTTCAAAGGTTCAACCTTTGGCACCTTCTTTCTTGAACCCCTGAGAGGCGAGATTTGACTTTTCTACTCTCGTTCTCGCTAATCATGACTTCAGGACAAGAGTCTCGACCTGTTACCCTACGATATGCTGAAACATGAAATTTCAACATGTCATCAGTGCGGGTCCCACACGGAACTTCCTGCCTTTTTCAGAATTTCGGACCTCGCGACTTCACGAGTTTGAATGCTGTGTTCTCAGACCTTCGACCCACGAAACCCAAAAATGGTAAACGGAAGGTCTGACCTCCATGTCACTGAGTATGCCACCTATCCACTCCCAGATGGACGGTCCTGATTCACTTCACAGCTTCGCCACTCGCGAAGTTGAATGACCTCCCTTTCTGACATCAGATGTCTGAGTCCCCAATACGGGTGATCTCGCGACACATGTTCTTCTTCCAGTGAATGACTCAGATTCCTTCGCTATCTTGGGACTTTTCCTTTCATGATTTCGTGAGTCTCACTACAAAATTCTCGACTCTTCACCTCCCGAAACCCCGAGATGCGAAATATGTAAGTGATCTGACGACCCTGTTGGCGCAGATCCTATGGTTCTATTCTCTCGAGATTTTCACTCACCGAATGCTGTCATAACTCCACTTCTTCTCTGCGAGATCTGATGGCTTCTGGAACTTCGCGAATCCTACATGGAGGATTTTGACTTTCAATTTCCTCCTTGACGTCCCCACGAAATGAACAAAGTGCTCTTTCACAAAACTTGTCTACCAGCAAACCAAAGTGGTTGCGCCTCCTTCCAATACTTCAAGGCACTAAACTTCCTGAGCTTTCTCCAACTCTGAGTCTTAAAGAAGACTCATGTACGCACTCCTTGTGGTGACTCCTTTGATTAATTCGAAGAGTTTGAAGTCCTTTGACTCTGCGCACTCCCTACAGTAGTAGTCCTTCAACAATTTCTCAGGTTCACTAACTCTGAGACTTTACCCGCCTGGGCACACCTTGCACGGCTCCTATGCTCAACTTGCACTTCTGCGAGAATGAGAATAGTATTATCCCACCTGAGCTTTCAAAGATGAACTCTGATTTCTGTTGACGCACACCTTGCGGACAATTTCACTGCACTCCTTGCAAGAAAATTCTTTCTCAGATAGAGAAACAATTGAAACTCATTCTTTATTCTCCCTCTCTTCAGATTTTAGACATTAACATGAAATCATACATTCACACATCAAAACAAATGCATAAAAGGGAATAAAAATCCATGAGCATAACATTCACTATGCATACACAGAGAACAAATACAACACCATGAATTTGAATTGAAGCTCTTTCTATTAATTCAAATCTCTGTACATGGGTGTTTTCAACTACAACTCTCTTCTTCTGCTCTCCTATGCTCTCTTCTCATAATCATAATAATGTTACAACAATAAAATGAGGGTGTCTATATCTGTTTTCCCTCCGACTCCTAAAACTGTCTAATCTGAGAATTCAAAGCTACCTACTAACATTAACTAACATAAATGCCTTCTTAGTCCTTCAGACAAGAGAGGGATGCTCAAGGTCTGACTACAAATCAAGAAGAACACCCTTTCCTTAATTNGGTCTGTCCATGCTTTTGGATCTCTGCTTCATTTTCCCAGCTGGCATCTTCAACTGGATGTTCCTTCCACTTGACCAAGTATTCAAAGTATTATTTTCTTCTGGTCCTCTTACTAACTCTTTTGTCCAGTATGTTTTTGATTTGTGGATTTTTTGCAACTGGCATCTGTTTAGTCCACTAAACCTCTGGTTTTTTATCACTTATTCATGCTTCCTCATCTTTGTATGGGTACAAATCTGAGGCATTGAATATCGGATAAATTCTGATCCCATCGGGTAATTCAATCTCATAAGCATTTGCCCCAAATTTCTTCAAGACCTTACATGGTCTGATCTTCTTCATCTTCAATTTGCTATATGTCCCCTTCAGGAACCTTTCCTTTCTCAGATGTGCCAGAATCAAATCACCAACCTCAAATTGAAGTTGTCTCCTGTGTTGATATTCTTTGCGCTTATACTCTTGGCTCAAGTTCTGTAATCGCTCCTTCACCTGGCTGTGAAGCTCTTTCATCGCTTCTGTGAAATCCTCTGCACTAGCACTTCTAGTTGCATTCTATTCTGAACCCCTCAACTCAGAAATTCCTCTTCACTGCATGCCATAGACAATCTTAAATGGACTTTTCCCTGTGCTTCTATTAACTGAGTCGTTATAAGAAAAATCCACCTGTGGTAATATGTTGTCCCACCGGCTGTGGTGTTATGTCACAAAGATTCTCAGCAAGTCTCCCAGACTTCTGTTCACCGCTTCTGTTTGTCCATCCATCTGAGGATGATAAGCCGAAATGAATGACAAGTTCATTCCCAGCTTCTTCCATAAGGTTCTCTATAAGTGTCCTATGAACTTAGTGTCTTGATCTGAAACTATGCTCCTTGGTAAGCCGTGAAGTCAAATGACTTCTTTGAAAAACAGATTCGCAATGTGAGTTGCGTCACTGGTTTTCTGACACGGTATGAAGTGTGCCATTTTAGAAAATCTATCCACCACCACAAATATTGAGTCAAACCCCTTTTGTGTTCTTGGCAACCCCAATATGAAGTCCATGCTGACTTCATCCTATGGCCTGTCAGGTATGGGTAATGGTTGATAAAAGCCTGCATTCTGCCTCTTTCCTTTTGAATGCTAACAAATTTTTCATCTGTCCATGAATCTTTTGACATCTGCTCTCATTCCTGGCCAATAATATGACTCATTTAGCTTTGAGAATGTCTTTTCATGACCAAAATGTCTGGCCAATCCTCCACTATGTTTCTCCTTCAGCAAATTCTCCCTCATGGAGCATTTTGGAATACAAAGTTGATTACCTTTAAACAATAATCCTTCCTGGATCATGTATTTTGCCCATTGGCTTCTATCTCTGAGAATTGGATTCTCAGCTACTTCATACGCCTCTTTAAAATCTGGATCACCTCTGTACATGTCCCTAAGATCATCAAAACCCAATGTTTTGACTCTGAACTCTTGCAACAACAAACACTTCATGCTCAAAGCATCAACAACTTTGTTAGCAGTTCCAGAAATATTTTTAATCACAAAAGTGAAATTTTGCATATATTCAACCCATTTAACATGTCTTTGATTCAACTTCTCCTATTGAGTCACAAATTGAAAAGCATGATTGTCACTATATAAAACAAACTCCTTGGGGATCAAGTAATGTCTCCATTTCTTCAATGCCTGAATAATAGCATAGAACTCCTTGTCATACATGGAGTATTTCACTTTCGCTTCATTCAGCTTCTCACTGAAGTATGCTATTGGCCTATCTTCTTGACTCAAGACTTCCCCTATTTCAAATCCACTTGCATCACATTTCAATTGAAATGTCTTTTGGAAATCAGGCAACACCAAAATTGGTTGTTTTGTGATTTTCCTCTTCAACAAATTGAAGATTTTCTCAGCCTCTTCTGTCCAGTGAAAATACTTGTGTCTCTTCTTCACTGTGTCCATCATCGGTGCACTAATTCCACTGAAATTCCTAATGAATTTTTGGTAGAAACTAGCCAATCCATGAAAAATTCTCACCTCAAATACACTCTTTGGTGATGGCCAATTCTTGATTACCTCCACCTTATCTGGATCCATCCTCAACTTATCTGCATAAATAAAAAAACCCAAATAAATGAACTCTATGTTCATGAATGAGGACTTCTTCATGTTTATCAGCAGCTTCTCTTGCTGTAATCTCTGCATCACTGTAGCGAAATGTTTCAGATGCTCTGCCTCTATTTTACTAAAAATCAGTATGTCATCTAGATACACAATGACAAATTTTTCAATGAAATCCTTTAGGACTTCGTTCATCAACCTCATGAAAGTACTTGGGGTGTTTGTTAAGCCAAATGGCATAACAAGCCATTCATACAATCCTTCGTTAGTCTTGAAGGCTATCTTCCATTCATCACCTTCTCTCATACGAATCTGGTGATATCCACTCTTCAAATCAATCTTTGAAAAAAAATTGGCCCCACTAAAGCAATCCATCAGATGATCCATCCTTGGCAATGGAAATCTATACTTGATAGTTATTTTGTTGATTTTCCTTGAGTCAGTACACATCCTCTAGCCTCCGTATTTCTTCGGACTGAGTACTGTCGAAAAAGCACACAGACTCAAGCTTTCTCTGACCAAACCTTTGTCCATCAAATCCTAGACTTGTCTTTTGACCTCTTCATTCTTTTGCGGCATCAATCTATACACTTATTTGTTTGGAAAACTAGCTCCTTCTATGAGATCAATATGATGACTCACACTTCTTATCGGTGGCAATGAACGAGGTAGTTCATCCACTACTATGTCAATGAACTCTTCCAGTAGTTCCTGAACCTCTTTTGGTAAATCATTTACCCTTGTGCTGGTTAAAACAATATTTGGCTTCCTCACCACAATGAATTATGGTTCCTCCTTCTTATTAACCTCTGTAAGAAGTTCCTTCCCACTCATGAGAAGTATAGTGTTACTTACTTCAGGTTTCACCTCTTTATCTTTGATCGGAAGCAGCATGTGAGTTCTCCCATTCTTTTCTAGGGTGTATGTGTTCATTCTCCCATCATGAATCACATTCCTGTCATACTACCATAGTCTAACCAGTAATAGATGACAAACATCCATGGGAATAACATCACAGAGTATCTTATCATTATATCCTCCTATTTTAAACTCAACTAAAAATTGTTTAGTGATATTTACCTGATGTCCTTTTTGTAACCATAAAACTCTGTATGGGCTTGGATGATCAATCGTCTCCAGCTCCAGCTTTTCTACCATCTCTGTTGAAATGAGATTGTCCATGCTACCACTATCCACAATGACTTTTCATACCCTATCCTTGGTCTTGCAAGCAGTTCAAAAAAGACTGTTTCTTTGCACTGGATTCTCCACCTCCTTCTCTGGCGTTAAGAGAACTTTTCGCATCATCAGTGATCTTCTGCCTTTAGCATCTTCTGCCTCAACATTCTACCTCTGTGCTTTAGCGATGTGAGTCTCACCTCCTTCTTCTTTTTTATCTAGACATTCATAAGATTTGTGTCCATCCTTTCCACATGTGAAGCATTTCACTACTCCACCTCTTCCTCTTCCTCTACCCTTGGTACGAGGAAAAATATTTGCATTAGCATACTAACCTTTCTGCTTGGTATGATTCCCTCTCTGTGAACTTCCACCTCTCTCAGTTTGAGTCTAAGGTTTCTTCCAGTGCTCTTTTGGTTTCTGGTTCCTATCCTGGGCAACTGATTTGCCTCTGGCTTGACTTCTGCCTTGGCCTCTTTGACCCTGCTTTCAGCTCGGCTTCTCTTAAACGCTTAGAGCCATCTGATAAGCATCTTCCACTGTTTGGATGGTCATCATGATCATCTCATCCTAAATGTTATATCTCAGACCATTCATGTACCTGGAAACTTTTTCATCATCACTTTCGCGATGACCTGCCCTGATGTTCAACCTTTAGAATTCTTTAGTATACTCCTTTACTGACATCAACTTCTATCTAAAATTTTGCATTCTCCGAAACAGAGTAATTTGATAATCCTTGGGAATAAATTTCACCTTCATTTTTGCGATCATACTATCCCAACTCTTGATTTTATGCTTACCTTGGCAGCGTATGTTAGCTTGCAGTTCATCCCACCACTATGCTACATGTCCCTTTAATCTCATGACAGCATGTTTGACCTTTTTGTCCTCTTCAACATATTCATAGTCGAAGTATGTGTCCAGAGCTCTAATCCAATCTAGAAGCTCTTCAGCATCCAAGTTTCCCTCATAAACTGGAATGTCCATTTTTACTCTAGCACTCATTCTTGCAACAGCCCTAATCAAGCGTTCATTTGCTACATCTTCTGCTACAACTTCTTCTCCTTCATATTCGACTTCATTTTCACTTTTAGAATCACCAAGATCCCCAACACCAGTTGTGTGCCTCTGTGTTGTCTCCATGTCCTCAATTCTAGCACGTAGGTCACGCATCTCCTTCTCCATGGCTGGATTAGGCATCTGCCTACCCTTTATTCTCAACATTTCCCTATCCTCTAGCGGATCGGGTGTTTGTCTGTCTCTTCTTCTCAGTGGCATGGTGAATCTTCCTTTTCCCTGCTACAGAAAGCAAATAAATATTTCTGTGCTCTGATACCACACTGATGCAGACCCTATCAGCCCTCGTCTGATGTCCTCTCATAGGATCGTTCTATATTCCCTTTCGAGCTGGATTGACTCCTTCAGATTATCTACTGGAATCCCCTTTCAAATCGATCCACAGGTTCTTTTTCATGGTTCGTGAGTTCATGAGTCGTGAATTCTGACCCTTCCTCCTCAAATCTGCGATACTTGAGATTGCAAAATGGTTATGGCTCCTCTTTTCATCAGCGCCTTCCTCACGTGACCACCATCTAGGCTAAGCACTAGCGCCTTTCGCCTTTCACACCTTCACGAGTTCAAAGGTTCAAACTTTGGCACCTTCTTTCTCGAACCCCCGAGAGGCGAGATTTGACTTTTCTACTCTCGTTCTTGCTACTCGTGACTTCGGAACAAGAGTCTCGACCTCTTACCCTCTAATACGTCGAAACAAAAATTTTTGACATGTCATCAGCGTGGGTCCCACATGAAACTTCCTGCCTTTTTCAGAATTTCGGACCTCACGACTTCGCGAGTCTGGATGCTGTGTTCTCGGACCTTTTCACCACGAAACCTCAAAATGGTCAATGGAAGGTCTGACCTCTGTGTCAGTGAGTATGCCACCTTTCCACTCCCAGATGAATGGTCCTGATTCACTTCACAACTTTTCCACTCACGAAGTTGAATGACCTCCCTTTCTGACCTCCAATGTCTAAGTCCCCGATATGGGTGATCTCGCGACATGTGTTTTTCTTCTGGTGAACGACTCAGATTCCTTCTCTATCTCGGGACTTCACCTTTAGCGATTTCATGAGTCTCTCTACAAAAGTATCGAATCTTCACCTCCCAAAACCTCGAGATGTGAAATATGTAAGTGATCTAACGACCCTGTTGGCCCAGATCCTATGGCTCTATTCTCCCGCGATTTTCACTCACCAAATGCTGTCGTAACTCCCCTTCTTGTCTGTGAGATCTGACGACTTCTGAAACTTCACGAATCCTACACAGAGAATTCCGACTATCAATTTCCTCCTTGATGTCCCCACAAAATGAACAAAGTGCTCTTTCGCAAAACTTGTCTACTAGCAAACCAAAGTGGCTGTGCCTCCTTCCAATACTTCAAGGCACTAAACTTCCTGAGCTTTCTCCAACTCCGAGTCTTAAATAAGACTCTCATACTCACTCCTTGCAGTGACTCCTTCAATTACTTCAAAGAATTTGAAGCCCTTCGACTCTGCGCACTCCCTGCAGCAGTAGTCCTTCAACAATTTCTCAGGTTCACTAACTTTGAGACTTTACCTTCCTGCGCACACCTTGCATGGCTCCTGTGCTCAACTTGCACTTCTACGAGAATGAGAATAGTGTTATCCCACCTAATCTTTCAGAGATGAACTCTGACTTCTATCGACGCACACCTTGCAGACAATTTCACTGCACTCCTTGCAGAAAAATTCTTTCTCAGATAGAGAAACAATTGAAACTTATTCTCTATTCTCCCTCTCTTCAGATTTCAGACATTAACATGAAATCATACATTCACACATCAAAACAAATGCATAACAAGGAATAAACATCCATGAGCATAACATTCACTATGCATACACAGAGAACAAATACAACACCATGAATTTGAATCGAAGCTCTTTCTTTTAATTCAAATATCTGTACATGGGTGTTTTCAACTGCAACTCTCTGCTTCTGCTCTCCTATCCTCTCTTCTCATAATCATAATAATGTTACAACAATAAAATGAGGGTGTCTATATCCGTTTTCCCTCTGACCCCTAAAACTATCTAATTTGAGAATTCAAAGCTACCTACTAACATTAACTAACATAAATTCCTTCTTAGTCCTTTAGACGAGAGAGGGATGCTCAAGGTCTGCCTACAAATCAAGAAGAATGCCCTTTCCTTAATTGTTTCATTTAAGTTTGGTGCATCCAACTTCAAAAAGATTTCAAACAATTTTATCATGTGCCAAAATGCGTTGGTGCTTGCCCCATGCTCGCTTGATGCTGGCGATGCTCTTGCATCAAGGTCATTCTTGTGAAAAAAATCTCTCACTTTCCAAAAATACCTTTTGATCTCATTGGAATCTATCTCCAAAAGAGATGACTAAAACAGGAAAACACAGATTTCCAAAATCTAGTCATATTCCTACAATCTAGGATTTGATCCCTAGAATGTTTCCATTGAGGAAAATAAGTTGCATCTGCATTATTTGATGGGGGATGATATTATATTCAAATATATGTGGCCACCTTGACCCAAAAATCCTCTTTCCAAGTCGAATTTTGACCAAATCTCATCTATGTTGAAAGTTTGAAGCGTTGGTAGCGCAATACACAGGAAAACCACAGTTTATGCTGCAAACTCATGTAGGTGACTATTTTCAACAATTTTTTCTAAAATCCTTTTAAAAATTGGAATTAATGATGGAAAAGGATGCTTTAAGACCTAAACTTTGACTTGATAACCTATTAAAATTTGCAATATATCATACTTAATCATTTAAACTTATGCATACTTCATAAAAAGGTTTATGCCAAAATGTAATAGTCCAAATTCTTTAGACAAACACTCAATGCCTCTGGAATTGCTGCTTGGAAGATGAATACCTTGCGCCTTGAAGAGATCTAGTTTCCATACTGTCACTGTAAACATATCCCTCTTTGAAAAATACCATCAGTAAACTCTAAAAATAGAGTTTGCTTGTGATATGCATTTTTTATGTATTTAGCACTTGCTAGGGTTTTTGATCTTCATCACAAACTGATAAAAGGTTCCTCTATGATGCTACCATATGCATCTTCCTCTCTTTCTCCAGATGTTTCCCTTATAGCTTTTGACAAAACCTTCAACATCCTATGCGCTTGAAGGAGTCCACATGATTAGAGTTTTGTTCAATAAAAGTTGTATCAGTGGGCTCAAAGCTAACCATAAAGCCTGACCTCTTCCTGGGGATGGGGTCCTTCCTTGGAGCTATATGATATCCAAGCACCTTTTGCAAATATTTCTGCTCATAATAAAATTAGAGAAAAACCCTTAAGGACAAAACTTCCTTGGTTCCAAGAAAACCTTAACAACACTTCTTTGATGGTGAGTTGCATCTTTAGAAGAGGATCTCAAGACTTAATGATGATTTAAGAACATTGAAACACTTTCTGATATACCTTTTTCACTTCAAAAGTCTTCAAATGAAAAACAAATATTTTTCACGAGTTGGTAGCACACTTAGTATTAAAATAGCGCTTTGTGCTACCAACTTGTCATAATGAGGAGTTATTTAAAAATGGACATCCTTTTGTGATTTGAAGTGAATTAATGGATCATTATGGACCATAAGTGACCAAAACAACTTGTGATTGGCCCTAAAAGAATTTCATGACTCAATTAGCCACCTAAGACTCCAAAATGAAAATAAAAACATTATTTGGGAGCTAACACGCCCAACATTTGGTAGGTGGTGGCGAAGTTAGGGTCTGTTTAATAGAGGTGGGGCCATCTCAAAGTCTCATGGATGTAAGAGTTTTGCACCAAGGGGAGTGCCACAACAGGAGGTCAACTGAGGAAATCAACGAATCGATTGGCACTTCCTATTTTATACTTGATGTTGAGGTGGAAATGCTGCAAGTATGTGGACCACTTATGATGTTGGTCATTCTACAATTTTCCTTATGTCCACATGAACCACAGTTTCTTATGATCAATGTGGATGATTGTCTCCTTCCCAAGAATGTAATGTCTCCATTGGCATCAATATTGAAAATGGAGTACATTTCTTTGTCGTAAGTAGGGTACTTACGAACTGTTGGAAAATATTTAACAGACAGTTAACAGCAGCGAATGCTTGTCATTGATGGCAATTGTGAAGATGACATGAGAAAAACAAGTTTGTAATCGACAGGCAAACAGAAGACAAGTTTAGAGAGGTGAATGATCGAAGGCAGCGAATGAGTGAAAGGTTGAAGAAGAATCTTTGATCGTTGAAGAGGGAGACAGATCTCAGCCGTCAGATCCAAGCACAGGGTCCGACCACTGTTGGATCGAAGAGAACCTGGATAGTCTTTAAAGTGCAAGAAGAAGTGGGCGTAATCACAATATGAAAAATCGCGATGAAATCTGAACCATCAGATCAAACTTTGATCTGGACCGTTAATTCCAGTCACTGTCGGAGTATCGGGGATCGGGACTTTGAAATGTCAAAATCACTTGACAACAAGAACCCCAAAATTGCGATATGCGAATTCGCGATTTAATCGCATCCATTAAAGTTAGAAGTGATCTGGACTGTTGATTCTCTGCATGGAGTATCAGGGATCGGGACTTTGAAATGTCAAAATCACTTGACAACAAGAACCCTGAAATCGCGATATGTGAATTCGCAATTTAATCGCAGCCGTTAAAGTTAGAAGTAATCTGGACCGTTGATTCTCTGCATGGAGTATCGGGGATCGGAACTTTGAAATGTCAAAATCACTTAACAACAAGAACCTCGAAATTGTGATATGCAAATTTGTGACTTAATCGTAGCCGTTAAGTTAAGAAGTGATCTGAACCATTGATTCTCTTCATGGAGTATCGCGGATTAGGACTCTGAAATGACCAAAACACTTGCCAACAAGAATCCCAATTTTGCGATATGCGATATCGCGATCAAATCGTAGCCGTCAAATCAATATCACATCTGAACTGTTGATCAGATTTTAGAGGATCGCATGTTGGATATGTCAAAGTTTTTTGACATCAGGAATCTCGATTTTGCGATGAGTGAATTCCCGAATTAATCTGAATTGTCATATCTAATTATGATCTAGATCGTTGATCTGACCACATTACGAAATTTTGTGAATCGGGATTTGTAAGTGAAAAGAACATTGAACATAAGGAATTCCGAAACCCGATTTAAAAAGGCAAGAATAATAAAGGTTATCCAACGCTGCAGATAAAACTTGATTGTGATCGGAGGGTTACTTTCCTCTCTCACAGTTAACTACTGAGTTTGGAATCTGTTAGCAAAATAGACTCATGATTGCAAATCAGTTAGCATTTCAGTTGGTGTTTCAGTTGCTTAGACAGTTGTCATCATTTTGCCTAAGGAGTTGGGAAGTTGAACCGTCGTGTTCAAGTGTATAAAAGAAGATGAAACAGACTGTGTCTGGTTGGTCGTTATGTAAGTGAAAAAGAATGAAACTATAAGAACAGAGAAGAAAAGGATGCACAAGAGGAGATTGAGCATATGTGCAGTATGAGATGAAATGCATAGCAGAATAATGGAACAAGTTGAAACAGAGCAGAATGAGAGCACGAGTTGAGGCTGAGCATACCTGTTGAACAGACAGAGGAAGAGAAGAGCAGCAGAACAGTGTGCAGAAGACCAGATTTACAGAACAAAGAAAGATTGGTAAGAACCGATTTATCTGTTACGTTGAATGTTTTATTTAGCCATTCATATTCTAGGGAGGTTTGGAGGTGCTCGGGAGGACTGTTGTCCTCAGAGGTTCAAGTGGGAGCTTGAACACAGGAAGTTGTTGCTTCCATATGGTTGTAGCCAAAGAAACCAGGGTGGTAGGGTGGCGCTAGGGAGAACAAGTGGTCTCTGTTATACAGGTTGGATTCTGTGTAACTGGAAGTTGGTGCTTCCATCCAGTTGGTGCTGGAACATTCAGGAAGTTGGTGCTGGAATATTCAGAGAGTTGGTGCTAGAGAAACCAGAGAGTTGGTGCTCTCAAACAAGTTGCAGCTTGTAAAACAGAGGTAGCATCCTCACATTGAGTTGGTTCTCAATTAAATATGATGTACAGAACTTAAAAGACTACCTATCATCTCGAAGAAGAAGAGGTTTTCTCCCTTTACGGGTTTCCTCGTGAAAATTTGTCTCTGTGTATATCTTATGTGTGATTGATGCCTCTTACTTTTACTGTCCATATGCTGTATAATGTTGATGATGACTTGAAGAAAGTTTAAGAATGTTTTAATAGACTTAATATTGTTTAAGCTCAAATACAACTGATTCACCCCCCCCCCCCTCTCAGTTGTATCAGTAATTTCAACAATTGGTATCAGAGCGGGTTCCTTTTATTTAAAGGTAGATCTATAAGCTTAAACATGACAAGTCATGAAGGGACTTCAGCCTCTAAGCCCCCTCTATTTGATGGAACAAATTTTTCCTTATGGAAGATTAGGATGAGAGCATATTTAATGGCCTTGGGTGCTAATGTTTGGGATGTAGTAGAGACTGGATATACAAAGCCTGTTGTACTAGCCAACAAGGATGATAAGTTAGAGTTTAGTTTTAATGCTAAGGGGATGAATGCTATCTTGAATTTACTTGTTGAAGCTGAGTTTGTAAAGGTTATGCATATTGATGCTGCCAAAGCAATGCGGGATAAACTTATTAACAGTTATGAAGGAAATGAGAAAGTAAAAGGTGCCAAACTTCAAACATACAAATTGAAATTTGAACAACTAAAGATGAATGAAGATGAAACAATTAGCAAGTATTTTTTAAGAGTTGAAGAACTTGTAAATGCCATGAAGAGTCTAGGTGAGACATTTGATGACTCACTCTTAGTTCAGAAGGTTTTAAGATCTCTGCCTGATAAATTTAATCCAAAAGTCTCTGCAATAGAAGAATTAAATGATCTTAAAACTCTGTCCATTGATCAACTTCTAGGAACTCTAACTGCATGTGAAATGATAATTAACAAAGATAAATCTAGTACTAGAGAAGCATCTTTTAAAGCAGACAAGAACACTGATTCAGAATTAGATGATATTGAGGCAAAATTTGTGAGAAGCTTAAAGAAAGGATCAGGAAAATATCAAGGAAAGTTTCCCTACAAATGCTTTAACTGTGGTAAGATAGGTCATTTTGCATCTAAGTGTCCCCATTAGAAAAAGGACCAGAACTCTGATGATGAAAATAAGTACAAATAGAAGAAATATAATAAGAAGAAAAGTTTGGTTGCAAATAATGACAATTCCTCAGAGGACACCGATAGTGACTCATCCTGTGAAGATAAGGAAAATGACTTCATGCTTATGGCCAAGGAGGATTATGATAATAAAAGCACAGGCAGTGATGAGAATGATGAAGAGGTTGTGGTTGATTTGGAAGGAGAACTAATCAATGCACTGGAAGAAATTAATAGACTCGGAACTAAGAATAGAAAACAAAAACAATTGTTGACATAGTTCGAGAAAGACAACAAAAAACCTGATGAAGACTTTGCTCTGCTGAAGGTGGAATTAGAAGAGGCAAAGAAAATAGAAGACATACTG
>JASDQU010100465.1:228434-246818 GCA_032191745.1 Picea mariana | reverse complement strand
ACAGAACTTAAAATACTACCTATCATTTCGAAGAAGAAGAGGTTTTCTCCCTTTATGGGTTTCCTCGTGAAAATTTGTCTCTATGTATATCTTATGTGTGATTGATTCCTTTTACTTTTACTGTCCATATGCTATATAATGTTGATGATAACTTGAAGAAAGTTTAAGAATGTTTTAATAGACTTATTATTGTTTAAGATCAAATACAACTGATTCACCCCCCCCTCTCAGTTGTATCAATAATTTCAACACGAACAACATCTGATAGTGTCTCACTATGATAGGCCATAGGGTGGACGTGCTGGGTGAGAATGGTGCCCAAAGCATAGTCAGAAGCATTTGTCTCAATCTCAAAGGGCTCATGGAGGTCCAATAATGAAAGTATTGGAGTTGTTCAGAAGAGTTACTTCAAATCATTGAACACTTGTTGTTAGGATAGGCCCCACAGATATTTTTCCTTACCTCCACCGTTGGTTACCTGGCTAAGGGTGCATGCAATATGCGATAATACCAACACGAACCTACGATAGAAATTAGCAAGGCCCAAGAAGCTCCGAAGATCAATGAGTGTGGTTCGGGTAGGCTAGTCACAGATGACTTGGATCTTAGATGGATCCATGTGTACACCATGCTGATCAATGATGTAGCCTAGGTAATGGACCATGTCCATGCCGAAGGAGCATTTTTCCAAGTTCGAATATATCTTGTGCTACCGTAGGGTGTGAAAAACCTATTGAATATGTTGCAAGTGCTCCGCCCAAGTCTTGTTGTAGATGAGGATGTCATCCACTACAAATGTATTGGTGAAGGGTCACAATATATTTTCCATCATCCTTATGAATGTGGATGGAGGATTTTTCAAACCAAAGGGCATGACCACCCATTCAAAAAGACCTTATTTTGAATTGAAGGTGGTCTTCCATACATTTGTCTGTTCTATTGGGACCTAGTGGTAGCCAGACTTCAGGTCAATCTTACTAAAGTATTTTTCCCCCATGATCTGATCAAGGAGGTCATCAATTCGGGGAATCATCTTTCAGTTCCATACTACCATTTTATTCAGGGCCTCGTAGTCAATGTAGGGTCACGAGGTCCCATCTTTCTTCTTCACCAGCATGATTGGGCTCCCACAAGGTGATGAGTTGGGATGGATGTGCCCCTTGTGGAGAATTTCTTGGAACTTTCTCTTTATTTCCTCATTCTCTAATAGAGAGCGGTGGTAGACTAGCCCATTGGGTAGCAGTGCGTCGGGGATCATATCAATGGGATGCTTGACCTGATAGCACAGAGGTACCCCAATAGGTGAGGAGAAGATATCTCAATATTATTCCATGACCTTATCCACTTTATTCTACTGTGTGGAGAGTTTGGTCGTAGAGGCCCTAGATGTGGCTGCGATCTTTCACTCATTCTAAGAGAGAATCATGAAGAAGACAAACTTCCTGGTCTGAGAGATGACTTTCCTACATTTCTTGATAGAGATCAAGGAAATAGCACTAGGTGGGACTACCTTGGGTATCCTATACAATTTCTTGTTCAAAGTAATAATAACACTGTGAGGCCTAGACTCATATACAACATGATGTTTCCATAAATAAGGTTGGCCCAAAATAAAATTACAAAATTTGAGAGGAACAACATCACAGAATACCTTGTCTTTGAAGGGCTTGATGCAGTATGACAGGCGACATTGTTCGTTGACTCGGAGATCTCTTCCTTGAAGGAGCCATCAAATAGTGTAGGGATGCAGGTGTGGTGTTATTAGTAGATATAGTCGCTTGAAGACCTATGTTGATATGAGTTTATTATGGATACCGCTATCAACAATGAAGTGTAGCGGGGTACCTTTCACCCACATATATGAATGAAAAAGGCACTCACCTTCCTCCGGCTTGTCTGGTTCATCGAGATGGAGCTTGGTTGTAGCAATGGTAGCACTGGGTTCCACATCAATGATCTATCTCCCCCTCTCTAGTTCTCACTCATATTCAGAACCCGCATATAATTCATAGGATTTCACCTTAGCCACCAGCGACTTATTTGAGTGAAAATCATCAGTTTTGTGCCAGGGGATATTATGGAAGTCACACCACTTCCTGGTATCTTTCTTTGTCATTTTGGTGTCCTTCTTTGTTTGCAATTTGGACTGGTCATCCTGAGACTATCCATATTTTATATGTCCTTTGTTTGGCAGGTTGGGGCTACCCTTTCTTTGCTTTTGTTGTGAGGGGTTCCAAGGCGCAAATTGCCATGTCTTTTGTTTAAGCTTCTTCTCGATTTTGACAACATATCAGTAGGTTGTTGCCAAGGACGAGTTGTACATAAAATAAATTTTGTCATAGATGTATCTATGCAAACCACTATGATACTTGAGCACCAGATGTCACTCAGAATATTTGATACCCATCTTGGTGTGCAAGGTATGGAATATATTTATGAACTCATGAACTACTTTGTCTCTTTCCTACCGCAGTGTGGTCCATTTTGTATACAGGTCGTCATAAATTCTGACAAGGTTGTATTGTTCCTTAATAACATCCCTGAAGGACTCCTAGGTGACCGTGACTGTAAATAATGATGTTTCCTCTATTTAATTTTTCTCATAGAAAGTTTCCCACCAATATTTGACATGGGGAACAACTTCAAGGAGCACAAAATTAATATTTTCTCTATTTGAAAAGTTATGGACAGAGAAATACCCTTCCAGTAGATTCTACCATTTGTCTACAAAATATGCATCTATTGAACCTTCAAATATAGGAATATGAAAGTTGATTTGTACCTTGAAGGGGGTGGTGCCTCCTCTTGAGGATAATGTGTCGCCTGTTGGTAGTCACCGAAGGATTTGCGCAAAATTATCCATCATCTCGTTCCTCTGTTGCATGAGGGATTCCTCGAGAAACATTTTGAAAGGATATCATGTACCATAATATTTATTTTCTCTCACCATGAGAGGTCACTTGGGCATGCGATAGATTTTGTCCTCAAGGGAAACAAGATCAAGACCCAATTCTTTGTACCCTGACCTCATCAAGGACATCCATTAAGAATGACAAGGAGAATACTGCTCTGATACCACTGATATAGATTTTATGAGTAGAATGAAATGAATACATATAATTATTTAAATATGATTAACACAGAATAAAGAATATACAGTAAAATTGGTTTCTATTCAATAAGGAAATAAGTTGAAATTGTAAAATGCATCAGAAAATAAGCTTGTTGGAATGGTGGCGACTTATCTCTGAGAAATGATGTGATGACTACGCTCATTTGCAAGAAGATGATTACAATGAGGCTCTGAAGGCATTTTTACAATAATCATGAATTCCAAAACCCTAGACATCCAAAAACCTAACCCTAGGAGATGAAGCGCCAAAAGTCATGTGGGCCCCGTTGGGGTAAGTTAGTACGTCAACTTCCCAAGGTTGTAACTTTTGCATACGATCTATGTTTTAGGTGCATGATAACCCATTGGAAAGGTCTATCTAAGGACTATACATTTTTCCATCAAAATTTGACTGAAGTCAAATTTTGACTATGGAGAGCCCTAAAAATGATGTTTAGGGTCTCAAAAAGGCCCTGGAAGTCAGGGGCCCGAAAACTAGGAAAAAACTTTGAAACTGCCAAAATGAACTAGTTGGAATACGTGGGAGGCCACCGACATCCATATGGATTAGAAATTTCATTCTATTATGTTGGTGCATGTTTACAGGTTGAGTCTTGTCATGAGGATTGGATTCCTTGCATCTCAGTTGGATCTGAGATCAACAAGTCGAGTCTTGTTATGAGGGATGGATTCCTCCTTTCTCAGTTAGATCTGAGAACTGCAAGTTGGGTCTTGTATCAGAGAGTTGGATCTCTCATATTCAGTTGAAGTTGAAGATATTAAAGGATTGATTTTATTTGTATTCATTCAAGTTAAATAAATAAAATAACGATATTTTATCTACTTCATATATCTTGTGTTATACATGTTTATGAATAATTAATTGAACTGCATATATCTTATTCAATTAATTTAGTTAATCTATGAAAGTGTGAAAAGTAGCCAAAATTTCTAGACACTGATTCAACCCCCCTTCTCAGTTTCAGTGTGTGTTTAAACATAAAACCTTGAACAATATCCTAATAATATAGACACTCCTCCTATGATGCATAATTGGCATTGGAACAAGGGTTTTATATGCCACTTGTCACCATCATGTTGGGTATGTGTTATACTTTTTTCACGACTAACTCTAGTGTTTGCTACATTGTGCCAAGTGCATAGGGGCGTTTGAGGGGGGGCCATTAGTGCCCGCCCCCCTGGGGAGTATTCGGGGTTCATGGCCAGTTCCCCAGAGAAATTGTTTTTCATCGGGAAATGTGTCTCATTTTTGGCACATTTTTCATGTCACCTAGACTTTTGTGTCCATTGTTGGGCAATTTTTCAACACATGGTTTTTACCGATGGTTTTCTATTTCCGGTTAACGAATTAGGGTTTTTGAGTAATCTAGGTCATTTGTTTAGGGTTTTGGATGCCATTGGCTCCTATATGTATCTTGTATTGTAAACAATGTATCACTATGAATGAATATAGAATATGATGGTTTTTAGGTTTGGGTTTCCAAGGGAAAAATCTTTGTGTAATGTGTGTATTTTCCATTTTATATTTTTTGTTTTTTTACTAGAAATATGTTTGCGGTAAATAATTGTACAAGGTTAAAATCTACATTTGTTATCAGAGCAATTATTGGCTTCAGGGGGATGACTTTGTGGTTAGGGTTTGGCCTAAGACTATGATAAACCTTGTTACAGTGGGAGATCTATGGTATTGAATTTTCAAGTGAAAATAAAGGGCGATCAGTTCGAAAATGGAGATCAAGAAGTTTAATGGGAAAAGTTTTGAGATGTGGAAGCTCGAGATGGAAGATCTATTGGTGGACAAATATCAGTGGATTGTGGTGGATTCAAGTACTACAACTACATGAACGTCAATAGATGACTGGAAAAATATGAATTGAAAGGTGAAGAGCACAATCCGACTGTGTCTCTCAGATTCAGTATTACTAAATGTGTCAGAGGAATCTACAACCAAATATTATTGGGATAAGTTGGGTAATTTGTATCAATCTAAGTCTATAGTAAATAAACTATTCCTGAGAAATATCTTGTATAACCTAAGGATGAAATATGTAGACTCGGTGGCAGCGCATTTGAACACCTTCAATACTGTGGTAAGTCAGTTAGTATCTGTTGAGATTAAAATTTAAGATGAAGATAAGTGTATCAATTTACTATGCTCTTCACCATACTCATGGGATAGTCTTGTTGTCGCCATAGGTAGTAATACAACTGCCTTTAAGTTTGATGAAGTGGTCTCATCCTTAATGTCAAAGGAGATGAGAAGGAAGAACATGGAAGGACAGAGAACATATCCATTATTTTCAAGAGGACACTCCTAGGAAAGAAATATATCTAAGTCCTCAAGTGGGAGATATAAGTCTAAGGGAAGATCTAAGTCTTTGGGAAAGTTTGTAAAGGTATGCTAGAGATATGGAAAAGAAGGGCACTACAAGAAGTAGTGTAGATCCAAAGTTGAGAAAAAGAAGGGATCAAAAGAATCTCCTTCTATAGAAAAAAATACCTCCAAGGAAGAAGGAGGGGATGTGTACTTGTCTTCTTCAAGCACACATGCAGATCATGAGGCATGGTTGGTTGACTAAAGTGCATCCTTTCATATGACTCCCCGCAGGGAGTGGTTTTGTGAATATGAAAGGTATGATGGAGGTAATGTTTTCCTAGGTGATGAATCAAAAACCAGAATCATAGGTCGAGGAAAATTCAAGTTGAGGCTCATAGATGGAAGGATTAGAACAATACCTGGTGTTCTGCACATCCCGGGATTGGCCAAAAATTTGATTTCTATAAGAAAAATGGATGATGCAGGGGTAAAAACAATATTTGAAAAGGAAACCTGCAAGATGGTCCAAGAAGCAATGATGATGTTGAAGTGAGTTCAGTTTGGAACTTTGTATAAGCTGCAAGGAAGCGTTATTATTCATGGGTGTAATAGTTCCATTTTTACTGATATTGGAGTTAAAGAAGAAATATCCCCTACAGTATTTGGAGAAAAGGTTATGTTGTGGCATCAAAGCCCAGGGAATATCAGAGAGAAGGCTCTTCGACTACTACATAGTGAAGCTATGGTTGAAGGTATGCATAACTGCTCTCTTGATTTTGATTTGTACGAACATTGTGTATATGGGAAGCAGAATAAGGTAAGATTCCCCTCTAGTGCAATGAGGGAAGAAGGAATTTTACAGCTAGTTCATAGTGATGTGTTTGGACCTATGTTGGTTCCATCATTGGGAAAATATGTGTACTATGTCTCATTTATAGATGACTTCTCGAGGAATACTTGGATTTATTTCTCGAGGAATAAATTTTAAGTCTTTTATAGGGTTAAAGAGTTTAAGGCTCTTGTTGAGAATCAACCAAAGAAATAAATTAAGGTGTTGAGGATAGATAATGGCAGAGAGTTCCACGAGAATTAATTTGAATAATTCTGTAAGAAGTGCGATATAGAAAGGTAGAAGACTACTCCATATACACCTCAATAGAATGGATTTGTAGAAAGGATGAATAAGATACTAATGAAAAAATCAAGGTGAATGTTCGGTGGTGCCGCGTTAGGGAAATAATTATGGGTAGAGCCAGTGGGTACTACATGTTACCTGTTCAACAAATTACCCTCATCGATGCTATATGACAATAATCCACAAGAGGTATGGACTGGTAAGAAGCCTTCTCTCACACATCTCAAGGTATTTGGATGTGAGGCCTATTTTCATGCTCCAAAGGAGATGAAAAGTGTACCTGTATTGGGTATAAAGATGCTCTCAAAGGATATAAGATTTGGAACCCAGAAACTAAGAAAGTTGTGTATAGCCAAGATGTGGTATTTAAAGAAATGAAGGATGTTGTTAAAAAAGAAGTCCTACCAAGTAAGGAAGAACCAGAGAAAATAGAGTTTGATTTAAAGGATGATGAATCAGACTCTACAGAAGAACATGAATAAGAAGAATAAGATCCTCATAGTTCAATATTGAGGAGATTGGTTCAAGAAGGAGGGCTACTAGAAAGGTATACTCCATCTGATTTCCATTCAAATTTTTCTTTGTCTATTAATGATGATGATCCTAGAACTATTAGGGAGGCAGTGGATTCAGAGGATGGAAAACTTTGGAAAAAGGCCATGGATGAAGAAATGGCAGCCTTGGATAAAAATGAGGCTTGGGATCTAGTGGAGTTTCTGATTGGAAGAAATCCCATTGGTAGAAAATGGGTATTTAAAAAGAAGCTTAATGCAGAAGGAAAAGTGGAGAAATACAAAGCTTGATTAATAGAAAAGGGTTATTCCCAGGTTGAGGGAATTGATTTTGGTGAGATTTTTTCTCCTGTTGCCAAATTAAATTCTATAATATTTATGTTATCTGTTGTTGTTGCATTTGATTTTTAAGTATAATACATGGATGTGAAGACACCATTCCTACATGTGGATATGGAAGAACAAATCTATATGAAGAAGGCATAAGGCTTCGTTGTGAAGGGAAAGAAGGAGCTGGTATGCAAGATGAAAAAGTCCTTTTATGGTTTAAAAAAATCACCAAGGATGTGGTATCAAAAAATTGAGACTTATATGCCGGGACTTGGCTTCACAAGAAGAAAACAGGATCATTGTGTGTAATTTAAATTAATTGGTGATCATTTGATCTATTTTTTCTTGTATGTGGATGACATGTTGATAGGAAACAACAAGGATACTATCCCGGATGTGAAAACTCAGTTGTCCTCTAAATTTGACATGAAGGTTCTCGATGCTTAAAATTTCATTTTGGGCATGGAAATTAAAAGAGATCAAAAAAGGAGGAAACTATGGTTAAATCAGAGGAAATATGCTGAGACAATATTGCAAAGGTTTAATATGTAGGAATGTAAACTGATCAAGGTCCCTATTCATGTTGGTGTAAAGTTCTCTATGGATCAGTGTCCTAAGACACACAAAGAGGAGGAGGACATGTCTCACATTCTATGGTAGAGTGCAGTTGAAAATATGATGTATGCAATGGTTTGTACTAGACTAAGAATTTCACATGGAGTGGGATTTTTTAGCAGGTATATGTCAAAACCAGGGAAGGAGCATTGGACAACAATAAAAAGGGTTTTCAGGTATTTGGATGGCACTGCTAGCTATGGATTTTTCTACCAAGGAAGACCAGGATTGGACAAAGTGTTGGATATACATGGATTTAAGGATGCATACTAGGATAGAGATCAGGATCATAAGAGATCTACAATTGGGTATGTGTTTAACCTATTTGGAGGAGCAATCAATTGGATGAGTAAAATACAGGTTGTTATGGCACTTTAAACTATAGAAGATGAATAAATGGCAGCCAATCATGCAAGTAAGGAAGTAGTATGATTAAAAAGATTATTTTCATATATTGGGTTGGTACAACAAGGTGCAAGGATAGATTGTTACAGTCAAAGTGGAATTTTTCTGTCGAAGAGCCCGCCAATCATTCAAAGACAAAGCATATTGATACGGTAAAATCATGAAGATGGGTTACACTTTTTCTTGTTTTATGAGAAAACAAACTGTATTTTCACAAGTTCTTCAACTTCCGGCATACAAAAGTATTTTTTTTATTTATAATTTCACTTTATAGTAAAAACAAAACTTGTGAAGAATTTTGTTAGCTTTACGATGACTATTTTTCAATTTTTTTTTTTCATGATTTGATAGTTCTTTAACAGTATGTTCCTTAAACATGAAACGAATGATAATGAGTAACATTTTTCTACAACAATGTATCTATTATTAAACTTATGTTTTTAAGAAATAAAATATACTACAACAATCTACAAAGACTCTATTTTATTATTACAATAATTTTGAACCTAACGGATGAATATTATAATTTCTAGAATTTTTTTAAGTTGACCAAGCTGAAAACATTGCAGATTTTAAATACATGTTTTTCTACACCTTGTATCTATCTTAATTTTTACTTAAAACTAATATCTAAATATACCCTTTTGAAGAGAACATTTTAAGGATTATGAATATATTTTTTTCTAAATTTTTGACTGTATATTTTTAGAGATACCGATATTTCATTTCACTAAATCATAATGTCTGTGAAAAATATGATGCAGTGATTTTTTTTTAAATTTAAATAAAACTAGATAAAAATAAAGAAAATGAAAACAAATTATAGGAATTGAAAGTGGATTCAATTTTGGAAATGCTGGTGTCATTTTTGAAACCAAATTCTTAGTATTTGCAGAAGTCCACAACCTCCGAAGTTCAGGTAAGCTTGGGGAAATTCTCTGGTTTTTGTTTCCAGTCCCAATTTCATGTTTCCGACCAAAATAATATTTCGGCCGAAACCTATATTTTAACGAAATTCGTTAAAAATAAACCTTTCGGCCGAAATATTCTTACCAAGGGAAAATAATTCATCCAAAAAACATTGTACACAAATTTTGAGGGTGTTGTCAAGGCGCCGTTCAATTTGACGTGCAAATTTTTGCCCGAAAGTTTTTTCGGTCGAAAAAATTCCTAGTAACATATTTTCGGTTGAAAAATTGCCGCTAGGAATTTTTGAGACCCGATTGTCACGAAAGTTTTACCCATCTTCATGATTTTACCCGATATTCAATATCAATTTGTGAGAGACATGGTTGAAGAAAATAAAGTGTTGCTGATGAAGGTGGATACTTTGAAGAATGTTGCAGATTCATTAACAAAATCTGTGAGGACTGATAAGTTCTCTTGGTGTAGAGGATCCATGGGCATTGTTCCGCTTGATTGTTGACTATGTAACCATGTAACCCTTTGTATGCAAAGAATATAACACATACCCAAGANGAATGTTGCAGATTCATTAACAAAATCTGTGAGGACTGATAAGTTCTCTTGGTGTAGAGGATCCATGGGCATTGTTCCGCTTGATTGTTGACTATGTAACCATGTAACCCTTTGTATGCAAAGAAAAAAACAAGTGGGAGAATCTTGGGTATGTGTTATATTCTTTGCATGACTAGCTCTATTGTCTGCTACGTTGTACCTGTCGTACAGGGGGGTTTGAGGGGGGGGCGCTAGGCCCCCCCTTCGGGGGTTCGGGGGAAGCACCCCCAAGAATTGTTTCTGCCTTGGGAAACATTTCATATTTTGCCTCATTTTTCATGTCACCTCAATTTTTGTGTCCATTGTTGGACATTATTTTGACACATGGTTTTTGCCGATGGTTTTCTATTTCTGGTTAACGAATTAGGGTTGTTGACTAATCTGGGTCATTGGGTTAGGGTTTTGGATGTGGTTGGATCCTATATGTATATTGTATTCTAAACAATGTATCACTATGAATGAATATAGAATATGTTGGTTTTCCTGGTTTGGGTTTCCAGGGGAAAGATATCTGTGTAATTTGTGTATTTCCCATTATATCTTTTCTATTCTTTTACTAAAAATTTGTATGCAGTAAATAATTGTACAAGGTTAAAATATACACATCACATGACAGGTGTTTCCTAGAAAGCTCCTAATTGATTTAAAAATTCCACCAGGCAATGAGTTACATATCAAAATGAATATGTAGAATTCCCTCTTTTAATGTTATATGATCTGAAGTGGTTAACATTTACTTCAGGAAGTGTGAAATTCCTCAATAAGGTGCATCAAAATATGTGAAGAAGGAAACATCTATTACCATATGTATGATATAGTTAACCTTGATACTCAAGTATTCATGCTTTCTTAGGTGCTAACAATTGGCTCCATATGGGCATTGAACATTCTTGTAGAGTTCAATAGAACTCCCACACCTAATTTCATTGTTGATATGCATGCTTTATGTGTAAGGAAAATAGTGGGTGGAAATAGGTGACATGATGGATCCAAAATATTCACATCTCCATCAACCCCAGTAAAATATTCAATTCAAGTTTATTACAAAGAAAATCAAGAGTTATTATATATATCTACTCACTCTCAATAGGCTCTACTAATAATTCATGAACCAATATGCTAAAGAGAACATATGAATGGACCTTACTACTCATAAAAATCAAACTATTCTTCCTACCCTACTCTACAATAGGAACATGAAAATGATAGGTGAAATCAAAGAACCAATTCAACCACCATATCATCTCATCCATAGCATGAGATCCTCCTTTACCATGGGAAATAATCCAAAACAAGGCACTATGAAATCATAGGATGGAATCTTGATCATTGTATAGCTGAAAACTAAAGTGAGCTCCTAATGGTGAAATGACATGTGCCACCACATACTTTATCTGTCCTATCCAAACATACTTTATTTGTCCTATCTTGGATATGGATGGTAGTCATTATTTTCTACGTATGAATAAAGAATCCCAACATTAAACTCTAAGTCACCTCCATGGACCACTACATGCTTCATGATAAGGAGACAGTTTCATGCTAGGAAAGAAAAGCATTCATATTAGAAATAAGGACATAGAAAACTTTCAAATTTGAAATTAGGAGAGGAGCCAGAAATGGACATGAGAACATATTGCTTTATTATTCATATGGCTTGAGAACACATTTCTTTATTATTCATATGGCTAAAGTATTTCTTATAATTTAATATTGGGTCCACTTTAGTTAATTTTGCAAGTGAAATAATAATAAACTACGTGCACACATCTCGAGGGATGAAAGAAAAATCTAAAGAGTACAAATTCACATAGCCCATAGGTTGGAAAGAGATTCCTTAATGGAATAATATGCATCAAATATGTTGAGAAGGAAACATATATTACCATCTGTATGATATCATTAACCTTGATACTCAAGTCTTCCTGCTTTCTTAGGTGCTAAAAATTGGCTCCATATGGGGACTGGACATTCTTGTAGAGTTTAATAGAACTCCCACATCTAAGTTCATTGCTGATATGCATGTTTTACTTGTAAGGAAAATAGTGGGTGGAAATAGGTGACATGATGGATCCAAAACATTCATATCTCCATCAACCCCATTAAAATATTCAATTCAATTTTATTACAAAGAAAATAAAGAATTATTATATCTATCTACTCACTCTCAATAGGTTCTACTAACAATTCATGAACCAAGATGCTAAAGAGAACATATAAATGGACCCTACTACTCATAAAAATCAAATTTATTCTTCCTACCCTATTCTACAATAGGAACATGAAAATGATAGGTGAAATCAAATAGCCAATGCAACCACCAACCTCTATATCATATCATCCATAACATGAGATTCTCCTTTACTACTATGGGAAATAATCCAAAACAAGGCACTGTGAAATCATAGTATGGAATCTTGATCATTGTAGGGCTGAAAACTAAAGTAAACTCCTAATGATGAAATGGAATGTGCCAACACATACTTTATCTATCCTATCTTGGATAGGGATGGTATAATTTTCAATGAATAAGGAATCCCACATTAAACTCTAAGTCACCTCCATGGAACACTACATGCTTCATGATAAGGAGAAAGGTTCATGCGAGGAAATAAAAGCATTCATATTAGAAATGTGAACCTAGAAAACTTTCAAATTAGAAATTAGAAGCCAGAAATGGACTGAGAACATATTTCTTTATTATTCATATGGCTTGAGAACATATTTACTTATTATTCATATGGCTAAAGGTCTTCTTATAGTCTAATATTGGGTTCACTTTATTCTTATAGTCTAATATTAGGTTCACTTTAGCTAATTTTCCAAGTGAAATAATAATAAACTAAGTGCATGCATCTTGAGGGATGAAAGAAAAGCTAAAGAGTGAAAATTCATGTAGCCGAGAGGTTGGAAACAGATGCCTCTAACTAACTAAATAACTACACATATTAATGATGGTCCAAAAACACTAAAGAAGAGAGTTGTATTGTTATAAAAGGGTAAATCCTTGAATAATTTGTTGACTAGGCACTCCTTGTTCCATATCGGTTCCTTCTTGTTAGATTTCTATTTTCCTCTCTCACTAGGAATGGCTCTAGGGAGAGGAAAAATCCTAAAATGAATATCTATACATGTTGATCAATGTACTATAAGAAGAGGTGGTATGGCATTGTATGGAGTGTGGGGTGATGGAATGATGTTAAGGGAGAGTAAAAATCCTAAAAGGAATATCTATACATGTTGATCAATGTACTATAAGAAGAGGTGGTATGGCATTGTATGTACTGTGGGGTGATGGACTGATGCTAAATGACTATTGTGAACATATACCCATATTGGAGCCAAATATATGATATTTGGTTGTTGAGGTAGATCACTTTGATAAGAAGTGGTCATTCTATGTGTTTGAGAAGATTGTATAAGTACATGAATGTGGTCATCATCTTTTTTGACTCTTCAAATTGCAATGGCCCTTGTTTCTTCATAAGTTTTTGTATTTCCATGGTTGCTATTTTTACTCTTCAAATTGCAATGGTTCTTGTTTGTTCGTAATTTTTTGTATTTCCATGGTTGCTCGTAGGTTGGAATAATTTATAAAATATATGATTATGTTCATATTTTCATTGTACTATGGAAACCGTATTTTCTACATTGGTCATAGGTGTTGGTACGAGAGCTTGAGGGATATTCTCCATGGGTGAAAGGTGAATACTAGAAATCTCAACAATTTTAATGCCATGTTGGGTATACTTGTGAGGGAGTATGTAGATGTATTTGGTAAAGGTGGGAGGTGGATGAGTGGAGGCACAAAAAAAAAATATTCCATGGTTGGATGTTGTAAGTGGTGGAGGAGAGAAGTTGATATTTTGAGGGAGGGCCTTTACGTCAAGAGGTGTATCTAGGTGGGTGGATGTTTCTTGCCAGATATGGTGGAACATAGAGAGATTGGGTAGTGCACAAGATAGTAGAACATGGGATTTAGGTAAGGTATACATTTGAGGGGAGGGGTTGAAAAGTAGATGGTAATGGGTATGAGTGAGGGATTGTTTATTAAGTACCCATCAATGTATAGATCAATGGGAAGAGAAATGGAAATGGGATAATTGTATGAGTGGGAACTTGTTTCTTAAGTACCCAACAATATACAGAGGAATGGGAAGAGAGATGAGAATGGGGCATTGTTGATTAGTAGGGGAGGAAAAGGAATTGTAGAAGGAAGAGGAGCATAAGAAGGTAAAGGGTTTTGGGGAGTTAGTCTATTTTCTACAACTAGAGAAAGGGTGTAGGATTATCAAATAAGTATACTTGGTGGTGAAAAAGAACCAATAACTTAGAAAATAATTTAAGGATTGATATCTTCGTGTTAATATGGAGGTGAACTTGAAATTTGTTGAACCTATCAATATAATGTTGCATGATTTGATTTCGAGTTTAGTATAGTTGCAACCAATGGCACATCAAATCCTATAGGTAACTTGGAGGGTAAAATTTCCTTCAAAGTGCATAGAAAAATGCATCGTAAGTGTTAATACACTTATAAGGGAAACTAGTAGAGTCCTCAAGTACAGACTTAGACTACCACAATGTAAAGTCAAATCATTGAAATGCTATTTTGCGAGGTGTAGATGTTAAGCTCAAGTGAGATTAGGATAGAGTTTAAAATAGCTAGTGAGGTTATAAATCCAAGAGTCTAGAATATTCTCGTGGATTTCCCCCCCATATTTGGGCAAAGAAATGCATGTTACGACCTTGAAAATAGGAGAGGTGGAGTGAATTTGTTTTCATATTGTTCATGTGAGAGAGGAAATACTTGGCGGGATGGTGGACAACTATGAGGATGATTCTTAAAGTTGTGTTAATACAATGTCTTTCTTGGATCTGTATTGTCGCTTTTCCTAGGGGCACTACGTGCAGGGATGGTGGAAAAATAAAATCTGAGGATGATTTTTAAGGTTGTTTTAATACAATGGCTTGCTTTGATGTGTATTGTTTCTTCTTATGTTGCTTATGTTTCTTAAATCCATTGTAGTTAAAAAATTGGGGAAGAATTGTTGGGAAATAAGAAAATGTTTCTAGTTGTGTTGATTGGTTTCTTAAATCCATTGTAGTTAAAAAATTGGGGAAGAATTGTTGGAAAATAAGAAAATGTTTCTAGTTGTGTTGATTGTTTTTTTTTTTTTTTTTTAAATATGTAATATCTTCGTAGAAGAGTGACAATGCTAGTGTGATAGATCTATTTTAGTGATTTCTAACATTGGAGAAAATTGTGAGCAATATATAAGCGATATAGCCTCGTTTACTAAAGAAATGTTTTTTGAATATCACTAAATCCATATATAATAATAAATAATAATAATAATCTATTTTTAAGGTCACAACCAAGCCAACACACCAAATTGGTGTATGAGACCCCCTTGTTTGTGGGACAAGGGACCCCCCTCCGCCCAGCGATTTGACTAGTAAAGTCTACGAAGGTATACATACCCTACCCCCCTCTGGATTTGAACTTGTGACCTATTAAGAGGAAACACATGTTCTTAACCATTAGGCCCACTCAGGCTATAGCCTTGCTTACTAAAGAAATAATTTTTGAATATCACTTGATCCATATAAGATGTCATTTATGTGCAATAATGTCCACATAAGATGGTGTAATAAAAGAAGTGTTGAACCCTAACCGACACCTAACCTTGTGCCTGTGGAAACCGTGACTAAATATCAACCACACATAGAGAGTATACAGATCCCTCAAATATATCTAATGTAGGTCAAAAGAGTGAAGAAATTTAACTGTAGCAAGGGTTAAATTAAATGTCTACATTAGGAGAGAAACGTAATAAAGATATACTTATCTCTTAATGGCCACACCCATAATACTATAAAAATGGTTGTGATAGGATGGTTTAGCTTCCTTTAATTTCTAGCACTCAATCCTTCAACAGAGATCAAAACAAGTAGAGAAAGAGAACTATGAAAAGGGTTTCCAAGATCTCTATCGACATGAACCCAAAGTAGATACTAAGTGAATCTAACATGAATCGTGGATGGAAAACATATGATGTGAATATTGAAGATATAACTAATGCATTGAAAATAGTTATAGTACATCCCCCAACATCCTCTTGTTTGTTGAGATCAAGCAATGGGGGGGTTACGAAACGCCTATGGTGACCATAAACTGATATCAATGAAAATATGAAGCTAGGATTATTTCTTCCAGAAGCACCCCATAAATACATTGATTATTATATAAACCTAGAAATCGAAGTGCAAGCCATGTCTTTGAAGTGTAAATGGGTGCCCTGCTATGGCAGATAAAGGGAGAAATATGGGTAAACAATTCACACTAGTAGATCCATGCAGTTAACTCAACAAGCCATTATAAGAGATCAAACAATTTGTGTAGATTTGTTTCTATGAGGATCACTCATATGGTCAAATATGCACTTCATGAACTACAATCATGGACTCAATATTCATGCCACACTTTCAGCATACACAAATAATTACACCTTTTCCACAAGAACTACACAAAGAACTACTGTTAAAAATCTTATCATAAGTTAGTTAGTTTACCTAACTGTTATACAGTTACATGATAGTTATGGTCTTCTTGTATTATATATGTACGTTTGTACATGATTATTTGAATCATTGATGAATATAGAGTATGCCTTTTTTGTCAGTATTTATTTATCTTTGTTCATCATGGTTTCTTGATTGCTTGAGTTATTTCCATTATGTTTCTGTTGTTTTCTTCATTATGAATCTAACAATGGTATTAGAGAGAAAGCCTTATGTTGATTGTTATGGTGATTTAATAGTTTATCAGAGCCATAATGAGAAGAAGATGATGGTTGATTGATCTGTCGGTGAGTGAAGAAGAGATGCCAAAACAAAATTGTCACGAGAGAGAAAAAAATCCCAAAGGGTTTATGTCTCACTGAACCAGAAAGAATTTCTTTTGAACTTAACAAGAATATAAGCATAAGTTCAAGCTTGTACAAGACAATTTTCAGACACAAACCCTAATCTGAGCCTGAGAAGAAGAGAACTTGTGATCTAATTAGAGAGAGATTTAATAAAGCTTCTTTCCTCAATGAGTGATCTACATTGCGCAACAGAAAAAGTAGGATGAAATTGGTTATTTTACATCGAGGAAGAATGGAAGATCTTTGCAGAAAAAGACGTCATAGATTGAAGTTAAGTCGGGGGCTTATTGTTTTCTTAAGAAAGGTGCCCCATGGAAATGCCAACATATTTTAATTTGTCATTGGGAGAGAAGGTTTAATCATTGAACATGTTGAGTGAGGGACAAATTCATAGTGCTAGAGGTAACGTGGCCATCGTGGAGGTTTGTTGTTGTTTTCCTATATTTTTACACTGCAGAAATATTATCTCTTGGCATGACAAAGATAAATCAGAGCAGCCTTTGGTGTGTGCATATGGTGTAAACCAGAAATTGGAGAAACCTTCGGCCTGTGCATGTGATGTAGATCAAAAATCAGAAAAGCCTTCACACCACCTGATCGTTCGATTCCCTGAAATTGTTGAGGATGCTGATATGCAGATTGACAGTTCTTGAAATAGATTCCCACATAACCCCGTAGAATTCATGAAAAAGAACTGTCAATAGATTAGTTGTCCAACTGCTCACCGAGGGTTTAGCTTAGAATCTAAATTTATCCAGCGGCTCATTCAACACTGGATTTTTTGGTAAATGATCAAGATTGCACGCAATATGCATAGAACAATTGAACGGAGTCTTGAACGATTGACTGTTTGGCTGGAAATGAATGATACATCAAAGAATTTGAGGTAATACTTTCATGTGACTTTTTATATTTATAAGTGATTACTTTATATATCAAAGGAAAAGAACAACCCTTCCAAGAAAGTCAAATCTTGGAAAGAGTGGCTATAAAGTCTCATCAAATCTCAATTTTATTAATGGTAACATGAGAGAGCTTGGGAATTAAATTTAAAGTTATCCATAGTTGCAGGGTAAAAGCCATTGTTGAGAGGAAGCATTGGATTGTCTTCAAAATAGTTGTTGTTTACATAACATATTGTTTTATGAAGGCTATAGTTTTATGCAAGATTTTTTAAAAACTTTTGGAGTGATAAGTCATATATGTTTCAAGATCCTTTAAAATCTTTTGGAGTGATAAGTCATTAACTTTATTAAAAAAAAAAAAGGTGTATTTCAAGGAAACATAAGGAGTTATAAGAATGCTTGCAATTGCACAATTGTTTAATTGTTTGTAATTTGAGTTATAAGGGTTTGTTATTTATTTGAAAGACTATTTGTAAATGTGTTATAAGGAGTTTTTTGTGTTGGAAGATTGGTTGTTGTCATTGATGTCAACCCTAGTCATGGGTTTTGGACCACAAGATTGATGAAGTTATTTGGACATGA
>JASDQU010100465.1:213209-228384 GCA_032191745.1 Picea mariana | reverse complement strand
GACCTCACTTAGATGTCTGTCAGTTGTGGGATCTGACAAGAGTTGCATGGGGTTTAAACCCTAGCAAGAAGAGAGAAAGTCCCAAAAGGCGTTAGGATATCAGGACTTCAGAAATCAGGATATCAAAAGTCCCGAGGACAGGAGATCGGGAATCTCCACAGTGAAAACCCTGAAACAGATCTGAGTCATCCATCGGTTGGGACACGTGGCAGAGATAGGGATTCGTCGGCATTTCAGATTTCGGAACTTTGGGGATCAAAGGGACACAATGCCAGGACATTTTGGCATTTGATTTCATGAAATTTTTAAATGGATGTGGATCGTCCATCTTAAAGGGACACGTGGCAAAAATCTAGACTTTCGAAAAGAATCCTGAAAGGGGAGAGTCCATCGACATATCGGGATTCGATGTTTCATGAATCCTGAAGATGAGATGTCTGGAGAATTTGATTTCATGAAATCATGAAATTATTGAGGACCATCCATCATAGGAGGACGCGTGGCGAAAATCCAAGAGTTCGGGGAAAATCCTGATAGGAAATTCAATCTGGATTTCGGGGTTCGTGGAGCAGAGTTGTATGACATCGCAACTCGTGAAAGCCGAAAATCCAAAATAGATATTGGGATTCAAGAATTCAAAGTTTGTGTTGGCATGAGGTTTTTGGCATCGAGAGTCTCAAACTCCCGATACGTGAAATCGCGTTGACCATTGGATCGAACAGAGAATCGTAGCCATCGATTTCTTTTGGAGACCGAACATCGGAGTTTCGACAAATAGAGAATAGATATTTCGTAGGTCAAGGGGATGAGTTGCATGACATTGTGACTCCCGAAATCATGATAAGGAGAAAGGAGAAATAGAGAGAGAAAAAGGCCAAGTGTCATAAATTCGGTTTTCGGAGATTTGAGAGATAGGGTGCTTGACCACCAAATTCATGAAATCGCGAAGTCGGATCTCTCAAAGTATAAAAGGGGGGAATTTCTCAAAGTTTATTTGTGGGTGCAAATTTCCCGAAAGGGAAATAGAAGAGCCAATTGTTGAGAGCTCTTCGGGTCAGAGGAAGGGGAAAGATCCTATGTACATGGACTTCTGACCTACAGGTTAGGAAGGCTACGTCAGAAAGGGAGAAGGTGGTTTCAACTCTTACAACTATTGAGAATCAAAAAACAAAATAAACAAAGGACCAAACCTAGGTTTGAAAAACCACAAAAACTAACTGGAAGGCAAAGGCATGGGTTTATGGTGGATAGTGCTACAAACATGGTGGTTTCCACAAGTTGTGACAACAAATGGGTTACTAGTAGGGATATTGCAATGGTAAGGAAGAGCACAAGAGTTATTGAAAAGAATCAATTATAGTTGTAAAAAGTACCTAGATCTACACCATATGAAAGCTATGAGCAATGGGCAATTAGGTTGGGGTTTGTCATGAAATTTACAAAAGTTGAATAACCTATTTTAAGAAAGGGTGAACTAAAATGGAAAAACAAAGAGAAAATAGTTGTAATGATGGAGGCAACACATGAAAAAAAACATGTAATAGACTATAGGCTATTAACAATGAATCAATAAAGCTGAAATATTCACCTATAATGACTTCAAATGACAATTTTTATAGGGTACTCGCCATTCTTGGTGTCCTTGACTATTCCCTCATGTTCCCTCATGTGCCCTTGACTACTCCCCTTGGTCACGTGCTCCACTAAGTAACACACACAACATTGGGGTCAAGGCTATATTAGGGAAAGGGTCCAACAATTTTGCCAATCTTATTTCTTTAAAATTTTGTTTTATGGTTTACATGATGAATTGATTATGGAAGAAAGTGGGTGTGTGAGTCAAATTTGAGTCTAGAAACCCTCCCATATGATTAAGGCATGTGAATAGTCTATCCATGTCAAATTTCAATGCATACAAAAACAGTTTGAAATTTTTTTAATGTTGGCCCCATTCACAGGTCACTGTTGCCCGTGTCTAGTCCTAGTACAATTTCCTTGTAAAATTTGTATAAGATATTTGGAGAATGATAATTTTGAAGGTGTTAGGCCTATTCCTACAGACCACGGCTATATCACCTCTCATTGACAGTCTAAGTATTGATCCCTTTTAGTTTTGGGTTGTTAGTATTTTCAATTGCACGCACCTTTCAATCTAGTCAAAGTTCAATTAATGTCTCTTGTTACTGTAGGGTTATAAATCATCATGATCCCAATGACCATATGCATCCAACCTTGTGATCTAATGATCATTGGGTGACAAATTTCATGAAGGATGACGACTAAGACTAGGGGAAACTTTCAATTCAAGGCTAGGAATGACCAGGCCCACATCAAGTGAAGGAAGAAAATTAAGAAGGTACATGTGTTGTTCCATTCCATGTCAACAACAACGCATCCGTTCACTAGGAACACTAAAACCTGACAAATCGATGACTCCACTAAATTAGGGTTTATGGTTTACATGATTAATTGATGATGGAAGAAAGTGGGTGTGTGAGTCAAATTTGAGTCCAAAAACCCTCCCATATCATTAAGGCATGTGAATAGTCTATCCATGTCAAATTTCAATGCATTCAGAAACAGTTCAAAAAAATTTCAACATTGGCCCCATTCACATGTCATTGTTGCCCGTGTCTAGTCCTAGTACAATTTCCTTGTAAAATTTGTATAAAAAATATGGAGAATGATAATTTTGAAGGTGCTATGCCTCTTCCTACACACCACGGCCATATCACCTCTCATTGACAGTGTGTGTATTGATCCCTTTTAGCTTTGGGTTGTTATTATTTTTAATTGCATGCACCTTTGAATCCATTCAAAGTTTAATTAATGCCTCTTGTTACTGTAGGGTTATAAAGCCTCATGATCCCAATGCCCATATGCCTCCAACCTTATGATCTAATGGTCATTGGGTGACAAGTGTCATGAAGGGTGATGACTAAGACTAGGGGCAACTTTCAATTCAAGGGTAGGAATGACTAGGCCCACATCAAGTGAAGGAAGAAAATTAAGAAGGTACATGTGTTGTCCCATTCTGTGTCAACAAAAATGAATCCATTCACCAAGAACACTAAGACCCGACAAATCAATGACTCCACTAAATTAGGGTTTATGGTTTACATGATGAATTGATGATGGAAGAAAGTGTGTGCGTGAGTCAAATTTGAGTCCAGAAACCCTCCCATATCATTAAGGTATGTGAATAGTCTATCCATGTCAAATTTCAATGCATTCAGAAACAATTTGAAAAAATTTCAACGTTGGCCCCATTCATAGGTCATTGTTGCCCATGTCTAGTCCTAGTACAATTTCCTTGTAAAATTTGTATAAAATATTTCGAGAATGATAATTTTGAAGGTGTTAGGCCTCTTCCTAAACACCACGGCCAGATCACCTCTCATTGACAGTTTGTGTATTGATCCCTTTTAGTTTTGGGTTGTTAGTATTTTCAATTGCACACACCTTTCAATCTAGTCAAAGTTCAATTAATGTCTCTTGTTACTATAGGGTTATAAATACTCATGATCCCTATGCCCATATGCCTCCAACCTTGTGATCTAATGATTGTTGGGTGAAAATTTTCATGAAGGGTGATGACTAAGACTAGGGGAAACTTTCAATTCAAGGCTAGGAATGACCAGACCCACATCAAGTGAAAGAATAAAATTAATAAGGTACATGTGTTGTCCCATTCCATGTCAACAACAACGCATCCATTCACTAGGAACACTAAAACCTGACAAATTGATGACTCCACTAAATTAGGGTTTATGGTTTACATGATGAATTGATGATGGAAGAAAGTGGGTGTGTGAGTCAAATTTGAGTCCAAAAACCCTCCCATATATTTAAGGCATGCGAATAGTCTATCCATGTCAAATTTCAATGCATTCAGAAATAGTTTGAAAAAATTTCAACGTTGGCCCCATTCACATGTCATTGTTGTCTGTGTCTAGTCCTAGTACAATTTCCTTGTAAAATTTTGTATAAAATATTTGGAGAATGATATTTTTGAAGGTGCTAGGACTCTTCCTACACAACACGACTAGATTACCTCTCATTGACAGTGTGTGTATTGATCCCTTTTAGTTTTGGGTTGTTATTATTTTCAATTGCACGTACCTTTTAATCTAGTCAAAGTTAAATTAATGTCTCTTATTACTGTAGGGTTATAAAGACTCATGATCTCAATGCCCATATCCCTCCAACCTTGTGATCTAATGATTGTTGGGTGACAAGTGTCATGAAGGGTGATGACTAAGACTAGGGGTAACTTTCAATTCAAGGCTAGGAATGACCAAGCCCACATCAAGTGAAGAAAGAAAATTAATAAGGTACATGTGTTGTCCCAATATTCCATGTCAACAACAACGCATCCATTTACCGGGAACAATAAAACCTGACAAATCAATGACTCCACTAAATTAGGGTTTATGGTTTACATGATGAATTGATGTTGGAAGAAAGTGGGTGTGTGAGTCAAATTTGAGTCCAGAAACCCTCCCATATCATTAAGGCATGCTAATAGTCTATCCATGTCAAATTTCAATGCCTTCAGAAACAGTTTGAAAAAATTTCAACGTTGGCCCCATTCATAGGTCATTGTTGCCCGTGTCTAGTCCTAGTACAATTTCCTTGTAAAATTTGTATAAACTATTTGGAGAATGATAATTTTGAAGGTGTTAGGCCTCTTCCTACACACCATGGCTAGATCACCTCTCATTGACAGTCTGAGTAGTGATCCCTTTTAGTTTTGGGTTGTTAGAATTTTCAATTTCACTCACCTTTCAAGCTAGTCAAAGTTCAATTAATGTCTCTTGTTACTGTAGGGCTATAAAGCCTCATGATCCCAATGCCCATATGCCTCCAACCTTTTGATCTAATGATCGTTTGGTGACAAGTTTCATGAAGGGTGATGACTAAGACTAGGGGTAACTTTCAATTCAAGGCTAGGAATGACCAGGCCCACATCAAGTGAAGGAAGAAACTTAAGAAGGTACATGTGTTGTCCCATTCCATGTCAACAACAACGAATCCATTCACTGTGAACAAATCAATGACTCAACTAAATTAGGGTTTATGGTTTACATGATGAATTGATGATGGACATACCTACATCATTGGTATGATTAGGCGCAGTCGCGCAAAGCTCCTCTTGGTTTCGAGAATAGTTCATTCTCTACTAAACAGGGGAAACCACGTGAAGGTGGAAGCTCTAATTATGCAACCCCCCCCAGATCACTCTTAATTTCCCCATATTACCTAATTTGAAATTCTAAAGAACATGTATCATATACTATATTATACAAAATAAAAACATATAAATATCATATAAAAGATATAAACACATACCTCTTATTTTCAACAATTAAATACCAAACATATTATTCTTCATACAGCTCAACATTTGTATTAGGATCTGGTTCAGAATCAATATTGGTGAAAGGCTCATTCCTATCAACATCATCATCAACGTCATTTTCTCTAATATAGTTATCGATATCGCCAATGAGATCGTCATCTCCTACAATTGGATGATCAACTTCTTCAAATTATTTGTCTGACACATTGACTACATGAGCCACGTGCTCCTTATTTTCATAATCATGATATTCTTTCTCATTATTATCTTCATCCTCGACTACATGATTATACTTTATTGGTCTTCCTCTTGGATCATATCTAACAATGTATGACCAACCTACTTTACCAAGTACCTCTGAGTAAAATACTTTCTCACATTGACTTGGAAGAACATAAGGCTCTATACCCAGTTCAATTTCCCTTGTATTAACCATGGTAAATCCATTATCATGCTCAATAATAGTTCTTTCAATATCATGTTCATGCATCTGTATCCTATACCATTTAATCTCAAACAAAACTATTTTAAAGGAATTAAAATCACACTCAATTATATCCTCCAAATGGCCATAATACCTATTCTTAGTTTCTTCCGGATTTCTGTCACTTCTAGAGGAAATGTTGGTGATCTTGAACACTATAGTTATCCCACAATCTGAGGTTTTCATCTTATCATCCAACATTTTAATACGAAACTTATGACCATTACACCACATAGCCTTGTGATGTTTCAATTGCAACATGGAAAACAAGTAAAAAATCATTGTCAATTAATAAACCTCATATAGGACTTAGTAAATATATATTTCAAAAATTAAACAAACCAGATACATTGAAAATTGGGAAAAAACTAGGAAAACGTGGGTAAAAAATTAAACTTTCTTGTTTATCTTTTAAACCAAAGGATAAATCAAATTCCCTTGATGTAAGATCAGGAAATTTATCTCGATGACGATGCGTTGTTTTAATCATATTACTCACCCCTTCCCATGATAACCTACTGAAGTATTCTTCAGTATATTCTATCCAATGCTCCATCGAATCAAGGTTGTTTGCAATGTATAAATGTAAAGCATCCCACTCTCGAGAAACTATATGATAGAATAACTATTTAATATCATTAATTAGTTATTGTTAATAAATGAATAATTTAATAAATGTGTAATATATTAAATCTATGTCAACATCTAATAAATACCTTTCACCATCCTCATTTTACCTTTCCCCAATAGGACCTCCCCTTCAAATTTGTTGATGCAGTCGAGATGCCAAATGCGAGGCACATTCATATTTTATGCAAATTTAGGTATATATTGACTAGTATACACCATGTATTGATATACCATATATCCCTCAACCATAGAACCCTCTAGATGTGCTCTTTGTCTAAAAAATGCCTTCAATGACTTCAATTGCTTCTCCACCATCCACATCAACCTTGTGTGTACTGGTCCACATAATTCAATCTCCTCAACTTGGTATATGAGGTAGTGTTCTTGTGCATTGAAAAATTCTAGAGGTAGTTATTGTTTCATTTGACACATTAGTCGGGGAATTTCTCTCTTCCAATACCTTATATCTTCTTTATGGATTTGTTTTGATTATAGCCACCTACAAATGTTGATGCAATAAAATAATATCAAGGCATGCATAAATTTGCAGATAAAACATAATATGTCAATAAGTTCCGCTACAAATCACATAAGAAGTACATTTTCCTTATAAAACAATACTTACCTCATGTATTTTCCAAGTACATAAATAATTTGCTTTATGTTGTTGTCAAAGTCATATGGGAGAGATAAAGGTAGAACATACTGTAACAAAAAACAAATAATTATTATTTGTTTCCAAACAATGTGTACCAATAAGGAAATATATTATAACCTACTAATTACCTTGATGAATGTATGCCATTCATGTGTTTTAACCCCACCAAAATCACCTTTTTTTGTTAAGATATTTTGTATGTTCGACGAAAACCCCGTTAGAAACCTAATTTTTTGAATGACCTATTTTACAATATTGCTCTATTGCTCCATCAATAACCAAGGAAGACTAGTATTTTGTTCATGACCATCACCATTAGAATTAATAATAAGACTTTGCAATGAGTGATTAGCTTCCTGGATGTCACAACAAATCTTTCCAATTCTCTCTTTGTCAGTCCTTCCATCAAATATTTGCCACAACAATTTTGTTATGTTCTTCCCGATATGCATTGTATCAAACATATGAACTATTTGTAGGTGCTCGTAGTATGGAAATCTACTGAATTGCATCGGGTACTTTTCATTCCTCATGGAATCCCATTTGTGCCTTAACGACATTCATGAAACATCAAAAAATTGAAATTAACACTAATTAATGGGACAAAATGAAATTAATAATAATGAAATTAACCAAAGATTTATATAATATGTCATACATAAATAATTTGTGTACCTTGATGATTTCTAATATATTCCAACTTCCATAGGCGAGGTGCCATTCTTCGTGGTTTTTTTCCATTTTCTTATTTACCATTGAATTTTTCTTTGTTTGCAGTTCGATAACTATGGTTCTTAGGCAGAAAGTGCCTATACTCATTAAACACTTCCTTTCCTAAACTCCTTGAACGACGAGATTTTATCCTCCGACCAAAAATTGGGCATGCAAATTTACACTTTGTTTGAAGACCAACAAGATATATGAAATAATGTAGCGTCAAATTAGAGTTACAATTTAAAATAATGCATGATATTTTCAATAAATATATATAATATTAAATCACAAAATAAAGTAACAATATACCACAAAAATGTGTTAACTCAGGAGCATCATGAATTGTCCATGATAGTATTCCATGGAATTGAAATTGTTTTTGCCCTATTGGTCTAGAGATGTCATACATAGTGACGCCATCCCATAACTTCAACAACTCAAGGATAAGAGGCTCAATATATATGTTCATATCTTTAACCTAGTACCTACCTAATTGGTTCAACATATTGAATGATTAATTATACTTATCTAGATGTAGTTATATATAAAAGAAACAATTACCATGCACAGAACAAAGAAATGAAATATTTTGTCATACTTTAAAGAAAATAAAAGATAATTAAATACCTCAAACAATCATTCCCAACATTGTGTGCTCTCTCTTGATCGACATCCAAGGAGGAAGGTTATTGTTTATAACAAAAATAGGCCACACTGAGTACGTAGAACAAAGCTCTCCAAATGGATTGACACCATCAGCTGCTAATGAAAGTCTAACATTATGAGGTTATTCTTTAAAAATTGGCCACTTTTCTTCGATGTACTTCAATGAAGAACCATCTGCAAGAATTTTAAGAACATCGTCTTGAATTTTGTTCTTTGCATGGAAATCCATAAACTGTGCTATACTTTGGCACCTAAACAACCATTGGAAACGTGGAATTATCGGAACATAATGAAGAAATTTGCAAGGCACCTTCTTTGACACTTTATCAGTTTGATATATACTTATTTGACATTGTGGGCATTCATTTTCTAATTCATATTGCCCATAATATATGATATGATCATTAGGACATGTATCAATAGCCTGATAGTCCATTCCAAATTCTTTCATAATCACGGATATTTTGTGATATTTGCATGGAAAAATATTTGACGTTGGTAATAGAAATTCACCTAACAATCTACAAAATTCTAAACAATAAGTCAATGTAAACAATATTAATCATCAATATCGGATCCATTATACTAATTTACAAATTAGAAAACAATCGCAATATAGGAAAAAATTGAACCTTTTAAGTATATGTGAACATGCAGGCATAAATAATTAACAAATTAAATACCTTAGTATCTGTCTGAGGCATGTGTCTGATAAACCATTCAAAACCTTCAGGTTCACCAACAACAATATAGAATATAAAAGATTTGTTGTTGAGCCTTCATAAAGAGGTTGACATGACTTCTCAAGTAGAGGATCAACATCATGACTATAATCCTGGTTGTCCTCATCCATTGGAGCAAATGTGTCTTGGATCAATCTATGTACCACATCTTCTTGATTTGAATCACTAACGTTATCTACATCCATATCATCATTAATAACTTAATCAACAGCTTCAATATTCTGATCTCGAAGTTCATCACCCTGTAAAGGAGTATTTATGTTAGTACTTGGAAAATAACTCTCTAGAGGTCAAAATTTTGGTGGCATTGTCTATATATTTAAAAACAATGTAGAAAAGTTAGTGTGTATAGAAAATATAAAAATCCCGACAAGAAATATTACTAAAATTCATGACATGCTGATTAATACAGAGAATACATTAAATATTGAATCCTCTTACCAAGGGACGATATTCATAACCCCCTTCGGCATGCCCCTTCTCCCTACAATTTCTTTCAGCTATTGTTATTAAAAGTATTTTTCTTTGCAAGCCTCTACAATCATAGCAAGGGAAATAACATTTTCCATCGCCCCTCACCTCTAATGTCTCTCTTAACCGAGCAAGCTTCCTGTCATTTTTGTCCATAGTGAAAAATCCTTGTCCTGACAAGTAATTGTCTTACCTACACCATACCAAACAGTAAGTTGTCAAATTTTTATATTTTAGCTACTCCTTTCAATTATGATATGTTTATTTACAGTGACCTACAATCCTCACAATTATTTCTTCTAAGACATTTTGACATGCTTTTTTTTATTATTATCGATTAACTGTTAAGATCGATATGCTTCAATTTGTACTATAGAGTAGTGTGTATTGAATCACCATGGAAAGTAATTACACACCATTTAACAAAAGTGGTCAAAATTTCTCAAACGTGAATCACTCAACACCATAGTACACTAGCATCTAAGTTGTTTTGTAGACAAAATACCAATCTTTGAAATTCACCACTAAAAAAAGAATGCCAACCACTTTTCATCCACAATTGGGTTGGGTTGGTTTAAATTATGACGTGTTGATTTGCATCTACATACAATGGTCACAATTTTATGCTACTTATAGTGGTCACAGCTTTATTTTCTAAGATACTTTGGCAATGTTCTCATTTTTCATTGTCTGACTAGTAGATTTCATCGTGTTATCGTAGATTTCGTCATGAATTTTTTATATTTTAGATACTCCTTATTAATAGTGTATAAACAAGTCACATCAACTACAAACTAAATTTAATCACTACATCTATAATTGTGTGTGATTATAAAAAAATTGAGAGAAACATCACATATAAGAAAAGGGTATGTGGATTTTATTGAGAAAGTTGAAACAAATATACTTTATTTATATTGGAAGAGTATGGTATATAATCATAAGTTCATTTGTTAAAGGTTCTTAGTCCTAAGCCAATTAAGTTAAAGGTGGATAACCATAAGCTAATATGGTTGAAGGTGGTTAGTTAAAAGTGATTGTTATGTGCCTAATCACGACATAGATAACATATTTATAATAAGGTCATATGTGTACAAATGTTTCCTTTATATAATAACGACATATATACCTAACATAATTTTAGGGTTAATGTTTATGTATCTTATTGTTATAAACATGAGTTTCCTCCCTATCTTATATATACCATAACTTATCATTTATCAATATAACAATCAACTTCAAGATTTTATTCATGGAGATTTCTTCCTTCATTTAATTGAATTAGTAAGTGCTAGCCAACCATTAGGTGTGCAAGTATCCCAACCATTATTGTCACTATTATATTATTTTCAATTTATGCAAGTGTAATCCCATTTGGGTACTAGGGATGTAACAAGTGGTATCAAAGCTTCAATCAAGCTTTGTTGGTGTTTTTTTGTTAGTTCTTAAAAATAAAAGAGAGAATAAAATGACAATCAATTACTATCATTTCACCGAACACGGTTGAGTTTAAAAAGCACTTCCATATTTTTATCAATGAAAAGAGAGAGACATTCTAGCTACAATTGAAGGGAAAAGGGTATGTGGATTCCATAAACCTAGAATATTATGGAATCCACATACCCTTTTCCATAGAATATACTAACTAGATCTAAAAACCAAAGACATGAAATATGGTACTACAGATATAATATATTATCAAGGAAAAAACAAGCTACATGAAATTTGGACATTTGAACAAGAATTTACAAGTTAAATGAGTACATCAATAAAAAAAGCATACTAACCTTGCAAGTTCAAAATCCATTCTATGTAGATCGAGAATTGGATTTGTTCAACCGGTGGGTGAAGGAAAAAATAAGCAGCTCAAACAAAAGCCACGAATAGTGTCACAACTATATCAATTGTGTCGCAAAGTATCTTAAAGTCAGGTATATATAGATCAACTAGTCAACTAGCCGTTAACACCGACCAATGAGATACAAAAAAAAAATTGTGGCAATAGCGACAAACTTTCATGAAAATAGTGACGAACTTTCATGGCAATAGCGACGAAAATCCTGACCAAGTTAAAAAAACCTATTCGTGGCTATATCGACGAACTTTCGTGGCAATATCGACAAAAATCCTGCCCTATTTAAAAAAAACATGAAAATAATAGAAAGGTGGAAAACTTTCATGGAATAATCCGCCCATATGTAGTAGTGAAAATTCATTCTCATTGTCTGCACCAGAAGTAGAGTACATTGTAGCAGCATCGTGTTGTATAGAAATTATTTGGATGAAACAAACACTACAATATAGTTAGATAGAATACAAGAAGCCAATTTTGTTACTATGTAACAACACCGACGTTATAAGAATTTCAAAGAATCCAGTAATGCATTCAAAGAAAAAATATATCCTAATCAAATATCATTTTTTGAGGGAACAAGTAAATGATAATACTGTCAAGTTCGAGTGTGTTCCTATCAAGGAACAAATAGCAGACATATTCACAAAACCCCTACCAAGAGATACATTTGATTGTATCGGATAGAATATGGGAGTCATTCCCATTTCTTAGTGAAAGCTTCAACTAAAAGCTATTGGGAGCTCAGCAGAACCAAAATCTCATGTGAAGAGTGCATATGGTTGCACGGTGTAGAGAAAAATGAAGAGTACCTCGTTAGGGAGAGTTGCGGAAGACAAGGAAATTATTGGGTGAAAAACATAAAATGAAGAATATAGTAAAAGAAAAATACATTTTCCATTGATGTCAAAGTGGGAGAGAAATGAGACAGGGGGAGACTTGCAGACATAGGAGACTTGCACAGACTAGTTTAAGAATATATGTTTCCATCAATGAAAAAGGGGGAGATTGTTGGAAATTATGTTGTCATTGATGTCAAATGAAGAAATCATTGGATGTCATTGATGTCACAAGCAGGGGATACTGACCACTATCATTAATGAAGGTAGGAATATTGTGATTCCAAGTTTAAGGATCATGAAAGGATCATTGAATCGATTGAAGAATAGATCAAGGCCAAGTAACAATCAATATTCAATGGAAAGTTGAATCGAAGTAAAATCAAGAAAGTATAGAGTTGAATTTTGTTCATATGTAGGTCAAAGAATGAATATCAAACCTTGTAGGCGAGGAGACACCACAACCTTTAGATCAAGATCAATAGTCGATTGTGATCATCAATTATATGCCTAGACCTTGCATTCATGTGCCAAGAATGAACGAATGAGTGTTACAACAATTTTTTCCTCACCCCATGAAACTTGCTTGGATGGCCTTTCGATTTCCCTGTGTAGACTTGAAGTCCATTTTTGTACCTTCCAGAGACCAAAAAGCATATTTTTCCACATATACGCACCCTATCAGTTAGGAAACAAGTGTTTACGTAGGTTGCTCCACTACAACCTATGTACATCGGGTTTGGTGCTCAAAATTAAAAATTATGTCAGGTTTCCATACCATGTCACAGGATCCATGATCCTTAACCTTCCATATACTAGAAACGCTTTGACTCGACCCTTCAGTTCCATTTGAAGGCTATAAATTGAGACATATCTAAGCCTTGGAAAAAAAGGAGGAAAAAATTCAACTTTGAGAGAAAAGACACTCTAGAGAAATTTCACTTCATATTGAGTCTACATCCCTTTATCCTTGAAAGCTTGAACTCATTGTTCAGCCCCCAAGATCTTATGTCTTTATGATGGAGAACCTCATTGTCTCCTTTATATGAGCTTGCCTTTGATGGAGGATTGAACTGGTGGAGGCCTAGTTGGAGGTACTTACTTTCTCAGTTCCGATATGCATCGGTACACAATTTTGTCACACATATGCTTATGTTGATTATTTTAATAGAAATACTCTTTTCTCGTCCAATTAATATCTTGCAAATATTTGAATTATTATTCCATGGGAATATTTGTCATGAATGTTAATGGATTATGCTAATTTATATGCTAACACTATGTATCAACATATGCTTGTGTATGTTGGTTGTTGAGGACATGTTGCAGGTATAAAGATTTGAGTTGAGTGCTCAACGGTGGTCTTCATCAAATGTCCAAACGAGGTAGGCTCTTAGCCTTGTCTTGTTATAATTTTATTTATATAGCATACTTGGGATTAGAGTTGATTTTTGTGTTTCATTCTATCTGTTGTGGTTTACCCCATACCATAGAGAGATCTTCCTCATAACAGTATTGGTGACCATAATGGGGATTGATCTTCTTTTTGGGGGTTTGGAGTGTGTTCTCCTTGATTTGTTCTCTATTAGCCTGAGTTTCCATGTCGTCTGATTGCTTGACAGCACATTTTTACATTGCATTTGAGTTTCTTGGCTTAACCCTTTCCCTGTCAGTGTTTTACTATATATATGTGGGTTTCCCTTGACTGCCACGTACATATGTGAGTTTTCCTTCATTAGGGCATCTATATACACAAATATTTCTCAAACAGTCGCATACATCAACTCTTTGGTCTTGTTGGCTAAGTTTGGTGTATGTTGGGTGAGTTTGGTTGGTTTCTAAGTCTTCTTGGGTATTTTTCCTAACTGTTAAGTTCCTACAAAGTGATAGGAAACCTTATTATTGTTGAATTTTCGAGTGATATTTTTTCTTATCATCTTTTTCATTGGTTTTGCTTGCATCTTGGTCTGAGTGTTTGTTTCTTAGTATCCTGCTTGGCTTGTATATTTTTTCTTGCAGTAGGGTATGTATATCAAGTTGTTATTTAGTCCTTGGATTCTTTTATTTATATCGAAAATACAAAAAAAGTCTTATGTCATTTTATATTTTGACTACTTTGCATTGATTTTGACACATGTGGAGAGATTGCATTTCATTGAAATTGTAGAGAATAATTGAAAGTTGCAGTTAGAAGCTTACCATCTCATTAGAATTCAGGATTAGTACTTAGCAGTGTTGTTATATTCACTACTTTTATATGATGAGCCATAATACCATCAGTTTCATGACCACGCCTCTTAAGTAAGAAGAAGCCATTAAAATTAACACTAATTAACTAAAATTGATTAGAAACAATTTTATTTTTCGGAGTACACAAACAAGTATAGGACATAGGGCCTTAGTGTTGGAATATTGGTTGTTTTCATTGATGTCAAACCTAGTCATGGGTTTTGGACCAGAAGACTGATGAAGTTATTTGGACATGAAGGGTTTTGGACCAGAAGATTGATGAAGTTATTTGGACATGAAGGAAAATGAACATGAGTATACAACACCCATGGATGGATAGTATACATCATGATCTTTCCGGTGGTATGTGGCACATCACGTGGATCCTCATGGTTGAGGAGAAATGAATTTTTGAAGATGACAAAGTGAATTGTACATGTAGGCCCTGAAGACAATTAAAGAAAAGAATTACAAAATAAGAAAGTGTCAGGTCGGCCCTAATGTTAAAAGGAAGTGACATAAATGGT
>JASDQU010100465.1:178559-212739 GCA_032191745.1 Picea mariana | reverse complement strand
CTTGTCCTCCTACGACATGATGTCATTGCACCTCCTTTCAATTCTTCAGGGCACTTAGCCTCTTACTTCCCTTCGATGACTTTGAAGGTTCGAACCCTTCTGAGGTTTTCCATGACTTCAATTTTTTCAGAAAAACTCATGCCGGCACTCCTTGCGGCAGACCTTCGAACACTTTCAAGTGTTGAACTCCCTACAACTCTATGCACTCTCTGCAGCAGTAGTCTATCAACAATTCATTCAGGTTACAAACCCCTGAAGCTTCACTCGGCCTATGCACACTTTGCACGGCTCCTATGCCTAACTGCACCTTTGAGGAAATGAGAACAAAGTTGTCCTATCTGATATTTCAGAGACAAACCTTCAAACCCTTTATCAATGCACTCCTTGTGGACAATTCAACTGCACTCCTTGTAGGAACTCTCGCTCAGACAGAGAAATAATTGAAACTCATTTCCTAACTCTTTCTCTCTTAGAATTCAAACACAATCCTGAAATCATTCATACATAGCATAGAAAGCAAATGTATAATAGAAAGAGTAAAACCATGAACATACCGTTCAACATACACATACAAGAAACAAATACAACACCATGAATCTGAATTAAGACTTCTTTTATTAACTCAAATCTCTGTACATGGGTGTTTTTCAAACACAGTTTCTCTGTTCCAGCTCTGTATGCTCTTCTCTTGGTAATGTTCTTCACTATCATACAATAATATAATGAGGGTGTCTATATCCCATTTCCCTCTTTCATTTTAAACTGTCTAATCTACGCATTAAATTTTATCTACTTACATTAACTATTATAAATTCCTTCTACCTACTAAGTATGAGAGAGGATCGCTCAAAGTCATTTTACATTATACAAGTGTGCCTCCATTTAATGTTCTCATTGTCATTACATAACATTTTCAAAATTTGCGCTGGGTGCTTTTCCAGTTGTCTTTTATCTCCGCGCTGGCTCGCTTGAGATGCTCCTGCATCATACTCCCTCACTTGAAAATTTTCATGGGCTCCTGTCCATGAGCTCGTGCACGGTTTGTCCATGCCTCTGGATCTATACTTTGTTCTCCCAGCTGGCATCTTCAACTGGGTGTCCCTTCCATTTGACCAAATACTCAAAGTATTGTTTTCTCCTGGTCTTTTTGCTCACTCTTTTGTCCAGTATGCGCTCCATCTGCGGCCTTTTTGCAACTGGAATTTGTTTTGTCCACTGGACCTCTGGCTGTTCATTTCATGTCCCTGTTTCCTTAGCTTTATATGGGTACAAATAATAGATATTGAATATCAGAGAAATTCTGATCCCATCAGGTAATTCAATCTCTTAAGCATTCGCCCCAAATTTCTTCAATACCTTACATGGTCCGATTTTCTTCATTTTTAGTTTATTATATGTTCCTCTCAGGAACCTTTCCTTTCTCAAATGTGCGAGGATCAAATTGCCAACTTCAAATTGAAGCTATCTTCTATGCTAATCTTCTCTCCACTTATATTCCTGGCTCGAACTCTGCAATCGTTCCTTCACCTAGCTGTGAAGTTCCTTCATCACCTCTGTAAAATCTTCTGCACTAGCGCTCCTAGTCGCAGTCTGTTATAAACCTCTCAATTTAGAAATTCTTCTCAGTTGCATGCCATAGATGATCTGAAATGGACTCTGTCCCATGCTTCTATTGACTGAGTCATTATAAGAAAACTCTACCTGTGGTAATATGTTGTCCCACTGGCTGTGGTGTTTTGTCACCAAGCTTCTTAGTAAGTCTCATAGACTCCTGTTCACCGCTTCTGAGGATGATAAGCAGAACTAAAAGACAAGTTTATTCCCATATTCTTCCATAAGGTTCTCTAGAAGTGTCCTACGAACTTAGTGTCTCGATCCAAAACTATGCTTCTTGGCAAGCCATGAAGTCGAATGACTTCTTTGAAAAACAAATTCGCAATGTGAGTTGCATCATTGGTCTTCTGACATGGAATGAAGTGTGCCATCTTGGAAAATCCATCCACCACCACAAAGATTGAGTCAAACCCTCTTTGTGTTCTTGGCAACCCTAATATGAATTCCATGCTGACGACATCCCACGGCCTCTCAGGTATGGGTAATGGTTGATAAAATCCTACATTCTGTGTCTTGCCTTTCAAATGTTAGCAAATTCTGCATCTGTCCATGAATATTTTGACGTCTGCTTGCATTCCTAGCCAAAAATATGACTCATTCAACTTTGAGAATGTCTTGTCATGACCGAAATGTCTGGCTAATCCTCCATTGTGTTTCTCCTTCAGTAAATTCTCTCTCATGGAGCATTTTGGAATACAAAGTTGATTACCATTAAACAATAACCCTTCCTGGATCATGTATTCTGCCTACTGGCTTCTGTCTCCAAGAATTGGATTCTCAGTTGCTTCATACACCTCCTTAAAATATGGATCATCTTTGTACATGTCTCTTTCCTTAAAACTCTTCTCAGCCTCTTCTATTCAGTGAAAAGATTTGTGTCTCTTCTTCACTGTGTCCATCATCGGTGCACTAATCCCATTGAAATTCCTGATGAATTTTCGATAGAAACTAGCTAATCCGTGAAAACTTCTCACCTCAAATATGCTCTTCGGTGATGGCCAATTCTTGATCACCTCCACTTTATCTGGATCCATCCTCAATTTATATGCAGAAATAAAAAATCCTAAATAAATGATCTCTTTGTTCATGAATGAGGATTTCTTCATGTTTATCAACAACTTCTCTTGCTGTAATCTCTTCATCACTGTAGGTAGGTGTTTCAGATGCTCTGCCTCTGTTTTACTTAAGATCAGTATGTCATCTAGATACACATTGACAAATTTTCCGATGAACCCCTTTAGGACTTCGTTCATAGACCTCATGAAGGTACTTGGCATGTTCGTTAAACCAAACGGTATAACAAGACATTCATACAACCCTTCGTTAGTCTTGAAGGTTGTCTTCCATTCATTACCTTCTCTCATACGAATCTGGTGACATCCACTTTTCAAATCAATCTTCAAAAAAAAAATTTCCCCACTTAAGCAATCCATCAGATCATCCATCCTTGGTAATGGAAATCTATACCTAATGGTTATGTTTTTTATTTCCCTTGAGTCAGTACACATCCTCTAGCCTCTGTCTTTCTTCGGACTGAGTACTGTTGGAACAACACACAGACTCAAGCTTTCTCTAACCAACCCTTTGTCCAACAGATCCTAGTCTTGTCTTTTGACCTCTTCATTCTCCTGCGACGTTAATCTGTATGCTACTTTGTTTGGAAAACTAGCTCCAGGTATGAGATAAATATGATGACTCACGCTTCTGATTGGCGACAACGAACGAGGTAGTTCGTCCACTACTATGTCAGCGAACTCTTCCAGTAGTTCCTGAACCTCTTCTAGTAGATCATCTACCCTTGTGCTGGTTAAAACAATCTTTGGCTTCCTGACCATAATGAATTGTAGTTCCTCCTTCTTCTTAACTACTGTAAGAAGTTCCTTCCCACTCATGGGAAGTACAACGTTGCTTACTTCAGGTTTCACCTCCGTATCTTTGATTGGAAGAAACATGTGAGTTCTCCCATTCTTCTCTAGGGTGTATGTGTTCATCCTTCCATTATGAATCACATTTCTGTCATATTGCCACGGTCTACCCAACAATAAATGAAAAACCTCCATGGGAATGAAATCACAAAGTATCTTATCGTTATATCCTCCTATATTAAATTCAACTAAACACTGTTTAGTGACATTTACCTGATGTCCTTTTTGTAGCCATGAAACTCTATATGGACTTGGATGTTCAATCGTCTCCAGCTCCAGATTTTCTACCATCTCTGTAGAAATGAGATTATTCGTGCTACCACTATCCACAATGACTTTGCATACCCTATCCTTGGTTTTTCATGCAGTATGAAAAAGTCTGTTTCTTTGGACTGAACTCTCCACCTCCTTCTCTGGTTTCAAAAGAGATTTTCGCATCATCAACAATCTTTTGCCTTTAGCATCCTCTGCTTCAATATTCTGGCTTTGTGCTTCAGCAATGTGAGCCTCACTACCTTCCTTCTTTCTATCTGTAATTTCATAAGACTTGTGTTCGACCTTTCAACACGTGAAGCATTTTATCACTCCACCTCTTCCTCTTCCTCTACCTCTAGTACGAGGAAACATGTTATTATCAGCATACTCTCCTTTTTGATCAACATACTGTCTTCCCTATCCAACATATTTCCCTCATTGTGAGTGTTGTAGGAAAATCTCCCTGTGGACAGGTCGATCGCCTCTAAGAGCTTGACCCTAACTCTAGACAGAAAATGCTTAACGTGGACATTGACTTCCTTTCAAATCTATCTAAACTAACACATGAGAAGGAAGGATAACAAAAGTACCTTTTTATCGACGTTTTTCCCTGCACACTCCGAGTTGAGCTCCAATCCTTTTCTCCTCGCTGAGTTCTATAGACAAACAAGATACAACCACTTCCTACTCTATTGATGTTAGCTTGAAAACAAATCTATCAATTAATGATAAGTTCATGTAACATTAGACACAAACTAGAAAGAAATAGGCCAAGCATGTCATATTGATGAGAATAATGACAACAGTACTTACAATCGTAGATGCGAATGTGACAGCTTCGTCAAGTCCTCTTCGTCTAACCCTTGCCTGAAAGCTCCACAACTTGGATAACAGCAGCTTCACTGATCACTCTCTTCTGGCTGACTGTGTGTTTCCTCCAAGATCATAGGTTTCATGTTAGCAATTCTCCTCTCTTTCCACCATCATAGAGCCTGCTTATATAGGTTAAGAGGAGCTTAACCTCTTGAGTTATCTTTAGAACAAGTTGGGAAATTCCTCCTTAGATTAGGGATCTCTTGATGAAGCCAAGAATTTGAATACAACTTCCTCCTAATCTCAAAATATCCTCCCCTTATTCTCCTCAACGGGCCAACTACTGCCTTAGATTAGGCAGTGCTCCCTTAGAAGGGGCATCAGAGTGCTATAGCACTCCCTGGTAAGCTTTAGGGAAGTGCCAGCGCTCTCAAGATGAGCAGCGCTCCTTCATAGGGGGCAGGGGAGTGTTATAACACTCCCTCAAGCCTTGTAGGGGAGCGTCAGTGCTCCTAAGGCTCATTTTGGGGAGCGCTCCCCCCAAAACCTTTGTTTTAGGGCTCTATTCAAGTGTTAAGAGTTATTTGACTTTAGTAAACTAGTTATCCTTCTTCAAATCAAGCACATGAGGTGTTCTAAGTGTCCCCTTAGTGTCGTCAACATGGCAGTATGCTCGAACATCATTTGCGACACTCGTGACCAACTTGCGACACTTGCGAAAGTTGTAAGGAAGATGCGACACTTACGACAATTGAGAGGAACATGCGACACTTATCCAGCTGAGTAATTTTGACGTGTAACAGATTGCCCCCCAAAGTATGAAGTTAGAAGATGCCAACTGATAACTGAAATACTTTGTAGACGTCAAAGCAAGGGTATAGACTCAGAGAACCTGACAGAAGCTGCACACAAACATCCAACAAATATCATGACATATTTCAAAACCCAAGGCAGGCATAACTATGCTTGGGTGATCAAGACTTTGCAAGATATGGCCACCAAAAAATACACCGCGGATCCATAATTGTATTGACAAAAAGGTATAGCCACCAAAGATACAATGTGGATCTATACTTTGATAACTCGGACTGATCGTAGCCACGAAGAATACACAGTGGATCTACGAGATGACAAGACATAGCCACGACCAATACAAAGTGGATCTATGTTACAGTGTATGTGTTCTTTGTCCAATAGAAATTCCTTCGCAGCTTGGGAAAAGCATATATCAAAGTGATCTCTCAACCGAGGGTCTTCTTACCAATCCCAATATGATACGAATCTGACCATGTGAATATATGTCCTGACGTCGAACATGGCAGAAACCACTTGATTACCGGTCAATGGTGTGAACCGTTAACAAGTGCGAGGGAAATCACCAATAATGTCAATGATCCCCAAGGTACTATAGTACATTCCAGTGAATGTGAATAGATGAGCTAAGGTCGAACATCCATGGAATCATTCGATCAGGGGTCAATGATGTAAACCCATTGTCGAATGTGAGGAGGCCTGCTATTGAGGCATGCAAGTCCCAAAGTACTAACTAGTTTCTAAGCCTAATTCATGGATAATGTGTTGAAGTCGACAGGAATAGACTCGTCGAGGGAGGGCCTTGATGTATCCCCCATCAACGACACGAAACAGACATAGAGATGTAATTGGAAGATCAAAAGGACATGGACTGACACAGGTTTTGAGGCAAGATATTTGGGATGGCTGACTCTCGAGGTGGATACTTCCCTTGAACACTGAGGCACAACAATAGAACATGACATGGACCAAAACTATGCAGTGGGTTCTGTGAATTACATCAGGTGACCTAAAGGAGTGAAAGGAACTCGAAGGATTGGCTCAGTGTAGAGGTTCAGTAGATTATGATATGTGCAAAGGACAAAGTGCCATGTTCAAGGGCGACTATAAGAAGTGCTAGATGATGTTCTCAAGAGACTGCTTGGCTTTCTCCTTTCAATTTTCCCCCCATCTAGATAGATGAGTACCTCTTTTTGGTTTAATGAGCTCCAGGAGGATAACACGTGCTCAATATAACTCACCTTCGGTAAGTTCCTCTTCCTTTGTTTAACGAACCGGAAGAAGTAAGGGTTTGGTCCCATGTGGGCCTGTCGATGTGTGTTTTAACGAGTCCAAGGACAGAAAACTCGAAGGTTTTTCAGGATTATAGAGTTTGGAAAAACACTTAAAAGAGAACTCTATCAGTTCATTTTTTGTACAATATTCCAACGAGACCGAAAAAGAGTTAAACTATCGCTCGAAAGATGCCCTTTCTGACCTTTTAACGAGTGTGAAAGGAAGCAAGGTCAATCGACAATGTTTTCATATTTAGAGAGTCTGAAAAGGGTTTAAAGGAGACTCCAGGGGGGTTCCTTTTTTGTGTGTTCGTATCCGTACGGGTCTGAAAAAGAGATAAAAGTTTACCCGGTTACGTTCTCATATTATCGAGCTCGAGAACGAACTAAGACTATGCTCATAAGCGCGACAAGGTGAATAATCCATCAGGACTACTAGGAAACCTGCGATGCCAAAACTACAAACCAGGGTTTAGTAAAGCCATTATATCATTAGAGAAACTCAAAAAATGACCATACCTTATAAAAAATGAAATTTTATAAATAACAATTGATTTGAAATTCTATTTACCATTTCATTTTGCAAGGATTTTGGAGTAGTGGAGATTCCTGGTTTGAAGTGGATCTTGTTTTGTTCGCTGCCGGAGCTACGGTCGACCATTTCGCTCGCCGTTTAGACTAGGTAGGTGTCCATCTCGTTCTCTTTCAATTGCATGGTTTGGTTTTCACTTTCATAGCATTATTTATTTTAAAACACGAAGCCCTAACTCTCCCCAATTAGAACCAAATCGGCCTCTTTGAAAATCAATGGGAAAATGGGATTTGTTTTGCAAAAGCGTTCTAGGAAAGGATGGTTAAGATGCCAATGCCCTAGAAGTCAATTAGATTGGTAATTTTTTAGCAAAAGATCCATGGGAAATCCTTCACGCATGCCCACGCAGCCATAAAATCGTTTTGATATTTTAAAACGTTTTTATCATTGTTTGATGAATGTTAAATGCCTAGGAGAGGGCGTGGTGGTTAAAAAGAGTATGTGGTTACTTTTAAATGAAGTGGGCATATTATTCCATTTTTTAAATTGCTTTTGAAAATCGTTGAAATTGCCAAAACGTGGAAATGATGAGTTTTTTATTTCTTTTTGTATTGTAGGTAACTTCGGCAATCATGATTGAATGGAAAGAGAGGGAACATGAGATGGATGACTTAGCCACCTTACGGCGTCCTTGTACACGGGCCGCTTTGCGAGCTTGTGGTTTGCTCAAATTCTTTAAGTTACAAAAGATGAAGAAAGAGATTTTATTTCTCGAGCATATGATTGGTCTATGGGGCATTGCAGAACAAGGATTCTGAATCGGCACACAACATTTAACCATAGAGTTAGAAGATGTGTACTTTTTGATCAGCCTCTCGAAAAGAGGGGTCCCTATATTGTTCTCAGGGCAGCGGGCGCTACCTGAACAAGTGGACGTGTATCTGGCATGCCACTTTCTTCCATAATCAATTCATCATGTAAACCATAAAACAAAATTTTAAAGAAATAAGATTGGCAAAATTGTTGGACCCTTTCCCTAATATAGCCTTGACCCCAATGTTGTGTGTGTTACTTAGTGGAGCACGTGACCAAGGGGAGTAGTCGAGGGCACACAAGGGAACATGAGGGAACAGGTAAGGACACCAAGAATGGTGAGTACCCTATAAAAATTATCATTTGAAGTCATTATAGGTGAATATTTCAGCTTTATTGATTCATTGTTAATAGCCAATAGTCTATTACATGTTTTTTTTCATGTGTTGCCTCCATCATTGCAACTATTTTCTCTTTGTTTTTCCATTTTAGTTCACCCTTTCTTAAAATAGGTTATTCAACTTTTGTAAATTGCATGACAAACCCCAAACTAATTGCCCATTGCTCATAGCTTTCATATGGTGTAGATCTAGGTACTTTTTACAACTATAGTTGATTCTTTTCAATAACTCTTGTGTTATTTCTTACCATTTCAATATCCCTACTAGTAACCCATTTGTTTTCACAACTTGTGGAAACCACCATGTTTGTAGCACTATCCACCATAAACCCATGCCTTTGCCTTCCAGTTAGTTTTTGTGGTTTTTCAAACCTAGGTTTGGTCCTTTTTTTATTTTTTTTTTTGATTCTCAATAGTTGTAAGAGTTGAAACCACCTTCTCCCTTTCTGGCACATCCTTCCTAACCCGCAGGTCGGAAGTCCATGTACATAGGATCTTTCCCCTTCCTCTGACCCGAAGAGCTCTCAAAAATTGGCTCTTCTATTTCCCTTTCGGGAAATCTACACCCACAAATAACCTTTGAGAAATTCCCCCCTTTTATACTTTGAGAGATCGGACTTCGCGATTTCGTGAATTTGGTGGTCAAGCACCCTATCTCTCAAATCTCCGAAACCCGAATTTATGACACTTGGCCTTTTTCTCTCTCTATTTCTCCTTTATCCTTATCATGATTTTGGGAGTCACAATGTCATGCAACTCATCCCCTTGACCTCCGAAATCTCTATTCTCTATTTGTCGAAACTCTGATGTTCGGTCTCCAAAAGAAATCGATGGCTGCGATTCTCTGTTCGATCCAATGGTCAACTCAATTTTGCGTATCGGGAGTTCGAGACTCTCGATGCCAAAAACCTCATGCCAACACAAACTTTGAATTCCTGAATCCCAATATCTATTTTGGCTTTTTGGCTTTCACGAGTTGCGATGTCATACAACTTTGCTCCACGAACCCTGAAATCCCGATTGAATTTCCTATCAGGATTTTCCCCGAACTCTTGGATTTTCGCCACGCATCCTCCTATGATGGATGGTCCTCAATAATTTCATGATTTCATGAAATCAAATGCTCCAGAGGTCTCATCTTCAGGATTCATGAAACATCGAATCCCGATATGTCGATGGACTCTCCCCTTTCGGGATTTTTTTCGAAAGTCTAGATTTTTTCCACGTGTCCCTTTAAGATGGACGATCCACATCCATTTAAATATTTCATTARATCAAATTCCAAAATGTCCTGGCATTGTGTCCCTTTGATCCCCAAAGTTCCGAAATCTGAAATGCCGACGACTCCCTATCTCTGCCATGTGTCCCAACTGATGGACGACTCAGATCTATTTCAGGGTTTTCACTATGGAGATTCTCGATCTCCTGTCCTCAGGACTTTTGATATCCCRATTTCTGAAGTCCTGATATCCTAACGCCTTTTGGGACTTTCTCTCTTCTTGCTAGGGTTTAAACCCCATGCAACTCTTGTCAGATCCCACAACTGACGGACATCTAAGTGAGGTCCAAYGATTCACGATCTCCTAAGCTTGAACATTTGGAAACAATCGTAACCCCCTTGCTTCTCTGTCAGATCAGACGGTTGGTGGGACTTTGCAAATTCTCTATGAATAATTTTGACTGTCTATCTCTTCCCTTGAGAAATTTCACGAAATTTAAATAAAATATTTCTCTGCATGGAACTTGTCCTCCTACGACATGATGTCATTTCACCTCCTTTTAATTCTTCAAGGCACTTAGCCTCTTACTTCCCTTCGATGACTTCGAAGGTTCGAACCCTTCTGAGGTTTTCCATGACTTCAATTTTTTCAGAAAAACTCCTACTGGCACTCCTTGCGGCAGACCTTCCAACACTTTCAAGTGTTGAACTCCCTACGACTCTGTGCACTCTCTGCAGCAGCAGTATATCAACAATTCATTCAGGTTACAAACCCCTGAAGCTTCACTCGGCCTGTGCACACTTTGCACGGCTCCTATGCCTAACTACACCTTTGAGGAAATGAGAACAAAGTTGTCCTATCTGATATTTCAGAGACAAACCTTCGAACCCTTTATCAATGCACTCCTTGTGGACAATTCAACTACACTCCTTATAGGAACTCTCGCTCAGACAGAGAAATAATTGAAACTCATTTCCTGACTCTTTCTCTCTTAGAATTCAAACACAATCCTGAAATCATTCATACATAGCATAGAAAGCAAATGTATAACAGAAAGAGTAAAACCATGAACATACCGTTCAACATACACATATAAGAAACAAATACAACGCCATGAATCTGAATTAAGACTTCTTCTATTAACTCAAATCTCTGTACATGGGTGTTTTTCAAACACAATTTCTGTGTTCCAGCTCTGTATGCTCTTCTCTTGGTAATGTTCTTCACTATCAGACAATAATACAATGAGGGTGTCTATATCCCATTTCCCTCTTTCATTCTAAACTGTCTAATCTACACATTAAATTTTATCTACTTGCATTAACTATTATAAATTCCTTCTACCTACTAAGGATGAGAGAGGATTTCTCAAAGTCCTTTTACATTATACAAGTGTGCCTCCATTTAATGATCTCATTGTCATTACATAACATTTTCAAAATTTGCACTGGGTGCTTTTCCAGCTATCTTTTATCTCCGCGCTGGCTCGCTTGAGATGCTCCTGCATCATACTCCCTCACTTGAAAATTTTCATGGGCTCCTGTCCATGAGCTCATGCACGGTCTGTCCATGCCTCTGGATCTATACTTTGTTCTCCCAGCTGGCATCTTCAACTGGGTGTCCCTTCCATTTGACCAAATACTCAAAGTATTGTTTTCGCCTGGTCTTTTTGCTCACTCTTTTGTCTAGTATGCGCTCCATCTGCGGCCTTTTTGCAACTGGAATCTGTTTTGTCCACTGGACCTCTGGCTGTTCATTTCCTGTCCCTGTTTCCTTAAATTTATATGGGTACAAATATTAGATATTGAATATCATAGAAATTCTGATCCCATCGGGTAATTCAATCTTTTAAGCATTCGCCCCAAATTTCTTCAAGACCTTACATGGTCCGATTTTCTTCATTTTTAGTTTATTATATGTTCCTCTCAGGAAACTTTCCTTTCTCAAATGTGAGAGGATCAAATCGCCAACTTCAAATTGAAGCTATCTTCTATGATGATCTTCTCTCCACTTATATTCCTGGCTCGAACTCTGCAATCGTTCCTTCACCTAGCTGTGAAGTTCCTTCATCGCCTCTGTAAAATATTCTGCACTAGCGCTCCTAGTCGCAGTTTATTCTAAACCTCTCAATTTAGAAATTCCTCTCAGTTGCATGCCATAGATGATCTGAAATGGACTCTGTCCCATGCTTCTGTTGACTAAGTCATTATAAGAAAACTCTACCTGTGGTAATATGTTGTCCCACTGGCTGTGGTGTTTTGTCACCAAGCTTCTCAGTAAGTCTCACAGACTCCTGTTTACCGCTTCTGAGGATGATAAGCTGAACTAAATGAAAAGTTTGTTCCCATATTATTCCATAAGGTTCTCTAGAAGTGTCCTACAAACTTAGTGTCTCGATCCAAAACTATGCTTCTTGGCAAGCCATGAAGTCGAATGACTTCTTTGAAAAAAAATTCGCAATGTGAGTTGCATCACTGGTCTTCTGACATGGAATGAAGTGTGCCATCTTGGAAAATCTATCCACCACCACAAAGATTGAGTCAAACCCTCTTTTTGTTTTTGGCAACCCTAATATGAATTCCATGCTGACGACATCCCACGGCCTCTCAGGTATGGGTAATGGTTGATAAAATCCTACATTCTGCGTCTTGCCTTTCAAATGTTAGCAAATTCTGCATCTGTCCATGAATCTTTTGATGTCTGCTTGCATTACTGGCCAAAAATATGACTCATTCAACTTTGAGAATGTCTTGTCATGATCGAAATGTCTGGCTAATCCTCCACTGTGTTTCTCCTTTAGTAAATTCTCTCTCATGGATAATTTTGGAATACAAAGTTGATTACCTTTAAACAATAACCCTTCCTGGATCATGTATTCTGCCTACTGGCTTCTGTCTCCGAGAATTGGATTCTCAGTTGCTTCATACACCTCCTTAAAATCTGGATCATCTCTGTACGTGTCTCTGAGATCATCAAAACCCAATGTTTTAACTCTGAACTCCTGCAATAGAAAACATTTCCTGCTCAAAGCATCAACAACCTTGTTAGTAGTTCTAGAAATATGCTTAATTACAAAAGTAAAGTTATGCATGCATTCAACCCATTTTACATGTCTTTGATTCAACTTTTCCTATTGAGTCACAAACTGCAGTGCATGCTTGTCACTGTATAAGAAAAACTCCTACGGGATCAAGTAATGTCTCCATTTCTTTAATGCCTAAATAATAGCATAAAACACATTGTCATACATGGAGTATTTCACCTTTGCTTTGTTCAGATTCTTGCTGAAGTATGCTATCGGCCTGTCTTCTTGACTCATGACTACCCCTATTGCAAATCCACTTGCATCACATTTCACTTGAAATGTCTTTTGGAGATCAGGCAACACCAGGATTGTTTGTTTCGTGATTTTCCTCTTCAACATATTAAAAATCTTCTCAGCGTCTTCTATACAGTGAAAAGATTTGTGTCTCTTCTTTACTGTGTCGATCATTGGTGCACTAATCCCACTGAAATTCCTGATGAATTTTCGATAGAAACTAGCCAATCCGTGAAAACGTCTCACCTCAAATATGCTCTTCGGTGATGGCCAATTCTTGATCACCTCCACTTTATCTGGATCCATCCTCAATTTATCTGCAGAAATAACAAATCCTAAATAAATGATCTCTTTGTTCATGAATCAGGATTTCTTCATGTTTATCAACAACTTCTCTTGCTGTAATCTCTTCATCACTGTAGCTAGGTGTTTCAGATGCTCTGCCTCTATTTTACTTAAGATCAGTATGTCATCCAGATACACATTGACAAATTTTCTGATGAACCCCTTTAGGACTTCGTTCATCAACCTCATGAAGGTACTTGGCATGTTCGTTAAACCAAACGGTATAACAAGCCATTCATACAACCCTTCGTTAGTCTTGAAGGTTGTCTTCCATTCATTACCTTCTCTCATACGAATCTGGTGACATCCACTTTTCAAATCAATCTTCAAAAAAAAAATTTCCCCACTTATACAATCCATCAGATCATCCATCCTTGGTAATGGAAATCTATACCTAATGGTTATGTTTTTTATTTCCCTTAAGTCAGTACACATCCTCTAGCCTCTATCTTTCTTTGGACTGAGTACTGTTGGAAAAACACACGGACTCAAGCTTTCTCTAACCAACCCTTTGTCCAACAAATCCTAGTCTTGTCTTTTGGCCTCTTCATTCTCTTGCGGCGTTAATTTGTATGCTGCTTTGTTTGGAAAAATAGCTCCAGGTATGAGATCAATATGATGAATCACACTTCTGATTGGCGGCAATGAACGAGGTAGTTCGTCCACTACTATGTCAACGAACTCTTCCAGTAGTTCCTAAATCTCTTCTAGTAGATCATCTACCCTTGTGCTGGTTAAAACAATCTTTGGCTTCCTGACCATAATGAATTGTAGTTCCTCCTTCTTCTTAACTGCTGTAAGAAGTTCCTTCCCACTCATGGGAAGTACAACGTTGCTTACTTCAGGTTTCACCTCCGTATCTTTGATTGGAAGAAACATGTGAGTTCTCCCATTCTTCTCCAGGGTGTATGTGTTCATCCTCCCATTATGAATCACATTTCTGTCATATTTCCACGGTCTACCCAACAATAAATGACAAACCTCCATGGGAATGACATCACAAAGTATCTTATCATTATATCCTCCTATCTTAAATTCAACTAAACACTGTTTAGTGACATTTACCTGATGTCCTTTTTGTAGCCATGAAACTCTATATGGACTTGGATGTTCAATCGTCTCCAGCTCCAGATTTTCTACCATCTCTGTAGAAACGAGATTATTCGTGCTACCACTATCCACAATGACTTTGCATACCCTATCCTTGGTTTTTCATGCAGTCTGAAAAATTCTGTTTCTTTGGACTGAACTCTCCACCTCCTTCTCTGGTGTCAAAAGAGCTTTTCGCATCATCAACAATCTTCTTCCTTTAGCATCCTCTGCTTCAATATTCTGGCTTTGTGCTTCAGCAATGTGAGCCTCACCACCTTCCTTCTTTCTGTCTGGACATTCATAAGACTTGTGTTCGACCTTTCCACACGTGAAGCATTTTATCACTCCACCTCTTCCTCTTCCTCTACCTCTAGTACGAGGAAACATGTTATTATCATCATACTCTCCTTTCTGATCAACATACTGCCTTCCCTATCCAACATATTTCCCTCGTTGTGAGTGTTGTAGGAAAATCTCCCTATGGATAGGTAGATTGCCTCTAAGAGCTTGACCCTAACTCTAGACAGAAAATGCTTAACGTGGACATTGACTTCCTTTCAAATCTATCTAAACTAACACATGAGAAGGAAGGATAACAAAAGTACCTCTTTATCGATGTTTTTCCCTGCACGCTCTGAGTTGAGCTCCAATCATTTTCTCCTCACTGAGTTCTACAGACAAACAAGATACAACCACTTCCTACTCTATTGATGTTAGCTTGAAAACAGATCTATCAATTAATGATAAGTTCATGTAACATTAGACACAAACTAGAAAGAAACAGGCCAAGCATGTCATATTGATGAGAATAACGACAGCAGTACTTACAATCGTAGATGCGAATGTGACAGCTTCGTGAAGTCCTCTTCGTCTAACCCTTGCCTGAAAGCTCCACAACTTGGATAACAACAGCTTCACTGATCACTCTCTTCTGGATGACTGTGTGTTTCCTCCAAGATCATAGGTTTCATGTTAGCAATTCTCCTCTCTTTCCACCATCATAGAGCCTGCTTATATAGGTTAAGAGGAGCTTAACCTCTTGAGTTATATTTAGAACAAGTTGGGAACTTCCTCCTTAGATTAGGGATCTCTTGATGAAATGAAGAATTTGAATACAACTGCCTCCTAATCTCAAAATAGCCTCCCCTTATTCTCCTCAACGGGCCAAATACTGCCTCAGATTAGGTAGCGCTCCCTTAGAAGGGGCATCAGAGTGCTGTAGCACTCCCTGGTAAGCTTTAGGGAAGTGCCAGCACTCTCAAGATGAGCAGCGCTCCTTCAGAGGGGGCAGGGGAGTGTTATAACACTCCCTCAAGCCTTGTAGGGGAGCGTCAGTGCTCCTAAGGCTGATTTTGGGGAGCGCTCCCCCCAAAACCTTTGTTTTAGGGCTCTATTCAGGTGTTAAGAGTTATTTGACTTCAGTAAACCAATTCTCCTTCTTCAAATCAAGCACATGAGGTGTTCTAAGTGTCCCCTTAGTGTCGTCAACATGGCAGTATGCTCGAACATCGTTTGCGACACTCGTGACCAACTTGCGACACTTGCGAAAGTTGTAAGGAAGATGCGACACTTACGACAATTGAGAGGAACATGCGACACTTATCCAGCTGAGTAATTTTGACGTGTAACAGATTGCCCCCCAAAGTATGAAGTTAAAAGATGCCAACTGATAACTGAAATACTTTGTAGACGTCAAAGCAAGGGTATAGACTCAGAGAACCTGACAGAAGCTGCACACAAACATCCAAAAAATACCATGACATATTTCAAAACCCAAGGCAGGCATAACTATGCTTGGGTGATCAAGACTTTGCAAGATATGGCCACCAAAAAATACACTGCGGATCCATAATTGTATTGATAAAAAGGTATAGCCACCGAAGATACAATGTGGATCTATACTTTGATAACTCAGACTGATCGTAGCCACGAAGAATACACAGTGGATCTATGAGATGACAAGACATAGCCACGACCAATACAAAGTGGATCTATGTTATAGTGTATGTGTTCTTTGTCCAATAGAAATTCCTTCGCAGCTTGGGAAAAGCATATATCAAAGTGATCACTCAACCCAGGGTCTTCTTACCAATCCCAATATGATACGAATCTGACCATGTGAATAGATGTCCTGACATCGAACATGGTAGAAACCACTTGATTATCGATCAATGGTGTGAACCATTAACAAGTGCGAGGGAAATCACCAATAATTTCAATGATCCCCAAGATACTCTAGTACATTCCAGCGAATGTGAATAGATGAGCTGAGGTCGAACATCCATGGAATCATTCGATTAGGGGTCAATGATGTAAACCCACTGTCGAATGTGAGGAGGCCTGCCATTGAGGCATGCAGGTCCCAAAGTACTAACTACTTTCTAAGCCTAATTCCTGGATAATGTGTTGAAGTCGACAAGAATAGACTCGTCGAGGGAGGGCCTTGATGTATCCCCCATCAATGACATGAAACAAACATAGAGATGTAATTGGAAGATCAAAAGGACATGGACTGACACAGGTTTTGAGGCAAGATATTTGGCATGGCTGACTCTCGAGGTGGATACTTCCCTTGAACACTGAGGCACAATAGCAGAACATGACATGGACCAAAACTATGCAGTGGGTTCTGTGACTTACGTCAGGTGACCCAAAGGAGTGAAAGGAACTCGAAGGATTGGCTCAGTGTAGAGGTTCATCAAATTATGATATGTGCAAAGGACAAAGTGCCATGTTCAAGGGCGACTCTAAGAAGTGCTAGATGATGTTCTCAAGAGACTGCTTGGCTTGCTCCTTTCAATTTTTCCCCCATCCAGATAGATGAGTACCTCTTTTTGGTTTAATGAGCTCCAGGAGGATAACACGTGCTCAATATAACTCACCTTCGGTAAGTTCCTCTTCCTTTGTTTAACGAACTGGAAGAAGTAAGGGTTCGGTCCCATGTGGGCCTGTTGATGTGTGTTTTAACGAGTCCAAGGACAGAAAACTCGAAGGTTTTTCAGGATTATAGAGTTTAGAAAAACACTTAAAAGAGAAATATCTCAGTTCATTTTTCGTACAATATTCCAATGAGACCGAAAAAGAGTTAAACTATCGCTCAAAAGATGCCCTTTCTGACCTTTTAATGAGTGTGAAAGGAAGCAAGGTCACTCGACAATGTTTTCATATTTAGAGAGTCTGAAAAGGGTTTAAAGGAGACTCCAAGGGGGTTCCTTTTTCATGTGTTTGTATCCGTACGGGTCCGAAAAAGAGATAAAAGTTTACCCGGTTACGTTCTCATATTATCGAGCTCGAGAACGAACTAAGACTATGCTCATAAGCGCGACAAGGTGAATAATCCATCAAGACTACCAAGAAACCTGCGATGCCAAAACTACAAACCAGGGTTTAGTAAAGCCATTGTATCAGTAGAGAAACCCAAAAAATGACCATACCTTATAAAAAATGAAATTTTATAAATAACAATTGATTTGAAATTCTATTTACCATTTCATTTTGCAAGGATTTTGGAGTAGTGGAGATTCCTGGTTTGAAGTGGATCTTGTTTTGTTCGCTGCTGGAGCTACGGTCGACCATTTCACTCGCCGTTCAGACTAGGTAGGTGTCCATCTCGTTCTCTTTCAATTGAATGGTTTGGATTTCACTTTCATAGCATTATTTATTTTAAAACACGAAGCCCTAACTCGCCCCAATTAGAACCAAATCGGCCTCTTTGAAAATCAATGGGAAAACGGGATTTGTTTTGCAAAAATGTTCTAGGAAAGGATGGTTAAGATGCCAATGCCCTAGAAGTCAATTAGATGGGTAATTTTTTAGCAAAAGATCCATGGGAAATCCTCCACGCACGCCCACGTAGCCATAAAATCATTTTGATATTTTAAAACGTTTTTATCATTGTTTGATGAATGTTAAATGCCTAGGAGAGGGCGTGGTAGTTAAAAAGAGTATGTGGTTACTTTTAAATGAAGTGGGAATATTATTTCATGTTTTAAATTGATTTTGAAAATCGTTGAAATTGCCCAAACGTGGAAATGATGAGTTTTTTATTTCTTTTTGTTTTGTAGGTAACTTCGGCAATCATGATTGAATGGAAAGAGAGGGAACATGAGATGGATGACTTAGCCACGTTACGGAGTCCTCGTACACGGGCTGCTTTGTGAGCTTGTGGTTTGCTCAAATTCTTCAAGTTACAAAAGATGAAGAAAGGGATTTTATTGCTCGAGCATATGATTGGTCTATGGGGCATTGCAGAACAAGGATTCTGTATCGGCACACAACTTTTAACCATTGAGTTAGAAGATGTGTACTTTTTGATCAGCCTCTCGAAAAGAGGGGTCCCTATATTGTTCTCAGGGCATCGGGCACTACCTGAACAAGTGGACGTGTATCTGGCATGCCACTGCATCCCAGGAGCAAGGTTTGTAAGGGGTAGAATCCCTATCAAGGATATTTGAGATTTTCCCCTTCGGTCTATACTATTTTCTAGCACTAGCACTCATCTGGCATCAAGATCATAGGTGGCTTACGGTGTTCAGTGTTTGGAACCAACACTGTTCAACTGGAGTGCAGCGTTCCTTCGAAATGTGAAGGAACAGATCTCACGATGCAGGACTGGACAGAAGCAGTTTGGTTATGGCTCATTTTTGGTCTCATTTTTTCTAGAGCTCATCCCTCAAATGTAGCCTCAGCTAGCACTGGCGATGCGACCAGTGGATGAACCTAGGATGGAGAGGTGGACTAGTCTATCTCCGAGGCTAGTGTCGGAGTCAGAGTTCCATTTCACTGGCGATTTCTTTGCCTGGCTGAGATGGCAATACCTCTGGATAGAGGACTTCCCTTATGCTGATGTAGATTTCTGTGGGAGTATGGACTTGATTTTGCCCTTGGAGGAAGACTGGGATGAGTCAGGTAAGGGACTGAGCCATACCTTGTCTAGTTTATGTTTTTAAAGTTTTTTATGTATATATATTTTTTGGGTATGTAAAAGAGTTTTAACAGATGTATTGTTTTCAACATGTAGACAAGGGAACAGTGCGCCCGGTTGATGTACCGATACCAGGACATCGTGGGGGCATCTCGGTTGCAGCAGATCCAGCAGTACCAGTGGTGGGTCTCTGGTAGGTTGAGAGAAACCTCCAAGGCCTTACGATGGGCATCCCTCCTCTGCAGAGGGGGGAAGTGACTTTACACCTGCACCGAAACACTATAGGAGTACCGGAGAATATCAATTCTCTATTGAGGCGCGTAGTGTGCACAGTAGTGTGTTACTCACATCACAATGTAGTGCGTGGGGATTACAGTCTCTTCGGTGATCATATTTTTTGTATGCCTTGTCAGGCAACATTGTATGGGTGGAAAGACCCAATATTTTGCTCTTCTACATACTTTTTGATGTAATACAAACATTCAGTCACGCCATATATATATATATATACAGTTTCAAGTTTTTATGATGCCATGATTTGTACATGATGATGTCTGTGATGTGTTTTAATTTACATGTACTGTACAGTTTTGTTTTCCTTAACTCTTATATGTGGGCAAGATACCGATCCATGATATAATTAGCTAATGAATCTGAAACACTATTAAGTTCTCTTGAAATGTGTCTATATTCAATGTAATCGAACATTCGTTCAATACAGCAAACTTGCAAGTGTAGACGTAGCAGGATAGGACTACGGATAGCATAGATGCGGTTGAGTTGATAAACCATGAGTTGGGAATCTAAGTAAATAATGATACGAGAGATACCTAGGGAGGAGGCTTGGGTCAACAGTCCAATGACAGCGTGATATTCTGCCATATTGTTGGTTGCTGGTCCTAAACAGATGCCTCCTGAACTCACCACCTCATCAAACTGATAAATAACCCATGCTGCCGAAGCAATGTTCTGGGTATGTCGGCTAGTGCCATCCACGAACCCAAAAAATATAGGAAAGGAAGATGTCATCTGCGCATGAAAACACAGGCACAGTCATGAGTGGCAACAGTAAAGACTCAAGCATGCGAGAGAAATAGACACACCAAACTATAATACAATAGTGTACAAAGTACAAATTCTAGGTGATCTAGGCATAGTACTTCTTAAGGTAAAGCCCGTTTCGGGGCTCTCCCAGGGAAATTCCATCATGATCAAATAATTCATAGGCACCTTTATGTAGGACACATTTCACGATGTAAGGACCATGCCACATAGGTTCTAACTTTCCTGTCCCCAATTTATCGTGAGCTTGGTCATAAACGAGGACTAAGTCTCCTTCTGCGAAAGTCCGAGGGTGGACGGATTTGTCATATTGACTTTTAATTCGTTTCTGATGTGTCTCATTGACGAGAGCAACATCGCGATGTATTTCGTCCAGCTTGGATAGATACAAGAATCATTCTTCTTCAGCATAAGTATGGGGCAGGAGTTCCACTTTTAGTTTGAGTGATGGGATCTCACACTCTATTGGTAGGATGACTTCAATGCCATAGACCAATTGGAAAGGAGTAAATCCAGTTGAAGTTTTCACAGAGGTGCGATAGGCCCAGAGAGCGGAGAACAGTTGTAAATGCCATGATGTTTTGTTTTCCCATACCATGCATTGGATCATGGTTTGTAGGACTTTGTTGATAGCTTCAACTTGTCCGTTCGCTTGAGGGTAGTAAGGGGATGAGTTTTTATGATGAAAACCCAATTTGACATGTAACTCGCTCATCATCTAGTTTTTGAAGTGTGCACTATGGTCAGTGACAATGGCACGTGGTACACCAAAACGAGTTATTATGTGGTTGAAGAGGAATAGAGCTGCAGTACGACCATCATTCAGGAAGGTAGGCATAGCCTCAGCCCATTTGGTGAAGTAGTCGATGGCGACGATGATGTAACCGTGCCCCCCTGCTGAGGTAGACTTACACTGCATGAAATCAATGCCCCATTTGGCAAAGGGGCCGATTGCAATAATGGGATGCATCGCCATAGGGTGGGTGCGTGCCTTCTTGTTAATGATTTGGCAGGGTGGGAATTTTTTGACGGCCTCGATGCAATGTTTGAAGATCGAGGGCCAAAAGTAGTCGGCACATAGGATTTTTTGGGCTATGGCCATCCCGAAAAGGTGACCGCCACAGGTGCCAAGGTGACAATCGTTCAAAACGTGTTCAACCTCCTCGTGAATTAGACATCATCGAAGGATGGTGTCAATACCATGGTGATACAAAGTGTCACCGAGAATGATATAACAACAAGAGTGGTGACGAATGTGTCAATGCTCTTCGTGAGAGATGTTGGGTTGAAAACGTTGGGTTTGGAGGTACAGGAGAATGTCTCCGTACCAAGGATCAGAGGTGCTGATGAGGAAGAGAGATTCATCGGGGAGACAATCTCTAGGTTCAATGTTTTCATCGGCACGAGGGAGAGCACAGATGAGCTCGGCAAACACCAGGGATTTTTTGGCTTTAGCCTTCGTAAACTCAAGATCGAATTCTTGAAGAATAATGATCCATTTTGAATATTTTCCCCAAAGTACTTGACGTGTCAAGATGTGATACACTGGGTTAGAGTCTGCGATTACCGTGGTGGTGTGTAATAAGATGTAGTGGCAGAACCTTTGGACAGTGATGATGGATGCCAGAGCCAGTTTCTCAACATGTGAATATCTGAGTTCGGGTCCAGATAAACTCTTGCTCAGATAATAAATCACATGTTCTTCGTCGTTAGGGTCTTCTTGAACTAACACCATTGCATTGGTGGAAGTAGAAGCGGCCAAGTAAAGGATATAATCCTTTGTATATTCGGGGGGATGTAACAAAGGTGCATGGGTCAAAGCGTGCTTGAGAGCATCGAATGACCATTGAGAAATGTCATCCCAGATGAAAGGGACGTTCTTTTGCAGCAACCACATAAATCCTTTAGTGATCTTGGCATAATTGCAGATGAAACGACGAAGAAAGTTTTCTTTGCCTTGCAAAATCTCGAGTTGGGTTAAGTTGGTGGGTGGGGGTAAGGCTAAGATGGCCTTGATCTTTAAGGGATCCACCCCGATCCCATCTTTGGAGACAATGAAACCGAGGAGTCAGCCGGATTCGACAGCTAAAATGCATTTGTGTGGGTTTATATGAATACGGTAGAACCTACATCGCAGAAAAATCACGCGTAAATGATCAATGTGATCAGATCAATTTAGCAAATGTGTGGGTAAATCGTTGAGATACGGTTCTGATATATGTTTGATGTCATGAAAAGTGTACGACATGGCTCACTGGAAATTAGCCCCAGCATTTTTAAGGCCAAAAGGTAGATTTTGGTAGGCGAAAGTTCCCCAAGGGCAGATGAAGGCTATATTGTGTTGATTCGCAGGCAAGATTTCAATCTGGTTATATCCAGAAAAGCCATCAATGAAAGAGAAGAATACGCTCCCTACGTAATTATCGATGATTTGGTCGATGAAGGGTGTAGGGTAGTTGTCCTTGGGACAATCTTTGTTGAGATCTCGATAGTCAATGCAAACATGGATGGTCCCTTGTTTCTTAGCAACCGAAACAAGGTTGGAGACCCATTCGGTTAAAGGGACGGGATAGATGAAGCCAGATTTTAGAAGTTTTTCAACTTCTGCCTTTATAGCTGCGATTTTCTTGGGATGAACCGGGCGAAGCTTTTGCCGAACTAGTTTTGCATCAGGGTAGGTTTTGATTTCATGTATGATGATTGAAGGGTCGATCCCTGGCATTTCCTCATAACTCCATGCGAAGACATCACAGAATTCCTTGAACAAAGTGGTGTAGGAAACCACTTCATTAGGTGTGCAATTAGCACCAAGGTTGATGTTTTCCGCGACACCTTCTTTGATTGAAATGTCAATCGTGATCATAGTGGAGATGTTACCCATGTTCCCCTCAGAGAGAGTATATTGTGTGAGGATAGGAGATTGCGGAGCTTCGGTAACATCGGGAGGGAAGACAGATCATATGTCTTGGTGGATTTCTTCCAATGGTGGAAGAAAAGAGGATCGATGGTGGTTGTCGTCCCATGGTAAGTCGTCAATGCTGAGCATTTCCATAATCGATTCATCCGAAGGGAAAATATGGGAAATGTAATCGACGATAGATGATAGGGAATCCAACCACGAGGGCACCAAGTAAGTATCGGGTGCCAATGAATGTGAAGTGTTCAAAGAGGGAGAGGCAGATTGAATAGCTACGTATGCGGCCTCAGCTAGGCTAAGTGACATGGTGTCACCGAGCGCATCGAATTACAAAGGACTTGGCACAATCCAAGGGTCAGATGATTCCAAGGATTGATAAGGCAAAGTTGAGATCATATTGACAACGAAAATATGATGTACAGTAGGTGGAAGTGGTGTAGAGAAAGTACCCATGAGGCTAGAATATTTCAATAAGCCAACACCAACGCTTTCATACGTAACTGGGTGGTCTCCCAAAAAAGGAATGTTGTTGGTACCAGGGATGCGAGCGTCGGGTGTACAGAAATCAAGCTGATCGATGGTAACAATTTTGCCTTGATGGGGGAATTGTACACATCGAAACAATGACGAGGCGACAACAGTCATGGCATAGAACCAACTTCTTCCAAGTAGTAGGTTGTAATCGAGGGGAGCATCGACCACCTCGACGTCAACGGTAACAGTTTTGCTGCCCAACTGAATGACTAAGGATTGTAATAATCCGTGAAGATGAAAACCTCGTCCATCGAAGGCGCGTAACATGGTAGCAGATTTGTTAAGGGTAGGTGATTTCAAGCCTTTCCAATAGGATAGAGACATGACATAGGTGGAGGCTCCCTCATCCAGGATAGTCCAGTGGATTTGTTGATTGTGAACAACAACATCGATTTGGAAAGCTAGCCGGTGGGAGAGTCATGGTTGATGATCGTCCAGATTAAACGTGAGGTTGTTTGATGACTCAGGATCAAAGGCGCCGATGGTGGCTAAGAGTTTTCTACGTTGGCTGGGGCAGTGTTGTAGAACTTCCAAGGCAGACATGGCACACGGGGCTTGGGCCAAATATTCTACGATGTTGTAATTTTGGGCAGCCCGTGAATTAGGATTGAAGGTAGATTTCTGGATGGTGCTCTTAGGAGGGCATAAGATAGAGTCAAAAGAAGGTTTCTCAATATGGAGTGGCCCAGATGGAGGGCTAACAGATGGAGGATTGACGGAGAATGGCAATGGGTCTGATGGAGAACCATTAGCAATCTTCGTCTTATCAGTTTTAACTGGCATGTCATATGTCACAGAGCGAGTAGTTAGATTAACTTCGTTAAACATGTAAATGTGGGCACTTGTCGAGGCCTCATCATGGGGTTGGTTGGAACTGCCCCCCGACGTGGGGGTTTGTGCAACCAATGATTGTTGCTGTGGAAAAGGTTGAGTGAGCACAGCAGGTTGTGAATTTCCCTTGAAAAGTTTGGCCACTTCATCACGATGTGGGAAGTCTCGAGTGTAGTGATCGTCACCACAAATGAGACATGGGAATTTCAGTTTTCATTGCGGTTGCTTTCTGGCAGCAGGGGTTTGTGGTTGGGTTTTGGGTTGTTCGTTGTTATTGTTCTTCTTTGGTTTGTTTCTCGCTTTCTTCTTGCCCCCAAGTTGTTTTGAAGGGGTTGATTGGACCGCATTCACATCAGAGACCTGAGTTTGAGGGGGGGTAGAAGAGGGTGTAGTCGATCTGGGAGAAGCCGTCGAAGTGGGCCACTGGATCGTTCCAGTAGACTGGGTAGCAGATTGGGTTTTGACGAAGCCAATAACTCCATCTGCATGCGAAGCAGTCGATGGTTTGGATGGATCGTTAGTGGCATGGGTAGCATTCGGTATCAACTCATATAGAGTACCGGATTGCGAATAGACTAAGTCTAAGTACTGAGCTCAAGAAATGGCTTCTTCCTCGGTGACTACACCACCCATGGCAACGTCATGAGCAATCTGGGGTAACAATGATTTCGTGAACCATTCCGCTAACAATTGGTTAGGAATGACCGCTTTGATTAGCCTTCGTCATTGTCTCCATTCATGAATGTGGTCGGAGATATGTACGGAAGTTGTCTGATGAAGGGAGGTTAATAGTTCAGTACTCATCTTGTATCGAATGGGTAGTTGGAAGTGTGTGAGGAAGGACATCGCGAGTGAGTTGAAATCGTGAAAAGATGCACATGGTAATTCAATATACCATTTCGCCGCGGAACCCGTAAGTGTTCTTTGGAAAAGACGCAAACGAATCGAATTGTCCATGAGGGAGTTGGATGAACACCACAAATGGAAATTCATCACGTGGTTGTTCGGGTCTTCTCCGGGATTTTCGTCGAATTTTGGGATATCAGAAGGAAGTTTAGCTGGAATAGATGGCCAAACCAGAGAATGATAAATAGGATCATTCGTTAACCGAGACAACTCTGGAAGATCCAGGGTAGCTAGAAAAGGTAGTTGTCGGTTAACCTGTGGGTAATGTTAGTGTGGCAGAGGTACACCAGTGGGGCCCAATACCGAGTTATGTGGATAATTATAACTAGTGGGCCCTCTCATATGAGGTTGGTTTTGACCAAGGTACACAGGATTTGAGATGTTTTGAGAAGCATGTGTGAGCGGAGGATAACCGGATGGGTTTTGTGGGTTATAGGGTGGGTTTGGCATTTGTCCATAAGGGGGTTGTTACGGAGTCTGAACATTTTGTCCTGCCGAGAGGATTGTGGGTTTCCTTGAAAAGGGACGTTCCATAGATTGGGTGGGGCGGACACATTTTGTCCGTGTGGTTTATGGTAGACTCCGGATTGAGGTTGCCCCCCAGCATGAGGGTGCCCCCCGAATGGAATTTGTCCTCCAGTGGGAGGATGCCCCCTGAATGGAATTTGTCCTCTGGTGGGAGGATTCCCCCCAGCATTAGGTTTCCCTCCGAAAGGAATTTTTCCTCTAGTGCGAGGATGCCCCCCAGCTTGAGGTAGAGTTCACAGGATTTGAGAACCAGACGTAAATGATTGACCGGTGGTGGGTTAGGACCACCAAGACTGGTCCCTCTGGGTTGTTGGATAGGTATGGAACTTCCCGGTATAACTTGGGTAGTAGTTTGGGCAGTGGTGGCAGTGGAAGAATTCAGTGCCCTAAATCCAAAAGGGAGTGTAGGTCTTGGTGTTACAGGTGTGCCAATCGGAGCTTGAGTAAATACCGCGTTATCGGCAGGAATAGTTGGAATGTGTGGGACCATTGTAGAATGGGCTGTCTGGAGGGGAATAGTAGACCTTGGGCCAACGCATGGTGTGTTCGGACCAACGGGTGGTGTGGCTGTAAAAGTGGTGGTATCGGTGAAATGATTTGGAGGTACGGTATAGGAAAAAGGTACGTCAGCACCTTCCCCTATTCCATAAAGATCTCACACCAGTCGTGGTGGACTGCGAACAACGTCTGTGGTCCAAAAAGGGTCATTGGCTAAAGGGTTTTGAGAAGACCCAGCCAGAATGTCAGAAGGATTGATGACAACAAATTCTCCAGCAGAATTTAGGTGGAGGATCTGTCATTCGTATCCCTTTGGAATGCAGTAAGCTTCTGAAGATTCTGAAACAATTCGAAAATTCTCCAAAGGAATGGGAACTTCTTCCTGGGAAGTTGTAGTATTTTGAACCTCACTCTATTGAGGAGATTCCTCCATAGAATGAGGGGGTAAAGGGGTGTTTCCTTCCATATTTTCTGGAGGAAGTCCATGTAGCCTCCGCGAGTGGTGTGGAGGGTCGATGTTGGTGAAGAAGAGTCGGCAAAAGAGATCTATGGCCAACTAGTGAAAAGAAACAACACACGCTAAAAAAATCTAAGAATCACAACCAAGCAAAAAGGACCTTCTTTTGATGACCGTACTAGTTGGTGATGAAATCCAACATCACGTGATCAAGTCCAGAAGGGGTGGGGATAGGGTGGAACAGTTACAATGGCGACCTGCTTAATAGACTTATGCCTTGGTGCAAGATTCCACGTAGTAATTGTGGATTTACCCTCTAAGGAGCCCGAGTGAGTTTGACCAATGTCTGCTCCAGGTACAGTGAGACTTCCTGTCACCGTCACCTTGTTTAAGACCCTAAAGATTATGGCCACTAAGGTTACCAATTTGCAGTCAGCCCCTAGGCGGGAACAATCGACAGTCCGATTCGAACGTATGGGTAGGGTATCAAACCCGAAATCAACTAAAAGGATTCCACACAGTAATTGTGGATTTACCTCAACGTGACCCCCATAATACGATCTGACCACCACAATCAGTTAAACCATGGAGGGTTAGTCCCCGTAGCTTACCTGAATGCGACCTCGTGCATAACCCCTGTGTGAGAGGGGGATCCCAGGTAGACTTATACGATAACTGGATTTGACTCTCCCTAACATAGGATGCTAATGTTTGTTTTGAGAAACTTTGGAGAGTTATGCTCATAGCCTAATCCAAAGTACTAAGCCTATTCTACTGTTGGTGGAGGATCCTAGAAAAGGAAAAGTTCTAAATAACTTTTAATTAGCGTTGATTTTATGGCTGTTCTTTACACAAAGGGGTGCATGGAAGTGAAACAAATGGAATTATGACTCAGACCCAAAGAATGCATCGAATATGATAAGCAGTCATTTCCTTTCGATGAACGTCTATCTAAGGGAGAGAGAGAGTTCTTCTCACTTAACAAGCACGGATACAGAGTGTCCTAAAACAATTCTCAATCAAATCCTGATGCAATGCTAAAAATTTTGAGATGCCTTCTAACATGCACAATCAATCATGAAKATGCCTTTTGTTGTTTGTATATGAATAATGATCAATTCAACATAATTCTCGTATTGCTAATTATCTTCTTGTATGAATGAAAGCCAAACTAGCACAAGCAAAAGTCATACAWACAATACACCCTTTCGTTGCAACCAAAACGAAAAGCGAAAGAAAAGAAACAATCAAAGAGAAAACAAACTTCACACCCAAAAGAAAAAGTTGAAGAACAATAATCTTGACTAAAATTGAGATGAAGAGGTCTATAGGCCTTTGATGACCTTCACCAGGGTTTTTACTCAGTTAAAAGAGAGAAAGACAATGTATGGGTCTCGGACTCCAAATGATAGAAAAACCAATAACAATAGTGAAGAAGGCTACAAGATCCAACTAGTAAGATGTTCGTTCTTCAAAAAGACAGATGTAAAGGCTGAAAGGGAAGAAACATTGACTCACAAGGTTACTCAACATAAGAGACACAGAGGAAAACACCTAGAAAAAACAATTCTGGAAGGTTTTCTGGCCAAAAGAGGGCTAGCGCTCTGTTTCCAAAGGCAATGAGTGTTATAGTGCTCAGTGCAAAGCTATGGGGGAGCGTTGGCACTCTGTTAACACTAGGACAGGGGCGCCAGGGTAAAAAAACTCCCAAAAATGTCAAAAAATCAGAAAATTGCAATCCAATTCTGACAATTATGCTGAGTATGATGGGGTAAGGAGCCAATCAGCTCATGAAACCAATCAAAAGAGGAGTGAACCAGGTCTGAAACAATCAAGAGATAGAACAAGGTCAATGAGGAGAAAATCAAAACAATAAATTTTGATTTGAGGCTATCTCCCCAGTGGAGTCGCCAGTTTCTGTTGTAGGAAAATCTCCCTGCGGACAGGTAGATCGCCTCTAAGATCTTGACCCTAACTCTAGACAGAAAATGCTTAATGTGTACACTGACTTCTTTTCAAATCTATCTAAACTAACACATGAGAAGGAAGGATAACAGAAGTACCTTTTTATCGACGTTTGTCCCTACACGCTCCAAGTTGTGCTCCAATCCTTTGCTCCTCACTGAGTTCTGTAGACAAACAAGATACAACCACTTCCTACTCTATTGATGTTAGCTTGAAAATAGATCTATCAATTAATGATAAGTTCATGTAACATTAGACACAAACTAGAAAGAAACAGGCCAAGCGTGTCATATTGATGAGAATAATGACAATAGTACTTACAATCGTAGATGCGAATGCGACAGCTTCGTCAAGTCATCTTCGTCTAACCCTTGCCTGAAAGCTCCACAACTTGGATAACAACAGCTTCATTGATCACTCTCTTCTGGCTGACTGTGTGTTTCCTCCAAGATCATAGGTTTCATGCTAGCAATTCTCCTCTCTTTTCACCATCATAGAGCCTGCTTATATAGGTTAAGAGGAGCTTAACCTCTTGAGTTATCTTTAGAACAAGTTGGGAACTTCCTCCTTAGATCAGAGATCTCTTGATGAAACCAAGAATTCGAATACAACTTCCTCCTAATATCAAAAGATCCTCCCCTTATTCTCCTCAACGGGCCAACTACTACCTCAGATTAGGCAGTGCTCCCTTAGAAGGGGCATCAGAGCACTCTAGTGCTCCCTGGTAAGCTTTAGGGAAGCACCAACGCTCTCAAGATGAGAAGTGCTCCTTCAGAGGGGGCAGGGGAGCATTATAATGCTCCCTGAATCCTTGTAGGGGAGCTCCAGTGCTCCTAAGGCTGATATAGGGGAGCACTCCCCCCAAAACCTTTGTTTCAGGGCTCTATTAAGGTGTTAAGAGTTATTTGACTTCAGTAAACCAGTTCTCCTTCTTCAAATCAAGCACATGAGGTGTTCTAAGTCTCCCCTTAGTGTCGTTGGCATGGTAGTATGCTCGAACATCATTTGCGACACTCGTGACCAACTTGCGACACTTGTGAAAGTTGTAAGGAAGATGCGACACTTACGACAATTGAGAGGAACATGCGACACTTATCCAGCTGAGTAATTTTGACGTGTAACAGTGAGCTTCCACCTCTCTCAATCTGAGGTTGAGGTTTCTTCCATTCTTCTTTAGGCTTATGATTTCTATCTTGGACAACTGATTTTCCTCTGGCTTGACTTCTACCTCGGCCTCTTTGACCTTGTTTTTGTCTCATCTTCTCTTCCACTTTTAGAGCCATTTGATAATCATCTTCCACCATTCGGATGGTCATCATGCTCATCTCATCTTTAATTTCGTATCTTAGGCCATTCATATACCTGGCAACTTTTTCATCATTACTTTCACGATGACCTGCCTTGATGTTCAGCCTATATAATTCTTCAATGTACTCCTTCACTGTCATCATCTTCTGTATCAAGTTCTACATCCTTTGAAATAGAGTAATTTGATAATCCCTGGGGATGAATTTTGCCTTCATCTTCGCAATCATCCTATCCCAACTCTTGATTTTCTTCTTGCCTTTGCGGTGTCTGTTAGCTTGTAGTTCACCCCACCACAATGTTGCATGTCCTTTCAATATTGTGACAGCATGTTTGACCTTCTTGTCTTCCTCGACATCTTCATAGTCAAAATAAGTGTCCAGAGCTCTAATCTAGTCTAGAAGCTCTTAAACATCCAGGCTTCCCTCATATACTGGGATGTCCATTTTTGCTCTTGCACTCATCCTTGCAATAGCTCTAAGTAAGCATTCATTTGTTGCATCTTCTGCTGTGACTTATTATTCTCCTCGTCCAGCTTCATCTTTGATTTTGGACTCACTGACATCTCCAATATTAGTTGTGCACCTTTGTCTTATTTCCATGTCCATGAGTTTGGCACGTATGTCATGCAGATCTCTATCCACCTCTGGATTCTACATCTGCTTGCCCCTTCCTCTGGACATCTCCCTTTCCTCTTTCGGATTGGGTGTTTTCATGTCCCTTCTTCTTAGCAGCATGGTGAATCTTCCATTTCCTTGCTACAGAAAGAAAAGAAATCTTTATGGGCTCTGATACCAAACTTGACGCAGCCTTCCTAACCCACAGGTCAGAAGTCCACGTACATAGGATCTTTCCCCTTCCACCAGCTTGAAGAGCTCTTAACAATTGGCTCTTTTATTTCCCTTTCAAGAAATCTGCACCCACAAATAACCTTTGAGAAATTCCCCCCTTTTATACTTCGGGAGATCCGAATTTGCGATTTCGCGAATCCGGTGGTCAAGCGCCCTGTCTCTCAAATCTCCAAAATCTGAATTTATGACACTTGGCCTTTTTCTCTCTCTATTTCTCTTTTCTCCTTATCATGATTTCGAGAGTCACAATGTCATGCAACTCATCCTCTCGACCTCTGAAATCCCAATTCTCTATTTGTCGAAACTTCGATGTTTGGTCACTAAAAGAAATCGACGGTTGTGATTCTCCGTTCGATCCAATGGTCAACACAATTTCGTGTATCAAGAGTTTGAGACTCTCGATGCCAAAACCTCATGCCAACACAAACTCTGAATTCCTGAATCCTGATATCTATTTCGGCTTTTCAGCTTTCGCGAGTTGCAATGTCATACAACTTTGCTCCACGAACCTCGAAATCCCGATAGACTTTCCCATCGAGATTTTCCTTGAACTCTTGGATTTCCACCATGCGTCCTCCTATGATGGATGGTCCTTAATCATTTCATGATTTCATGAAATCAAATGCTCCGAACGTCTCATCTTTAGGATTCGCAAAACGTTGAATCCCGATATGTCGATGGACTCTCCAATTTCAAGATTTTTTCTGAAAGTCTAGATTTATTCCATGCGTCCCTTCAAGATGGACGGTCCACATCCATTTCACGATTTTGTGAAATCAAATGCCAAAATGTCCTAGCATCTTTTCCCTTTGATCCTCGAAGTTTTTAACTATGAAATGTCAATAGCTCCCAATCTCCGCCACATGTGCCAATCGATGGATGACTCAGATCTGTTTCGGGGTTTTCACCATGGAGATTCCCGATCTCCTGTCCTCAGGACTTTCGATATCCTGATTTCCAAAGTCCCGATATCCCGACACCTTTCGAGACTTTCTCTCTGCTTGCAAGGGTTTAAACCCCATGCAACTCCTCTCAGATCCCATGACTGACGGACATCTAAGTGAGGTCTGATGGTTCATGATCTCCTGAGCTTGAACATTTAGAAACAATTGTAACCCCCTTGATTCACTATCATATCAGAAGGCTGGCGGGACTTCGCAAATTCTCTACGGAGAATTTCGAYCGTATTTCTCTTCCCTTGAGAAATTTCACGAAATTTAAATAAAATATTTCTCTGCGTGGAACTTGTCCTCCTGCAGCACGATGTCACTGCACCTCCTTTCAATTCTTCAAGGCACTTAGCCTCTTACTTCCCTTTGACGACTTTGAAGGTTCGAACCCTTATGAGGTTTTCCACGACTTCAAGATGTTTAGAAAAACTCCTGCTGTCACTCCTTGTGGTAGACCTTCGAACACTTTCAAGTGTTGAACTCCCTATGACTCTGTGCACTCCATGCAGCAACAGTCTCTCAATAATTCATTCAGGTTACAAACCCCTGAAGCTTCACTCGGCCTGTGCACACTTTGCATGACTCCTGTGCCTAACTGCACCTTTGAGGAAATGAGAACAAAGCTGTCCTATCTGAGCTTTCAGAGACAAACCTCTAAACCCTTTGTCAATGCACTCCTTGTGGACAATTCAACTGCACTCCTTGCAGAAACTCTCGCTCAGACAGAGAAACAATTGAAACTCATTTCCTAACTCTTTCTCTCTCAGAGTTCAAACATAATCCTGAAATCATTCATACACAGCATAGAAAGCAAATGTATAACAGAAAGAGTAAAACCATGAACATACCATTCAACATACACATACAAGAAACAAATACAATGCCATGAATCTGAATTAAGACTTCTTCTATTAACTCAAATCTCTGTACATGGGTGTTTTTCAAACACAATTTCTCTGTTCCAGCTCTGTATGCTCTTCTCTTGGTAATGTTCTTCACTATCATACAATAATACAATGAGGGTGTCTATATCCCATTTCCCTCTTTCATTCTAAACTGTCTAATCTACGCATTAAATTTTATCTACTTGCATTAACTATTATAAATGCCTTCTACCTACTAAGGATGAGAGCGGATCTCTCAAAGTCCTTTTACATTATACTAGTGTGCCTTCGTTTAATGATCTCATTATCATTACATAACATTTTCAAAATTTGCGCTGGGTGCTTTTCCAGCTGTCTTTTATCTCCGTGATAGCTTGCTTGAGATGCTTCTGCATCACTTTCTTCCCAAACTATTAGAATTGGTGCAAAAAAACCACCAATCCTGAAATCTGTTGAAGCAACATTCACATCATTGAGGGTGAAAAGTATATTTATTTTGGATCTAAATTTTCCTTTAAAAATTATGTATTAGGTCAATCTTTTTGAAGGTTCATCACCAATCATTGAACTCACTATCTGATTTCCTGACATGCTTCCTCCATGCACAATTATATTATTTTATATGAGGCCTTTTCCTTTTTTAAGCAAGGAAAAGATTCTCCATGGAACCAATGTTGACAATGCATGGTCCAACACATTTTTAGAGCATAAAAAACCTCTAAGCACTCAAGTTTCTATATGACTAATTTTGGAAGAAAAAAGAAACCAATAACCGTACATAATAAATGTGTCTTTCTTGAATATTTTTTCTACAACCATGATTTTACTAACAAAATGCATGTCTCTAAATAATGAACTATTAAGTTTTTGTTAAAAATCGAATATCCTAGCAACATGGGAAGGAACAGAATGGGCTAGATGCTCATGACTCAATACTTTATTTTTTTAAATTAACTTTGAAAAGGCCCATGATATGGTCAAGTTTCCCTTCATCCTGGTCATGCTTAAGGCTCTTGAATTTGTCCCCTTGTTCCCTAGAGCCATGGAAAATCTTCTTAGAAGCAATGATGTATCTCTCCATCAACATATATAAATAAGATGAAGTAGGGCTAATCCATTATATTTGACAAGGATCTATGTTGGAAATTGAAAT
>JASDQU010100465.1:144508-168513 GCA_032191745.1 Picea mariana | reverse complement strand
TATTAGTGAAGAATTCAAGAACTACAGCTTCCATGCAAAATATATCTACATTCAACACTTTATGAGCTATCCCAACATTGTTCCAATTGTGGATTTTCGAGAGGTGATTAGGTCCCACATTTTATTTACCTAGTTTAACCACCACTTCAAAATCAAACTCCTAAAATAGTAGCAACCATCAATAGAATTAACCTTCCAACATTGTATTGTTAACCAAATACTTGACCACTAAATTATCAATGGACAACTTGAAGAACTGGTCCAGAAGATAATACTTGAAATTTTGTAGCATATAAGCCATCACCAAGCCTTTGCCTTTTATGGTTGTGTAATTAATTTTTTTTTCTAGAAAATTACCTGGGGTGGTGTAGCATGTGTTCCCCTAGCTATTTCAACATGATCCTAATGCAATTGTAGTGGAATCCACATGGACATGGAAAGAGCCTAATGCGATAAAATGCATGTTGGGTTCTTAGAACAGTTCAAATTATTTTGATAATAATAACTTTGATATATTCTATCGAGAAGGTCTAAGGTTCGAGCCCGTATAGACCTATATATTCCACTAACTTACACTACTCTTATATATATAGATACCCTCATAGTCCCTATGACTTTGACTTTCAAAGTCTTTCAGATCATATCAATATCTTGTCCTTATCAAGATCGGTGGATGGGAACATGGGTCAACACAAACTTTATGTCTAGTAGGTTCCTAGTCCTACTATATCTTATCGTGAGTCCAAAGTTCATAATGAAATTCCCACAATCATTCAAGGATATATTCCCACAATCAAATGTTTATACCCTCTATTCAAACATGATGTGTTAAGTTATGTGTTCCATAAACTTTGTGGCATTAGTTGTTCCATTAAACACTAGTGGATCTTTAATCTCTACATGAATCCACTTAATGGAATTTGGTAGTGTGCATATTTGTGTCAATAAATTCTCATCCTCCCTAGGCGTATGAGAATGAAAAAATGCAACTTATGCAACTATATGCAAATTTATGCAACTATGTTGCAACTATATGCAACTATATGCAACTTATGCAACTATATGCAACTATGCAACTATATGCAACTATATGAAAATGTGCAACTTATTCAACTATATGCAACTATGTAACTATATGCAAGTATATGCAACTTTATGCAACAATGAAACTAATGAAACTATATTGCAACTATATTGAAACTATATGCAACTATATTGCAACAATTTTGTATGCAACTATATGCAAATATGCAACTATATGCAACAATGCAACTTATCGTGTTTTTTAGTGACTATATGCAACTATACAACTATATGCAACTTATGCGACTATGAAACTATATGAAACTATATGCAAATATGCAACTTATCCAACTATATGCAACTATATGCAACTGTATGCAACAATGCAACTTATGCAACTATATGAAACTATATTGCAACTATATGCAACTATTTGCAACTATATGCAACTATATTGCAACAATTTCGTATGCAACTATATGCAACTATGCAACTATATGCAACAATGCAACTTATCATGTTTTTTAGTGACAATATGCAACTATATGCAACTTTATGCAACAATGAAGTTTATGCAACTATATGCAACTTATGCAACTATATGCAACTTTATGCAACAATGCAACTTATGCAACTATATGCAATTGTGTTGGTACCAGAAACATATATTGGCACGATAACTTATCTTATTGTTTTAACGAGTGTAGGTACTACCAAATAGGTATCTGTCGGATCTATCTTCCTTGAGTGATGATCAAGATATACTAATATATGTTGAAAGTGAGACGTGTTGTACTAAATCTACCAGTTCTAGATCATTCAAGGATATATACCAAAGTGATATCATTCAAGGATATATACCAAAGTGACATCCAATGTTTATACCCTCCATTCAAACATGATGTGTTAAGTTATGTGTTCCATAAGCTTTGTGGAATTAGTTGTACCATTAAACACTAGTGGATCTTTAATCTCTACATGAATCCACTTAATGGAATTTGGTAGTGTGCATATTTGTGTCAATTAATTCTCATACTCCCTAGGTAGCCCAAAAATAATGGAAAATTTGGAATACGTGACATAGGAGAATACTATTCTCCAACTCAAATTTCCACTAACAGTTGGATTAATGTAGTCTTCGAACTGTCCTATGGTGAGATTAATGTAGTCTTCCAACTATCCTAGTCATCCAATACTTCTTCTATCTATTTAACAAATGTATTTCCCTACATTAGATCTAATGGATATACCATCCAATAACCCTTCTTAACAAATGACATCATTATCAAATTCCCAATAAATCCATTACAATACTAGGTATGGATATTTGTCATATACTATGTCAATGAACTCAAAGTAAGCATAAATATTCACACAATTGAGATAAAATTCCATCTAGCCAATTTGACAATGGGGAAAATGTCTGACTGGTTCACAAACTACCACTAGATCAACAAGTGGACCCAATTTGGTCATCCCATGAGTTCCCATGATTACTTTAGTAGGATGTTAACATTCAACCTGAAGTTGAGCATAAATTCTCACACTTCATATCATTGAATCAATGCATTTAAGATAAATTATTTTCCATACCTTGTTCACTGGACATGGTTTAAGGGCCTATCTTGTGCCTCTATTGGTGACTCAAAAATCAGCCCAAGGACCTCCCTTAACTTTGTTGTGTATTTATCATTGTCTATTATCTATAGAAAACTTTTCAAAAATTCTTTGACTTCATCTTCCACTATATATACTAGTAGAATCATGGATTGGCTTAGTGGCCAAATTATGGAAGGTTTTATATTTCTTGCATTCATAGTAATTATGTTTCTAGCATTCATAGTAACTATGTTTCTACAATCATGTGTATTATGTATTGTATTTTGGTAGTACCCACATCAAGGACGGTGAGGATATAAGTAATTCATTTCAATATACCCCACTTCATAATAATTATAAAATCATGGTGGGAGATGATCCACTTAATTCCATAGAGTCCTATTACCCTAATTCTAATTATGGCCCCCATCCACTACCATGGTTGAATCCATTGTTTGGAAATTTATATGCTAGATTATGTCTCTTCTAATTCCCCTTGGAGACTCTTTTAATGCCAAATCATTTGGCCTTCTACATTCCAAAAATTTAATCTACCTAGACTATTATTGGAGAAATATCACTTGTATGGTAACTTAAATCTCCCTAGGACCTGTCTATTGATCCTAGACATACAATGGGGATAGAATTATAATGGTTTCCCTAGATGCCAACAAATTATTTTTCTTTTAACCAAGAAGAATAGTAAGCATACCTTATGACCAATGATTTCCTCACATATTTGGCTAATGCACCTCCTAAGATCTAGCTCCAGCTCCTATAATCTGCTTCCTACACATGAGAAGACAAACAACTATTGATCTACTTTCTCTCCTAATGTTACAAAAATCCAATTCACTAGATCTATCTTGATCTATTTAACATGAGACCAGATCTAAGCATTTACAAATCAAATACCAACACATTTAGGGGAAACCAATGATCTATTCATTAACATGTAGGAAAAACATCAAACATAATACCTTGGATGTGAAATCATTTCTCTTTTCTCCTTTCTCCTAATTCCTACTCATCTTCTCAATATGACTAGGAAATTTGATTGTGGTCGTTGTGACTGGAGAAGCACCTCTATAATTGGACATCATAACTCTGAAAAATATTCTTCCCCCTCTTTCTCAAGACTTTACTTCTTTATATATATCCTTGGAAGAGTCTTGGGAGAGCTTCTAGATATTCTGGAACCCACTGGAAACTTGAATGTTGTTATTTTATATCCCCATGCCACAAAGATACAACTGAAGCCTCGCTTACCTCTTCATAACTTTGCAAATCTAGAATGTTGCAGTGATCATCGCTTGTTGCATTATAAATGACCAACAACTATCATCACATGTTTTCTCCTATATTCCACGTGAAGACCCTAAAAAAAAGTCCTAAATCCTAAGCAAGAAATGTATTTTGACTTTCATCTCTTGCTGGATTCCCTTCTGGCATGTAGGGTGGAAATTAAGACTATAACATATACTACTAGCTATTCTACTTCCCACAAAATTGCATTACTCCAAGTGAAATATTTGTTATCTCCCCTTCATCATGTGTGATTCCAACTCATTTATAGTGGTATGTGTTACCATTTTTTGGCATTAATGTGAGTACCCCGACTTCAACAAGTGCAATCATCCTTCATTTAGGGTGGTGTGAGAAACTATCACCTTGAGTAGTGTGATCACCCTTCGTTTCAAAACATTGTGATCACACTAACTTGATTTGGTGTGAAATACCCTTTGAGTTAAACATTTTCATTTCTCTTCATTTATATGGTATCATGTACCTTCATTTGAATAGGGTGAGTTACCTTTACTTGAATAGGTGTAAGTGTCTTTGTTTAAACAAGTGCTCCATTATTGTGATCTACCATTCTTTCAAAGCGTTACAACTTTTTTCGTGGGAAAAAAATTGATTTCTTTCATTCATATGATTGTGAGTAACATTTATTTTTTTGGTAAGGGAATGAATCAACCACAAGGCTACAAGTTCCTCATCCAAAAATCTACAAACATAGTTTTTGAAAGGGTGTGAATGCCTTTAACCTCATGCTGTGATTATCCCTTCACATTAATAGGTTAAATTTGATATTCAAGGTAATTATTATGACCAGTCTATATTAATATCGATTAAAGGTTGTGAGTGCATTGAAGTGGATAAGTGAAGGGTTGGCCCACTCTTACAAGGATAGTCATAGATTAAAAAAAAACACATCTCCCATATTTTCCCCTAGGGAGGCATCTACCAAATTGTTTTTGAACTCTAGTTCAGAGCCCCAATATCTCAATTAAAACCATCCATTCAAGGGAATGTATTTTATCTTCCCCTTCATCCCAAGGTGCCTTGGGTTTCCCTTTTGGTCCCCTAAGAAATACGCCTAATAAGTCCCAAAACCCCCTCTCATAAGCCCTTCTCACATAAGATACCCTTTGAAGGGTCAATCACACATGAAAATATTGAGTATGGGTCAATCATGAATCCCAATATCCAACTTTTCATTTAGTTTTTTTTTTTTTTTTTAAACTTAAAGGAAGCGTGGAAATATCGACGATAGTTTGTCGTAAGGCAATGGATTTTTTTTTACCAAGCATGGAAATATCGACGAAAGTTCATCGCACTTTTCCACAGTTTTGTGTTGCACATATAACATATGCGTCATAAATTTTGTCTCTACCAAACGTTTGCGTCACTATTCCGACGCTTTTTCGTCGCAACTTTCCACAGTTTTGTGTCGTATGTATGGCATCTGCGTTGTAATATGTTGATAAGTTTTTTAATTTGGCACGGTTTTTCATCCCTATTGAAACGAAGTTTCGTCACTATTTCCATGCTTTATAAGGTTAACCTGGAGGGCTAATTTCGTTGCTATTTCCATGAATAACTGGTTTGTGGATATAGCGACAAAAAAAGTTCCACGAAAAATAGTCTTTGATTTCGTGGAAAGTTCGATGGATATGTGTGGCAATAGCAACGAAAAACCATGGCAAATTTGGTCACATGTAGTAGTGTTTTTTCTTGTTGATCCAAGATACTAAACAATTTCCCAAGAAGAATCCTCCTCCATGTGTGCTCTTTCTTTCATCAACAATGCTTGTCCAATCTACCTCAGTATATAATGTTAGAGTAAAAGTCTTCTCCTTTTGGATACCATAGTCCAAAGTCCATAGTGCCTTTTAAATATCTAAATATTCATTTGACAATCTATACATGTGTTTTGTTGGGTGTATCTTGAAATATTCCAACTATTCCTACTTCTTGCATTATGTTCGACCTTGAAGTTGTCACATAAAGTAGGATGCCTATCATTGACCTATACAGAGATTGATTAGTCTCCTTATATTTGTCCTCCTTGGTGATCTTACATCTAATGATCATGGGTGTGCTGGTAGGTTTACAATATTCCATCTCAAACTTCTTAAACATCTCTTTGATGTATTTGGTATGAGCAATGAATATGTCTTTTTCGCTCTGAGTAATCTACAGTCCCAAAAAAGAATGACAATTCTCTAAGCATGGAAATCTCAAATTCCTTTTCCATTTTTTTGCAAACTTTTGGATTGTTTTGTCATAATACTTCCAAAGACAATATCTTCTACATACATGACAATGATCAACATTTCTACAATATCTATTTAGATGTAGAGATTGTTGTCTACTATTCCCTTTTTGAAACCTTGTTGTTGCAAGTACTTGTCAAGTCTTGAGTACCATGCTATGGGAGCTTGCTTTAATCCATATAATGATTTATTCAGTGTACAAACATAGTCTTCCTCTAGATCACCATTCAGGAATGTTGATTTGACATCCATTTGATATACTCTAAAATTCTTAAAGCTTGCAAATGCCAAAAACATCCCAATGAATTCTAACCTTGCAACATGTGCAATTTTTTTTTCAAAATCAATGCCTTCTACTTGAGCATACCCTTTACAAAACAATCTTTCTTTCTTTCCTACTACTTTTCCATCTTCATTCAAATTGTTTCAGAGATATCCAATAATATAACATAAATGTTTCAAAGATGCAACCATAAACATAGAGATACAATAATACACAATTTTCTATTAATGAGCGAAAATGTACAAAGACTGTAAAAATACAAAGTGAAAGACTCGCTAGTGTTAGCACTAGAAGTCACCTCCTGATTGTAGCAGAGGTAAGCCCAATATCCATCATTTTTTATGTCACAATGAATAAATTTAAAGGGGGTCTAATGGATGCAGACTCAAGATTATATCTCTTTAACTCATAAAAATGGGCTGGTATGCATAAGAAAATGAGGTCTTGATCTAACTTTGGTCAGTAAGTTGTAGTAAGGGTGATTAGGGGGAAGAAATTGAGGAGAATGAAGAGGTCTTCTATGGACATCCACTCTTCCAACAACCTAACAAGGAAAAACTCAGAAGACAAGATTCCCTTGGTTTAGAGTTTTAGGGAACTGAATGAAATTATCATTGAACTAATATCAAACATACATCATAATTCAATAACAACAACTTGACTGGATCATCCATGCCTGATTCATTCAGTGTTGGAGGGAAAAGACAACACAAGAGATTGATTGAAACTAGTCATGATGTCTCTGTGATCAAACCTACATCATAAAAGCATAACTACCCTCGACTGGATCATCCATGCCCGAGTGTTCTAACACATCTGTTACATAGAGATAGAAGGAAACTGAATTACATTAAACAATAAGTCTCAAATACATATACATAACCATAAGAACTAGAGCTTCATTAAAAATTTACAATGTGGGAGCCTAGCTCAAGCATTGACCCTAAACAAAATGGAAAAAATGCCTACATATACTCATAGGTGGCTCCAAATGCCTGAGACGCGATCATGTCACATGTTTAAGTCTTTGCGTTGATGAACTTCTCTATCAGGCTGCATATGTAGATGTTGATCAGACTGTCCATGCAGGCTTCTATCAGATGTGATCTCTATCAGACTGGACTGACAGCTTGCTTCTACAACTTGGCCCTTTCTATCCTTCTATTTATGGAAGGATACAATGTCTCAACCACCTTTCTTTCTTTCATTAACTGTCTTCATCGAGATCAGGATGGCCCAAGTCAACTTGACACCTGGAAAACATGTTGGCCGCACTCTGAAATTGTGCCACTGGGATCCCTGCTAGATGCTGACTAGGAATATGGAAGGCGGTCAGGGAGGCTAACGAGGAGGAGATGGTAATATGATTGGTGTAGGTTGGCATGGAATCGATGAGGAATGGGCGGCTGGGTAGAAATATGTGGTGACATCACAATGATTGGGAAGGTGTAGGGGATGACATGTGAAAGATGAAGTATGATGAAGCAGAGGTGATGTGGCACAAAAAGATGATGTGGAGGTAGAAGGGGGAATTTGGTGGCTTAGCGAGGTGGGGAAAACCCACTTAGGTGGATATGAGAGGGAGTATGAGAGGGGCACCCATCAAGAAGTGAGAGGGTGAGATACGAGGATAGGATGGTAAGGAGAAGTGGGATATGTGACATGAGGTGAGAGACAGTGAGTGGAGGACATGTGTCGGCAGGAGACGAGAGCGGTATGCAGAGGTAGTAAGCAGTATACTCGGATGGAGGGGGGAGAGGTAATATTTTTAGCATGGGGGGGGGGGACCGAGTTAATGAGGAAACGCCATGATAGTGGGGTCTCGTGCTCAAAAGCCACCAATTTGGACCCCCCCCCGTTAAAGGTAGAATGTCGGGGGGGGGTCCAATATGGATCCTGCACCATAGATATGAGCATGAAGATCTTAGCCGCCCAGATCTATGTGCCCCTTAGCACAATGCCCCTAGGAACAAAACTTAGGATAAACGATAAAAGTGGGTTTTTATCCCCCTATTTGTCATTTTTTCGCCATGGGGCTACTTTCTAGGGAAAAACCCCCTCCATACAAACATATGTGATAATAGCTAGAATGGTGGCCGCTTATCTCTGAGAAGAGATGTGACATATGCTTTCATCCATAAGAAGATGATTTACAATGAGGATCTAAAGGCATTTTTAACATAAATAAAATCCAAAACCCTAACCTCGGAAGATGAAAATCCAACAGTTTTGTGGACCTTGTTTTGGGTATTTTGGTGTATCAACTTCCTAGGGGCATAACTTTTGCATATAACCTCCATTTTAGGCACATAATATCCCCTTGGAAAGGTTTGTTCAAGGACTACACATGATTTCGTTAGACTATAACTTTGTCTTCATTTTGATTGTGGCGGGCCCTAAAAACGTTGTTTAGGGACTCAAAATGGCCGCAAAAGTTTGGGACTCGAAAACTAGAAACAAAACTGCCAAACTGAAGTTGCCAAAATGAGCCAGTTGGAATAGGTGGGTAGCCACCAATATCTACCTGGATCAACAACCAAATTTCATTTGTTTGTCCTATAAATCACTTTTATCCATTTATTTCATTAAGAACATATACATTATTTTTAGTTTTGATATTGTGTCCATGATCACACATCTGACTTACACTGACAAGATTCTGTCTTATATATTCAACACAAAAAAACTTTTCTATTTTATCTTTTCCATTGTCAAGGAGGAGGGTGCCTTTTCCAACTATATTTGATCTTCCATTGTCTCCAAAGGTAACATTGTCCTCATTTTTCTTCAAGGTGATGAAATTTGTTCTATCTCCTCTCATATGACTAGAGCATCCACTGTTGATAACCCACTTATCCTTGTTTTTCTAAGCACAAAGAGCTTCTTGAACAAACATGTAATTATTTCTTTTGTTCCCACCATCTTTTAATTATAGGTGAAACTTATTTGAGATTACTTATGTAGTACTTTTATATGTGTCCAAAATTATTTTATTTATAACATATGAGATTGTAATTCATCAAGGGAGAAAATGAATTATAACTTCTCCTTGAGAATCCCTAATTATCCTGGTAGCTATTCCTCATATAATTTCTTCTTATAGTTGTTCTATAGTTTATTTCTTTATGACCTAATTCATTACATGGATAACAATATCCATAGAAAGAGTTTTGATACCGGGTTGTGTGATTCCATCTTGATGGGACACTTTTCCAGATTTGGTCTTTCTGAAAAAAAATTGTCTCTTGTGGACCATATTGTTCTTCCCTTATGTGGAGAGAGTCCAACATAGTTCTTGGTTCTTTCTTATCTCAGTTGTTCTGAATATGTTGATGCTTTTTCATTGATAGATTCCTTCCTGTTACTATAGCCAAGACCCATTCTGTCAAATGGTGATATTTGATGATTTAGGATTTCATCTAAGGCTGTAGAGATTCTTGCTGAGTTCTATAACTTATTTCTCTAGTGAACTATTTCAAATTCAAGAGTGCTACAGATATCTTATTATTATTTCAGTTGAGCCTTTAGAGCTTCTTCAATATTCTTTGATTCTTCTACTTGGACCTTCAATGTAATTATTGTCTTATCTATTTCCTTATCACCATATTCCCTCTCTTTATATTTTTGTAGTTCCTTCTTTTTATTTTTATTCTTGTCCTAAAGTCTATAATTTTATTCTTGGGCACTAATGAGTTCTGCTTCGAGATTTACTTTTTCATATTTAATAGATTTTTTTTCTTCTATTGATTGTGTATCTTCATCTATTTGTGTTTCCAGCCCCATAAAGAGAATGCATTCTGCTTCATTGTCACTATCATCCGATGAGTTGTTGTCTTCATTGTTATATATATTCTTCCTTTGTCTGTAAGTATTTTTCTTCTTTTCAATCTTCATTTTTTTGGTTTTCTTGAAATTAAATTCTTCTTTCACGTCGGTATTTGCACAAGGACATTTATGCACAAAGTGTCCTATTTTTCCACAATTAAAACATTTGAAAGGGAGCTTACCTTTCTATTTGTTTTTGAGATTCCTGACAAATTTTGCTTCTTCCTCATCAAGTTTGGTGTATGAGCAATCACTTATCTTGCACTCTCTCCTCTTTGATGATTTAAAGGTTGCTTCCTTCCCCAATTTTCTTGGTGGGTTATCCTATTCTATTCTCATTTTATATGAAATTAGTGTTCCATGCAACTCGTCCACTATTAGTTTGTCTAGATCATTCCTTTCTTCAATAAACTCATATTTTGGGAATAAATCTTGAGGGAAGTGACCTGAGCACCTCCTGTACAACAATAGCTTCTTCAAAATATTCTCCTAATCCTTTGATGGAGTTGACAACCTCATCCACACAAAGAATATAGGATGTAATGTTCTCTTCTTCATTCATTTTGAATGTCTTAAATTGTCCTTTATAGACTTGTAACTTTTCTCTCTTAATCTTCTCATCTCCTTCATAAATCATTTGTATCTTTTCCCACGTATATTTAGACGAGGCACAATACATGAATTTGGTATATACTAATCTTGTCAATCCACAAAGAATGACATTCATGGACTTGGAATTATTTTTAACGAGCCTAATTTTAGTTGTATCAGTTGGGGGAGTGTTTGGAGCTTTGTAACCATCTACTATTGAAGCCCACACATCATATCCGAGAGACATAAAATTCTTTCATTCTTACTTTCCAGAAGACATATTATATTCCATTAAATATTAGGGCTTTGTTTGTGGATAACCCTTCCTACTCCTCCATTGCGAGGATTCACCTTCTAGCGGTTAGGCTGTTCTTGAAGGAACCTACTCTTATACCAATTTTTGGAATGCTGAGAGGGGGGTGAATCAATATTACATAGTAATTATTAATTTCTTTTACCACAACTCCTTTTATTCAAAATATGTTATTTACCAATAGTTAGTCATGCAATTCACAATACAAAAGGATTTAATGTGGAAACCCAAATGGGAGAAAACCACAAAAACTTTATTTATAAAAAAATTGTAAGCACCAACTTACAATAGACACCAATCTTCAATAATATTTGGAGGCATCAACCTGCAGGGGACACCAATCCCCTTGTTGAGAACCAACTTAGCTAATGGGCACCAACCCAAAAATTAATGTTCATAGGAACCAACCTATAGGACACACCGATCCTCCTCCTTGCTCCACCCTGCCACCCTGAACAATTTGTAAATTATCCATAAGAATAAATCCATGGGGTCGACTCCAACTTACTTGAAATTATGCTCCATCATGTCGGGCTGCAAAAAATTCTGTGAAATTTAGTTTTTGTTTCTTCTATTACATGCGTTCTGGTTCACTAGTCCTCAATGCTCAACCACCATCTTTTTAAGTAAAATATATCTCAAGCATTCTTCTAATATCCTTTATATGGAAACCACCAGACCCAACGAACACTAGACATCACTTCAATGCACAATAGCTATCTAATCATATTTTCATTTGATCTCATCCATCGATTGTTCACAACCCAACAAAACACACTATACATCCTTAACACACAACAATAGTTTGATCATTTGTTCAATCAATTTCCTTTGTTGATTTGTGATCACTTTCATTAGAACCTCTAAGATGCTAAATCAATCAACACCACATCGACGCACAACAACCGTTTGATTGTCTCTTGATTAGATCATAACCGTTAGATATAAAATCCATACCACCATTAGGTCTAGATCATATTTGATCTTGTTGGTCAATCTACGATCCGTATTCCAAGACTATTGGGATATTGAGAACTTAACACTTCCTCAACCATTGGATCATTGATCAACGATTGTTGTTGATTCTCAGAGTCCTCCTGGTCGGAGTTTAAACTCTAGTCTAATGAAAAGTACCACAAGGGATCAAATGATTATTGCAGTATGAAATCAATGGGTCCCATTAAATCATCCCCTCAACATGCTCAAATGTTATGTTATGTTCCTTTGTTCTTTCATAATCTAGTTAGGTGGGACCCACATAGATCTACGATTGTCATATTATTTCGTTCACACACAAACCAACGATCCAAATTTCTCTTCAAAGCTCCTTTGTCAGAGTCCCAATGCATAGTCACACTCAAGCACTCTGATGTACTCATTCTAACAACCAATAAGATGTTTCCATGCATCATATCCTTGATATTGATTACTCCTAATAGATCACAATTGTTGATCGAGATGAACAAACATATCTATTGTAAATCAAGGCCTGATGGAATATTATTTGATACACTCCTTTGAGAGTGGTGAAACTTCCCCAACCTTATGAATTACGAATGATAATCTCCGAAGGTATAAAAAAAGGAATATTCATTGATACCCTTGATTCAGAGTGTAAACAAAAGGTTGAACTGTTTTTCTCTGACCGTCTCACTCTAATAGACGATCTAGATATCTTCTCTATGGATTTGATAGATCAACAGTTCATATTTTCTTTGATGGACTGTCATTTCCTCCACATGGAATCCTTCCACATGTATTGGATGACATGGTGCCTCTAATCCTATGATGTCATCCATTCCTCTTTCTTTGCTCTATCGTTGTGTTGACTTGTCATTGACATGTATTTCATGTGGACTCCTTCCATGTGTATTGGATGACCATCCCCACTTCTAATATTTCGGCATGAAAATCAAGGCTAGGAATGAAATATTCTTCAATACCCTTATTTCTAAGTGAAAATTACTCTATCAACATTCCTCCTCCAATAGTTATGAATTCGAAAGTATTTTGCATTGTTTCAGGCTATGAATGAGGATCGATACTAGTTGTTGATATGGATAGGTCTTTATCCAATATCTAATCTAGTTCTTCCATTATTAAAATATGAATAGGGACTTTGGGAATCACTTTTGAGTCACAAATCATGGTTAGGAATATAATATTCTTCGATACCTCTATATCAAAGCACAGATAATTTTGTCAACATTCCTCCTCCGATAGCTATGACTCTGAGAGTCTTTTACCATTATTTCAGACTCCAAATGAGGTAAATCCTTGGTTGTTGATATGGATAATCTCTGTCTGATATATAATCTCGTCTGTCCATTCTTAGCACATGAATGAAAGATCTGAGCATATAATCGATGGTCACAATTGACTATTTATATTGGTCCAATGGTCATGGTGTCACCTTGCCTACAAGGTTTGATATTCATTCTTTGACCCGCATATGAACATAATTTAAATCTATTCTTCCTTTATTTCACCCTGATCGATCTCTCCATTGATTATCAACCGCTAATTGGCCTCGATCTATTATTTAACCGATTCAATGAATTATTTCACAATCATTGGACCTGGCATCACAATATTCCTACCTTCATCAATGATAATGGTCTATCTCCCCTACTTGTGACATCAATGAAATCCAAGGCTTTCTTCATTTGACATCAATGACAACAAAATCTCCAACAATGATATATTTTAATATTCAAATAAGAGTGAGTGATGATCTACAAGAATTCTTGTGATGATATATTTTAATATTCAAATAAAAAAGAGGAAGGTAATAAATAAAATATATCTTGTATTTCAAAATTGTGAGTGATGATTAACAAAAACTCTTATGATGCTACATATATATCTATTTTTATGAGGGTGAAAGGTTATGATCCTTTGGTTTTATTTAATCTATTATTATTATTATGTTTAATATGTAATTTATTATAATTGTGTAATGTTGATTTATATACATTACAAACAATTTGTTATGTTGTTTTAAAATTTCTTAATATATATAAAAAACAATTGAACAATGTACCTCTCCTATAAAATCATTTTGACATTCCTTTTCACCAAATTTAACATAAGGTTCTAGTCCTCCACATAATTCTAGTGACTTCTCCATATGAATGTGGATTTTTCCCCTTTTCTTGTGCCAATTTATACATTTAGAGTTGCTTATAGGAAAATTATTCCAAAGGTAGAGTTATTACCATTGATTCAACTATGAAATCTCTTGTCAAAGCAACATTTTATAAAATATGATCATTTTTCAATGGATTCTTTCCCTTACCAACATATAAATTCTCATGTCATTTTTACTAGGATTTTTTGTTTCCCATACTTTAGTTGCAAATTGCGGACCAATGTTAGAGAGAATAATTGCACCATCACACAAATGGCCTTACTAAAATAGTGAGGGAGGTGTAAGGGATTTGAGTTACATTTTTATCTTGAAGGAAACAAAGAGACAAAGTGGGGGGAGATGAAAGGAAGAAGGGAAACCATTGGATTACTTATTAAAGTTTGATTTAATGTTCTTCAAGGGTTGATTAATTTTAGTGGGTAATTTAATTAGGTCTAAGGGTTTCTTTTAATGCCAGTAAAAACAAGATAAACTAGAAAGAAAAGTGATATCTACCTCTTAATTACTCTATGTGATCTAGCTAGAGATAAAATAAGACAAAAGTAAAGTAAAATGGGAAGAAAATAAATGAAAATCCCTAGGTAAAAAAGAGTTTGAACCAGTCATTGACACCTATAAGAGTTGGCCTCCCTTCATGATCCAAATTACCAATATATTCTTTGTGTTATACTTAAAATAAAATTTCTCCAAACAATGCAATGTATATATACAAATCACACTAAATATCCCATGAAAATGTATGAAGCAATATTACCAAGTGTTAAATAATGTTGGACCAAAATATTAGATCTTGTTACAATAGTGGTGTTGGTAATCCCCCTTGGAGAGGGATTAGGAAGATATAAGAGAAAACTATAAGGGAATACCTTTTAAACCTTTACAGTATAACGATGCACACAGAAATTCTTTATAAAATAGAAATAAAACAATAAATTTCACACATAGTACTAAAATAATTACCTTGGAAACCCTTAACCGGGAAAACCAACAAAATGTTTAGATCCACACAACACAATATATAGGATATTGTGATATCCAAAACCCTAATCCATTGACCTGGATTACATTCCTTGAATGGAGTTACATTACAATGGGCCAAAAAACCATTGGTCGAAAAACACCAAAAACAGACAAAAAACAACCCAATATTTTTTTTCTTGGGGGGTATGCTCCAGAAACCATAAAAAAGGGGACAAGTTCCCCCCCCCACTTTCTCCCATATGAACCCCTAAATAGAGGGCCAGGAGCCCCTCCCCTCATGACCCCCCTCTTGCTCCCATTCCAGTGTACAATACTTGGGCTAATCATGCAAATAATATAACACATACCCAACAAAGGGAAAACTCTAGATCCAACTCAGCCCATGGAGATAAAAGAAAGGATTTGAGCCAAGATATAAACAAAAMATTGAGTGTAAATCCATTCTATGATGGATCTTTTGGAGATAACAAAATTTAAAGGAAACCCAAGTGTTTGAGAGGAAGGAGAGTGCCATCCTAGGGAAAATATGGTGGATTTTTGGTAAGATTTGAGAGAGAATTTGGAATGAAAAAAAAAGAAACCAAACTAAGTTGAAATTAGAGTTATATATATATATATATATCAAATTATATATATATATATATATAATTTGATATCTAATTTTTGTAATAATCGATTTTAACATTAGATTTTACTATATAATCTTGAGTTTTTTTTTTTTTTTACCATTGACCTTGATGTAGGTATACTAGTGTTTCCCTAAGGGTGTTGGTACATCGATGCCTAGATGATATTTTATAGACTTGACATGGTCAAAATTGACCATGTCAACAAGATTTATCTATATCAACAAGACATTGGTGTATTGGCATGCTTATAAAAAGAATTAAATTTTAATATAGACTGCCATAATTTATTTTAATTTAGAAATCCGATTTTGAGAAAAAAAAAAAGTTTTTCATCCGTAATTAATCATTTAATTTTCACTTATATTCTTTTCCTCTCCTCCTCACCTCTCCTTTTCTACCTCTTAGGGTTTCTATTTTATGGAGGTTCTAGTTTCAAGAGATTGAGGAGGAAAGTACAAGGAGATGGCTCTTTCGTGGCCATGGTAAGAATCTCTACAATATGGTTCTAGATGTTTGAAGGCTTCTTATATATATATATATATATATTTGTTTGATAATATTTCCATTATTGGTTTTGTTTGTAGGTTTGAAGGATGAGAAACCATGGCTCTCTTCCTCCCATTGTAGCCATGGAATGTTGGCATGTTTATAGGCAGAGTATGCTTGTCATTGATGGCAATTACAATAATGATGATGGCTTGAGTACAGGAAGGATGTGCCAGGCAGGCACCAGAATTCTTTTGGGAAGATGCTACAGAGAAAGCTCAACAATATTAGAGTATGCACTGATGGATATCATTGATATTTCCTGATGAATGTCAGATCCGAGCCAGAGGTCTGACCGGTGTTGGATCTAGGAGAACCTGCATGCTCTTTAACGAGCAAGGTGACATGTGAAACCCCAAAAAATCCAAAACAGGCACCTCAACGAAGACTCCATTTCGGAGTTTTACTTACCGGGAGATGGAGAAGTCAAGAGTCGAGACTCTCCAACACAGGAGTCCTGAAGTCACGAAATGTGAAACCCCGAAATTGTGAAATAGGTGCACCACTCGAAGTATTGAATACCAGGATTTTGGCTACTGGGATATGGAGATTTCAGAGACTCTCCTCAACAGGAGTCTCGAAGTCACAAAATGAAAAACCTTGAAATCATGAAACAAGCGCACCACTCGAAGTATAAAATATTGGGATTTCGGCTACCAGGAGATGGAGATGTCAGAGACTCTCCTCAACAGGAGTCCCAAAGTGTCGAAATGCGAAAACACGAAACAAGCGCATCACTTGGAGTGTTGGATACCAGGATTTCGGTTACCAAGAGATGGAGATGTCAAAGACTCACATCATTAGGAGTCCCGAAGTGCCGAAATGTGAAAACCTGAAACAAGCGCATCACTTGGAGTACTGGATATCAGGATTTCGGATACCAGGAGATGGAAATGACAAAGACTATCATCATAAGGAGTCCCAAAGTTGCGAAACCCAAAGTCAAGAAATGATAAAGACTCCATACCAGAGTTTTAGATACCAAGAGTAGGAGGAGTCAAGAGTAAAGACTCTTCATCAGAGGAGTCCCGAAATCGTGAAACTTGAAGTCACGAAATGTCACAGACAAGCTCTGTTTCAGAGTTTCAGGCACTGCGACATGGAGAGTCAAGAAAATTTATCAGAGGAATATCGAGTACCGATTCACCAAAATGAGAAACGCTGGAGTACCAGACTGTTGACCTGACTCCATTTCGAAGTTTTGGATACTGAGAGTTGAAGTGTCGAAACACTTCACCATCAAGAGTGTCGAAATGCTGAAATGTCGAAACACAAAATTGTGAAATGCAGTTTTACTAGGGCTGAGGTCACAACCGATGGTCACGTCGACAGAAGATGGGGGAAGGATTTAGTGAAGAAAAGCTCCCTTTCGGAGTTTTGGGAGTCGGGAAATGGAGAGTACTAAAATCCTCCACCACGGTGATACTGAAATGATGAAGAGAGGAATGTCGAAATGAACGCAAGATTTAGAGAAGTTAATCCAATGGTGCAGATGAAACTGAAGAAGATCGGAGGGCCACTGTAGCACTTCTTAGTGTAACTGCTAGAAACCACTGATGGTTTCTGCTAGAGGACTCAAAGAGACTTCTGTGTGATTTCCAGAGGAACTGAAGGGTCACAAAGAATCTACCAGTAGGAGAAAAGACTGTTCGTGGAGGATATTGACAGCTGGAAGAGCGTTGAAGCCATTAAATGCAATAGTGAGGTTGAGGTCATCTGCAACATAAGATGAAGAATCTCAACTGCCTGTGATGTGAAGGAATTTGATTATGACACCTAGTGATGATGGAAAAATGGGCTTAAAAAAATAGAGAAGCTGAAGAGTTGTCATGATGAAGAGGTAGAGCACTTGATATGCAGAAGATGCAGAACCATTGTAGACAGAGGATGCACAAGATGCCAAGGGAGTATAAGAATGTGGAGAAAAGAAGAGATGGGGTTGTTGCGATTGTGAGTCATGCATGTGTGAAGAAGGAGGTGGAGTGCAGCTGTTATTGGATAAATTTGTAAGTGCGGACACAAACCGATCTCCCTAGATCCACTTGGATCTAGAACAAAGCAAGACAGAATGATACTCTTTCCCTAGATTTTAACTATTGAATATACTAGAAGATACGATCAAAGAACATACCTTATGATCTCTTCCTTTGGTCTTTGTTGCTCCTTCTTCTCTCCAGTGCTCTCGTATAGTAAAGATCAAAACAATACAAACCAACCATAGTGAGGAAATATTACAACCTGAGCCTTGATGTTGCAAACTTCCTTTCAATGGCCATTATTTCTGACACACACACTTTCTCACTTGCATGAAGAAGATCAACCACTTTTGATAAACTTGTTGGAGTTCTCTAGTTCTTGTAGATTCGGTCCTTTACACAGTCTTTCACTAATTCTCCAATAAATCTCTTGCTTGTTTTCTTCTAACCTTTTCCATGAGAATCCCCTCAATATATAGGAGAGAATGAATTAGTTACTTAGATAAGAATGATCCCAAAATATTAGGAAATCTAGTACTTAGATAACCATTCGAATGCCATCTCATCCTTCTAGAATATTCCCTTCTAGAAGCTTCAAGAATTCATCTTTTTCCCTTCTTTAGAAAGATTTTGCACCCTAGTAGTTAGACACAGTGTGAACTTCTCACACCCTAGCTTAAGGAAGCCTGCGAGAATCATGCATTCTCTCAGGAAAATGTATTAGCATCCTGCGAACCTTCCTCAAAACTATGATTTCTGGAAAGAGATGAAGGTAACTCTTCTCAGGAGAAATTTCTAATGAAGAGCCTGAGTACACCATCATCAATACATCATCATGGCGACCAAAATCATGGGTAATAGAATGCCCCCCAAAGTATGAGGTTGGAACTAGTGACAGCCGATAGACTTTGTAAGCTGCATGTGTGTGTCAAGAACCAGGAGCACATCTAATTGGAAACCTGCAAACACCCAAGCATCTACAAAATATCATATATACCAATTTGGAGGTAGGCATTCCCATACTCAGATCACAGACTGATGACATTATAGACAAAGGTCATGGCCACCAATCATACACTATGGATCTATGTGAGAAATTTCAAATCAAGACGACATAGCCATGAAACATACACAGTGGATCTATGTGTCACACATTATACATACTCCATCGCAACCTAGATCACAAATATATTATCCAGGGTCTTCAATCTTTTCGCCCAAAGTACGAATCTAACCATGTGATTACATGTGTCGAAGTCGAACATGGTAGAAACCACTTGATTATCGGTCATTGATGAAACCGTTAACAAGTGCGAGGGAAATCACCATTGATGTCAATGACTCCCAAGCTACTATAGTACAATCCATTGAGTGTGAATAAATGGGTTGATGTTGAACACCCAACAGAATATTTCGATCAGGGGTCAATGATGTAAACCCACTTTCGAAAGCGAGGAAACTTTCCATTGATGCATGTAAGCTCCAAGGTACTAAATAATTTCTAAGTCTTGATTCCGGATAATGAGCTGAAGTCGACGGAACAAAACTCATCTCAGGAGGGCCTTAATGTATCCCCCATCAATGACATGAAATGAGTAACAAAGTTTGAAGGTGAAACAGAGCATGTTGCAAATTGGACTGGACACAGGGAAGGCCGACACGGAGAGAATGTATAACTGCAGATGGCCGACTCAATATAGGTTTCAGATGGACTTCTCTTGAACATATGAATGACACGACCAATGATTTGGCAGCATTGACTCAAAGACGACATAAGAATGACCTTGTAATCAATCGAAAGAGAGACAAATGGATTTCCCAAACAGGCTTCAAATGATGAATAGGGGGTGTCATGTTCAAGAGCGACACTTACTGCCAATCAATACGAAGATGAAACATATCCCTTTCCCAAAGTTTCCTCACCATTTCTGGCAAGTACCTCTTTATTTTTACACAAGCTTGAGGAGGATAACATATGCTTGTTGATATAAGCTCATCCTTCGGACAAGTCCCTCAGAGTATTTTTAACGAACCTTAAGAAGGAGTGGTTCGGTCTCATTAATTTATTTTTATGCAAGCTTGAGGAGGATAACATATGCTTGTTGATATAAGCTCATCCTTCAGATGAGTCCCTTGGAGTATTTTTAATGAACCCTAAGAAGGAGTGGTTCGGTCCCATTACGGGTCTGTCAATGTTTGTTTAATGAGTCAAGAGATAGTAAACTCGAAGGCTTTTCAAGATTATAGAGTTTGGAAAAACACTTAAAAGAGAACTCTCTCAGTTCCTTTTTCATAAAAAAGTCTGGACGAGACCGAAAAAGAGATAAATTATCACTCACCAGACGCGTACTTCAAATACTTTCTTGAGCGTGAAAATAGCAAGGTCACTCGACGATCTTTTCATGTTTAGAGAGTCTGAAAAGAGCTTAAAGAGGAATCTAGGGGGATTCCTTTTTCGTATAATCTTGTTGAGCCTGAAAAAGTGATAAAAGTATGTTCGACCACGCTCTCATGTTTTTTACGAGCGCAGGAATGGACAAAAATGACACTCGAGGTTTTATGTAAAAACCATGAAAAACAATTAAAAACACACCATAACGAAGAAAAATATGTCCATATCCTTGTATGCAATCATCAATGTTATTATGCCTACAATTCATCACACTCATCTTGATATTAGGAATTAGGTTTAATCAATAAATAAGCATAAAAACCCAAAATGACATAGTAAAAAGTAAATTAAATGAGTAAATAAACATTTTTACCATATCATTTCACATTTCCACTATTGAGCTCCAAAACCCCCCTTTTACCCTCTGAATTTGGCGTCGATTTTTGGGTGCTATAAGAGATCATTCAACGAGCCATCTACAACATTACAGTAAGCTCTTCATCCTTGACATTTTCATGGTTTAAATTTTTGATTTCATTGGTTAGTTTTTCAGTTTCAAGTGGCTTTTTGAACCCAACATGTGCGTTGGCATTCTCGCAGGCAGCCCATATGGGGCCTGCGAGAATGATGCGTTATCGCAGGTGAGCCTTAAGCCACCTGCGAGGTTCTCACATTGTGCTAATGGGGCACCTGCGAGAACCACAAACTTCAATTTTTTTTTAAATATTTAGCCAATGAAAAAGATCCAGATCATGAACAAAATCATTAATCCTCCTTTTATGTTCCTTGTGCAGATAAATAGCCATAAACATGGTGCTTGAGTGGCGTGAACGAGAACATGAAGAGGGTAATGCAAATGTCAAGAATCATCCTCCCACCATAGCTTCATTGAGAGATTGTGGGATCTTAAAATACTTTCGCATCCCTGGCATGAGGGCCCAAGTCAGACTACTGGAGTATCTAGTCCATATGTGGGACCCAGATCAGCAAGTTTTCAATGTAGGAGCTCACACATTGTCCATAGACATTGAGTACATATACTTTTTGACTGGATTGTCCAGGCGCGGGTATTATGTCAGCCTGACCGGTAGTAGAGGCGGTGGATTAAAGATGAGTGAGTACTGCAATCAATACTGTGTACCTGAGGCTGAGAGGAAAAAGGGAAAAGTTGTTATCTGGGGGGTACAAGACTTGACCCTCTGCACTATCCTCTTTACTATAGCTCAGATGGCTGGGATTTCTACTCCTCATATGGCTTTACAGAGCTACTTCCAATACGCCATCGAATGTACCGAGCCTCGAGTATTCAACTGGGCAGATGTTGTGCTTCGTAGTATCAAAAGGCAATTAACCAAATGCAGGCGAGGTGAATTGAAAAAATTTGGTTATGGATCTTTTTTAGTGTCCTTCTTCCTCGAGAGGGTCCCTGTATTTAGACTACAGATTGAGTGGGATTTCCCAGTTCCTAGGGATCCAAGAATGCTAAGATGGTGTCGGCTCATGGCCCGGCACGTGGCAGGACCAATCGTCAAGTACGACGATATTTTCTTTGACTGGCTTCAAAACTAGATGTTGATGGTCGATGACTATGCTTATGCCGGGTTGGATTTTCGAGGAGATTCATATTTATCACTTCCTGAGGACGCTCAGTGGGGAGACCTCGGTAAGAAGTACACACATTTTCTCTTTTTAAATGTTTTTTAATTTTTTATCATATTCAAATGTTTTGTTTTATATATTTATCCAAAGATTAACACAAAATATTTGTTGATAACATATATGTTGGACCGTATAGACCTCCTGGCACCTCTCCTATCCAGCGACGAGGAGAGGTAGCAGTAGCAGCACCACAGTATGCCGAAGATTATCAGGTGGTGGAACATAATTTAGAGGGCTTGACAGCAGACATTCGAGATATGACTCTGGAAGAGGTTCCATGACGTGATCAGCGTCACACTATAGGGGTATCAACAACTATGGGTCGACTACTCCGTAGGGTTTCTAGGACAGTCGTGTGTTACCGTGAATGTCATCTATGACATCACTTTGTAGAAGCTATGAGCTTCAAATTTTAATATTTTGGTCTTCGGACAAACTTTTTGTAAAAAACTTTTTTTATCGTTATATATACAGATGGCTTCTACCAGTTTACTTTATATTGTGTGAAATTTAATGTGTTTGATTTATAAATGGTTCAAATGTCTGTCCAATACATAATTAGCCAATGCATCTGTTAATGTATTAAGACATCTAGGAATATGATGATATTCAATGTGATCAAAATATCGTTCCAAGAGACGAATTCGCAAATACACCCGTAACAAAGCAGGACTTCAAATAGAGTAGATATTACTTAGCTGTAGTACTACAAGTTGCGAGTCAAGTCGCACAACCAAATGACGAATTCCGAGTGAGATAGCATCAACCAATAATTCAATAACGACGTTATACTCTACGATGTTGTTGGTTGCACAGCCAAGACATACACCTCGTAAAGATATAAGTTCATTTGTTGGGGCATAGATTGCCCACGCAGCGAAAGCTAGGTTCCGAGTACTATGGCTAGCACCATCAGCAAAGCCAATATAGGGTAGCGAAGACTTTGACATATGGCAATCAAACACAATGTCACATAAGGGTAGAGACCAGATAACGTCAAAAGCAAACTAAAGTAACACACAGAAAGTATGATATATAAAATACAAGTACTTCTGCACAAATGATTTATGAATAGTACTTCTTCAAGTACAACCCATTCTTGGGTTCACTTAAAGGGATACCATTGTAATCTACCAGCTCATATTCTCCTTTTTCCAAAACTTGGCAAACAATATAGGGACCTCGCCACATTGGTTCAAATTTCCCAGCTCCTAACACATCTCGATCCTGTTCATAGAGAAGAAAAAGATCACCTTCAGAGAAAATGCGAGGCTTGACATGCTTGTCATATTGTGCCTTGACACGTTTCTTCTAGGCTTTGATTACTAAAGTGGCATCATGTCGAGTTTTGTCTAATCGCATCAGATACAATAGACATTTTTCTTCAGCAGAAGTATTGGATAAGAATTCGATAGCTAGCTTCAGAGAAGGTATCTCACATTCTATAGGAAGAATGGCTTCCATACAATAGACTAAT